>JAQLOM010000012.1:11947141-11957526 GCA_030068315.1 Chrysichthys thysi | reverse complement strand
ACACACACACACACACACACACACACACACACACACACACACACACACACACACACACACACACACACGAATAAAAATAATAAAAAGAATAGAGGTACCTTGAATGTCATGACTAAATGGCTAAACTGAAACGTGGTCTCCAAGTCTAGTCGAATGCTGACTTGATGCACACCTAAAGTATAAGATACAGATTGAAGTGTCAGTAAATAGCAGATGGATTGATCCGTTTATAATATTTCATACTGATAATGCTTGTGGGATTTTGGTACTAATCATTACAGACCTTTAGGTCCAAATAGCTCCAAGAGAGTGTCATTTTATTTCCTGTTGTTGTTTTTGTTGTTGCTGACGACTCACATAATGGGTAAATTCTCACAAACTCACCATTCTCGGACTGCCACCATTTCATCTTGCTCTCTGGCTCAAAGGTGGTGATTACATTTTCAATTTGATGACTGTTTGGGTAGTAGTATCGATTGTAGGGGCTCCTTGAGTCACAGATGAAACATTTTTGTTCATCCTAAAGGAAACATGACATTCGATGCATAAAAATACTCATTGTGTCAAAAGACTGTCACCTTCAGGACTAGAATCTTCTAATACTACTCTGTTTTGGGTGGAAACAAGATCTATTGCTCCAATGATTCGTTCATTTAATTTATTCGGTCTTCAGGCTTGTCATGGACCATTGGGCAGGAGGGGGGAACTGACCCTGACTGGGACATCAGCTTATTCCAGGGCACCACGCACACACACACACACACACACACACACACACACACATACACACACACACTTTACTATCCTTGGAAGAACCTTCTACTGATTAATACAGTTAATTACGGCTATACCTAAGCCTAAACCTAACTTTAACCTCACCAACCAAAATAAAACCTTTTGGTTCTTTTAGCTTTTTAAACAAACAATTGCAGTTTTTAGGGGGGGACACAGTGATCTTTTTTATGTTATAAAGACCAGCAAGAGGGTGGCATGGTGGCTGAGTGGTTAGCACTGTCGCCTCACAGTAAGAATGTCCTGGGTTCGAGCCCCGGGTTCGGCACAGGTGCCTTTCTGTGCAGACATTGCATGTTCTCCGCGTGTTTGCGTGGGTTTCCTCCCACAGTCCAAAGCACAGAGGCGATTAGGTCTAAATTGCCTGTGAGTGTGAATGGTTGTCTGTCTCTGATTGGTGACCTGCTTCCCCCCACGACCCTGAACAAGATTAAGCAGCAGAAGACAAATAAAGACCAGCAAGATGCTCCCACAAGGTAAAATATTCGTATCCTTGTGGAGACATCTGGTCCTCAGAAAGATATAAAAAACCTATCCACACACATACCCACAGCTAAGAGCAGTTTATTATAGCCAGTTTACCGGTGAAAACACCAACTTCACACAAAAAATACCCAAAGCACCTAGACTCTAACAGCTGTTTTTATTGCCAAGTATGCCAAATGCAAAGAACTCACACAGGTCTCTTTCCAAAACAGTATTCATACAAGATAAATCAGTTCTGCATGGCAGTTTTGGAATTAGTACAAAATAACCCATGGTGCAAAAGTATACAAAGCACATATTTTCCTTAGCTGGCATGTATGAACAAGAAGTATTCCTTGTATATTCCTGGTATCTAGACGAAGAGGAATTCATACTTATTACTTGCATATCACAGCAACTGATTGTTACTTGAGCGACTGTTTCTGGAGTTGATTCGTCATGCCAACAAAAACAGAGAACAAAATAAGTTCTCTGTGAAACTCCATGCCTTTAGCATGAAGAGGGACAGGGTGCAAGTGAAAGAGACATAAATTAGTTTTTAGGGAGAGGAAAGACTTATCATACTGGCAGATCTGAACATGCCTGTAGCATGCATGCACAGGGTTGGCCCCATCGCTTTGAGTCTACATCAAGTTCAAACTGTCTGCTGCTTGCTACAATGCTGACAGCCCGATGTGGGCTGGATACTTATTCTAGAGAAATTATGTCATGGCAGCCATTCATTTGCTATAACCATTGAGTGCTATGTATAGCAAAAGGCCAGACCCACTGCTGGGAAATATGACACTGTGCTGCACTGAAATTTAGAGTATTTCCTGAGGGCAAAACTCTGCAATTTAAAGAATGACAAGAAAGCATTTTGAAGTGTTTTTTTTTTCCACATCAGGGAAACTCAAGCAATTCTTAACCACTTAAGCAGTTCAGTTTAACTTGCTGAGCGCTTCAGTGAACAGTGGTATGTCTAGGTTAATCGTGCAACTTAAACACCTAAATCTCTAACACTATGGAACAGTGTGGTTCAGAACTGACCTCCAGGTATCCCAGGATGCAATAGTTCTGAGGTCCATTTAGGCCACAAGTGGATGAGGCAGAGAGCTGAGCGGCACGGCCCACCATAAGATCACCTAGGGTGGGGTGGCATGAGCTCCCTTCACATTCTTCCTGCAGGTGACCTGGACCCACCAGAACTATAAATTTTTTTTTTAAAAAAAGAACAAATATTTGAGCTGTTATGTACATGAAATGAGCCAACACCCCTCTCCGGTGTGCCCTCACGTTTCTCTGAACACCAAAAGTTGAGCAAAAAAAGCTATTAGTGAAAAAGATTATAGTTCATTTGGCAAAAGTTTGGGTAAATCAAAATCCACCCCACTAAATAATCTTATAAAAACAAATCTTATAAAACAAATAAAATCTCAAGAGGGCAAGTGCCTGCACGAAAATACCAAATAATAACCATCCTAGCCCTGCAAGTGATCACATGTTTGTGCTGATGAGTCTTACTGAAATGATTTTTTTTGTTAAATTCCAGCAATGTCAGAGCAAATAAGAGCATACTCACAGAGGAGCAGCACTGCACTCATCCACGTTCGGCCCATTGTGGCTCTGGCTGTGAAAAATAAATGTATAGGTCATTTCTGAATTTAGAATGCACAGCAAGCACAAGAATTCGATGGGGTGCAAAATTTGACCCTATGGCTACACTTCAACCTTATGCTAAACCCCGAAATAATTACAGCAACTTTAAAACTGTTCAACACTTTCGGTTTGTAAGAACTGACAAAAATTCCAGCAGAATTAAACTCTTTCTGTCTGCAGTGCCTCAAGCCATTCAGTCACAACATGTACAGTCCTAGGAGTTCCTCCGAGAAGAAGCTGCAGCAGCCTTCAGCTCAAAGGGATGATACATTTTTTAACATATACTGACGTGCCTGGAATGTAAATGATTTGAATAAATGGATCAGTACATTTTAGACATTTCAGACCTTCAGAAATGTCTGGAAGTAGAAAAAATGAAAGAATCCAAAGATATCATTTCTGCCTATTTATTTGTGAAATTCCACAACATACCGTACATATGCATCAGTGCATGTTCTGGTATACAGTACACAAAACACATCAGTGCAGTCAAAGCACTTCCCAGTGCTCGGCCACTCAACTCGCCATTACTGTAACATTGGGAGATGACTGGTAATTCCATATATTTTTTTTTCCTAGAAAAACCACCTTCCAGTGTATACATCCAGACAGTAGAACTTAAACATTATGCCAAAAAATATGCTAGTAAAATACAACACAGAAAATGGTTAGTTTTATTTCGGTCTAATAGCGTGGGGCTTTGAAATTACATGACGATAGTGGTGGTACACTGCAAATACCATGTTAAGTGCAGGCTGTGATTTTTAATGGTCTGAAACAAAAGTGCTTTGTAGACTTACATATAACGTATGCAGGTCTCTAAAGAAAGCCACTGCTTTTACACGTAACCTCAAGAACTTGTACCGGCCACACTATTTCAAAAGCTACAAAGTAAAATCCATAAGAACCGATTAGGCATCAATTTAGACATGTTCATTCATGTGCTATTAGCCTTAATTGTAATTCTACAAAAACAAAACCAATTTTTATAGTACACCACAAAATCATGCACCAGGCCCAAGTGAAGATTTAACACATATACATTCCCAGGTGATGTGATGCCACGCAGCATGCAACAGGAGTGATCTGAGAAGCTGATCCTAAAACAGTCTACTAATGAACCATCAAATTTAACGACTGCAAATGTTTTTTGCAGACATCTAAGTAATTCCCACTGTGTTACACAAAAGGGCTAAATCAGAAGAGGTATTAAATAGCAAACGTGTTATGTGCAGGATGTCTTCTGTGCAGTAACTGTAATATAAGGATATCTTTATCTTTACAAACAATGACACTTACATATTAAACACGACAGATCCTTGCGCAGAGACGTAATGAGGATGTCCGTTCAAATCGTTCAGGATCTACCGAGTTTCCGCTCCATGTCCACGCAGCAGGCAGTAATGGATTGTGAAGTAATCACTGTAAAGGCTGAAGCATGTAAAGACACACCTGAACACCTGAGAACGTGGAAGGGTGAGAGTGTGTGAGCAGAAAAAGGAGCTGCAGGGCTCTGTGGTAAAAAGGGATTATATTGCACTGAGAGCTGATTTATGCTTGTCAAACCAGAAATTAAGGAGCACAGAGGAGAACACAGGATGCGTGTAGTATTCACTGAGGGATACAATCCACAATAATATCAAAGAGGCAATACATAGGATATAATAATGATACAAATGGTTTTTATATTCATGGCTAAGGCTGGCACCACTTCTGTGGTCTACAGATGATGTAGCATGCATTGAATCACCAGCTTTTTTCTTTTCTAATAAAAGTAAGCAATGTATACTAGCAATTATCATATATGAGACTCACCACAGCACAGCATAGCACGACACAGGGAAATTACTTCTCTGCATTTGACCCATTCACCAAGGGAAGCAGGGGGCAGCCAAACAGCACAGCGCCCAGAGAGCAGTGCTTGGGGACAGTACCTTGCTCAGGGTACCTCAGTGTACCTTGTTGGTTCTGGGCCTTGAACCCACAACCTTCCGACTGAGGGGCCAATGCCCTGACCGCTAGGCTGCCATTGCCCTAAATGTAAGAGTACTTACACTTAAAAATGGTTTGTATTGTATATTCTGCAATGTAGAAATGTGTTGCTTTGCAATACAAAATCATATCAGTTTGAAATTTAAATAAATCTTTCTGAATGTTAACATAAAAATTGGATATGGAAAGCTTAGGACTAACACACAGTCACATTATGCAAATCAGCAAGTTAACATTATCACCTACTGAAGACAAAACCCACCTCCACTCCTCACATGGCCCCCAAAGAGTAACCTGATCCTGGAGTTTCTACTGATTCTTTATGCATCTGCGTGACTTTGTAATATGAGATGGAGGAAATATTAGAGCCTTCAGGAGCAAATGATTTTTTTTTCTTCATAAATGAACTAGGGGTGGAGTCTGAAACATGTGGTTACTTTTTTATACAGTTGGTAACATCCTACTGTATATGGATAGTCCACGGGAGACACCCTACAGACATCTACCAGACTTTTTAATGATTGTCTTCTGAGAGCTAATCAATTATTTCTAAAGAAAAATAGTCTGTGGCTATAGACTATTCAAAAAACTATGGGTTTTATAAATCTAACAGTCCCCCTGCGACCCTGAACAGGATTAAGCAGCGGGAGATAAATAAAGTTAACAGGCTGTTGTATGCTTTATGACAGTCTACTGTGTAGTTACATTTATCCACATTGGACTATCCAATAATATCTCACTAACACCCCCCCAGAAGGTTTAGGACTAATGCACAGTTCCATTATTCAAACCAGGCAGTTAATGTTATCACCTACTGAAGACAATACCCACCTCCACTCCTCACATGGCCTATGGTATAAAATAAATCCACTCATTGTGGCAGAGGAGACGAGGCAAGACCCAGTTTTGGAAGAAAGAAACCTGTAGATCTGACTGTATTCATAAGCTGCCAAATGAATAGCTCGATATGTTGCACATGCAATCTCTTAGGTGTCCGAGGTGAGAAGAAGAATGAGAAAGATTAAATACAAAGTGCTGCATAGTTTATTTTATTATGGCACCTTTTATGACATCCTAAAGCAGAAGGCTTGGCCGCCCAAGCAATATAACCATATATGTAACTATAAGAGTAAGGATAAAGAGACAAATTCCCCTGAATTTTCTTACTGAAATTAACTTAAAAATGATTAGAGAACCAAAGCACACTGTCTGCGAAACAACTGACTCTTTGCAATAGGTCAATTTCTGTTAGTTACCTGTTTTGAATGATTGTGGTAGTGATATGTGTGGTAGTGACTCAGTGTTCCCCACACACAGATGGCATATTGTACTTGGGTGGGGCAAGAATCTGTTCTGAGCAAACAATATAAGTGAACATGCAAACAACTAAGGAAGCATGCAATACATATGATATAAGGAGTACCTTAGAAGTAATATAAGGTGTATGGGATTATTTTTTCCAGGAAGTAATGAGTAAAGTAATCCCCTAAACATTTTAAAAGTAATAGGTATTTGTAATGGGTTACTATTTTTATTACTAATTACCCCCACTGCTCATAAGTGCTCTCTAGCTGCAAAATATCTGCAATAATTTAAGGTAGACCAACAACTTCAGACAAGAAGCTGTGAAGCAGCAGCCAACTTTAGCCTCATGATGTAAACATTACCGACAGTTCAGCAGACTCCATGAGCAGTTTACTTTTGTAAGCAAAGGGGGGAAAAATGCTACACTGAGCTTAATGCCAGAGGAAGCTTGGAACGCTGCAGTTATTGTGACAACAGAGCGCTGGTGACTTTTACACACTTCACACCTTGCCACTGGGGATTAGGCTAATCGGTTACTCTAAATTGGCCGTAGGTGTGAATGTGAGTGTGAATGGTTGTCTGTCTCTGTGTGTTGCCCTGCGGTGGATTGGTGACCTGCCCAGGGCGTATCCTGCCTCTCACCCGATGTCAGCTGGGTTTGGGGCCAGCTTCCCCCCACGACCCTGACCAGGATTAAGCGGCAGAAGACGAAGACGATACACCTCACCACTAGTGAGCCCACCTTGTGACTTTACATGGCTGAGTTTTTGTGGTTCCTCAAAATTTCCACTCTTCAGTAATACCACTTACAGTTGAGTGTAGAATATCTAGCAGGGAAGAAATTTCATGAACTGCCTTAATGCAAAGGTGGCATCCTATGACAGCGCCACGCTTGAATTCACCGAGCTATACAAGCGTTTGTAAATCCGAACTGCCTGGCAAGGTGCTTGATTTTATACCTGTGGCAATGAGTCTGAATAAAACTCAATGATTAAGAGGTTTACCTCGATACTTTTGTACAGGATATAATAGAATAATACAATCCTGGTACATGTGCTTACAGTGCTTTAGCCTGTTAAAAACGGAATTCTGTCAATGTGCTGATATGCTAAAGTTTGAACAGTTTCACTGGTCCAGTCTCTAACGCTGCATGCTACCACACTAAATAGACTTCCATCTCTGTCTCATAAAAGTCTAGACTCATAAAAGTGGATGGTTTCCTCTTATAATGATGGCCAGGTACACTTACAGACATGAAAGTCGTTAATCAGTAATCAGTAAAAGCTCTCTGTGGTTGCATCGTAAGCCAAGAACATCTGGGAACTTTCTACAGCCTAGTGATGTCCCAAATTTTATCCCAAAAGCTGTATGTTATAAAATGGCTAAGGACTTTAAAACTCTTATTTTACATTTGTATTATTTGGCAGACAGCCTTATCCAGAGCAACTTACATTTATCTCTTTTATACAACTGAGCAGTTGATGGGTAAGGGCCTTGCTCAAGGGCCCAGCACTGGCAGCTTAGCAGTGCTGGAATCTGAACTCATGACCTTTCCATCAATAGTCCAAAGTCTTAAACCCTGAGCTACAATGTGTACTGCAAATATTATTATCACAGACAACAGTGTCTGTAAGTATTTTAAAATGGGTGAAGAGCAAGTGGGACATCCAGTTTGAAGAAAAAAAAAAACATTTATTCCAAATTTTACTCAAATTTAGAAACATTTGTAAAATCCTTCTTCTTTTTTTTTTTTTTTTAAATTTTTTTTAGAATATTTTTTTTTGAAAATTAGTTAAAAAGAAAGAAGCTTCTTGTGATTTTTATTAAAACTACTAGCTGATTCCCCAGTGGCTTCGCTCACTGAGAGCAAGGGGAACAAAATAAAATGTAGTATTTATAAAATAAGTTTGTTAATTACCAATTTCATTTTTCAACAAATAATGGTCATACATCATTTCCGTTTCAAACGCAAAAAGAACTTAGATCAAAGTTTTCTTAAATAATTACTTACCAAATAGGCATTTACTTCTTTTCAATATCAGCAAAGTAACTCTCACACAAATAACAATTCCTAAAAAGATGGTATAAAAATGGCGTCCACAAATGAAGTGATTAGTTAAAATGTAAGCGCTTGTTATGCTGTTTCCGGTCATACATAATATATTCTGTGGTCATACGCCATTTCCGTTTCAAACACGAAAAGAATTTTATATATATAGATTAAGGATTAGAGACCCTCATAGAAAAATATATTACTTTTGTTTGCACTGATACATGTGTACTTTGCTTGTACTGGTGAAAAGGAATTTTTGCTTAAGCAAGGCTTGGCAAGTCAGTTAAAAGTACACTGAGCAATTTTATATATCTCACACACACACACACACACACACACACACACACACACACACACACACAGTGCATCTCAAAAAATTAGAATTTATAGAATATAGAATTTTAAATATATATATTCATACGTACATCTAGGAATAGGTGTGCATGATTACAATTTCAGGCGAGTGTGAATGTGCAGGTAGAGTGCTGGGGATTGTAGTCTGTGGCAGCCGTGTTTGTAGGAAGCGATGTGTTCTGGGAAGTGGAGGTCTGAGTGGAATTTGGCACTGGGTGACACACTACCTCATATTTATTGCTAAAATACCGTTAATGCCTAATTTAATTTACAACTGGGTTATCAATGATACAAATCTGCACAGTTTTTCCTGCACATAAAACGGGTGATATGAAATCTGAACCTGTATCGTTCTCCATTTTCTCCAATTAACTACATTCTGACAATGTGACTGATATTTGTTGTTATTAACTTTTCTTGCTGTAGAGATGCTGCTCCAGAAAGGCTAGTGTTTTTTGCCAGGAGTCCTCTTGAGCGTAACTGTGAGGCACGGTTTGTCCACCCCACAGCACTACCACTGCAACAACAACAACAACAAAAAAACACGATAGCAATCACAAAATTGCAGTGTTAAATAATTAACTTGTTTGCAGATATTAAATAAAAGTATGATTGAACTCATTTTGATTTTTCACCATTTTCAAAAATAGAACACTGTTGTGTATGTCGAAACCTTTATACTCTAATACAATTTTTGCATCATAGAAATGCCTTAGCAAACATCATACTGTAAAATGATCTTTTTGTCATATCACAAAGACCTAGTTTATACAATCTGATCAGTGGAATTAGCCAAGTATTTACCACTGAGCAAGTACTTAGGCTACTTCTTTTCATGACAAATGTGTGTTTCAATTTCAATACACTCAGAGATGACTTACCTTTTTGCTTTGTCCCCAACATAATGTAGTTGCTGGCTCGGGAATGTGGAGAGTAAGGAGGCTCAATAAGGTGGCCGGTTCCAGGGTAAGACAGAATAGTCAACAGGTGACTATTACCAGCTTGTTCCATCATATGCTTCATCTGAAGATGAGCAAGGGAAAGGAATGGTTATAAGTGTGATCTGAAACCCCATGACTATGTAGTTTGGGTGGTGGAGGGTGTTCTACTGCCAAGACAGATATTAAATTACTTTAAACCCTGACTCTTTCTATTTAAATTAATAACGGTTTTGTTCCAAAATATCTATGAAATAAAAACATATACTATATTCCTGGAAGCTTAAGTAGACTACAGAATAATAATTTGTTTTATTTTTATTCGTAGTAGTAGTAGTAGTAGTAGTAGTAGCATACAATATTTGGATATGAATAAATTAAATATTGGTTCTAGTGCCTCTACTCACATCTTCTGCAGACTCTGCTGCTGGCCAATTTTGGTCATCCTCCCCAACAATCAATAAAACGGGACATTTAATACGACCCATCTGCTCAACATTTAAACACAGTTAAAGAAAGTCACAGGAAACATGTACATGCACAAAATGAAAGAAAATGCAGGTAATAATGCTAAAAATTATTTGGCAGGCTTCTCATGTGTAATCTTACATCAACTTTTTTTGAAGGGTCATCTGGTATTGGCAGCAAGAGATCTCGCCAAATGATTCTCTGTTCCTCATCATAGCGGACGTTTTTGGCATTTCTTAAAAATCAAGGGAATTCAGGAAAGATTTGTAACTGAAACCCGCCAAATATGGAAAAAACAGAAAGAGAAAAATTATTATCCAAAGATTTTCCATTTCCACTGTTAAGCATGGTGTTGGTGG
>JAQLOM010000012.1:11897202-11911965 GCA_030068315.1 Chrysichthys thysi | reverse complement strand
GCCGAACCCAGGGCTCGAACCCAGGACCTTCTTGCTGTGAGGCGACAGTGCTAACCACTCAGCCACCGTGCCACCACCGTGAAAATATTGTCTGACATTAAACCGGTCCGTGGCGTAAAAAAGGCTGGGGACCCCTGGTGTAGTGCAGTGTACTGTAGTGTAGTGGTCCTTCACAGGAGCACAAGGAACCATGAACCAAGGATTTAAACCAAAAAAAGCACCTGAAAGTTCATTCATGGTAAATAAAAGCAAAATGATAAACCTAACATTACATAGACTTGTAATTTTTTTCTTCAAATGATAACTTTGTCAAATATTACCTTAGGAATTTGGCTTGTGTCTAATGTAAATCTTCTGTGTTACACTGGGGAGTGTCAGTTACTCACACACACCAGCCATTGAGCATAAACCAACACTAGCCTGGCCTGAACACACTACCTGACACACAGGCTGCTGGATCACGGGCTCCATTTCCTATCCATGCCAAAGGCTAAAGACTGCTACTAAATCCTTAATACAGTAGCTGTGATCTCTGTCCTGGTAGATTGTGTTTTTACAGGATAAAGTAACGTTAACCAGTCGGGAGAAACCGCAGTGTACTCTGATGACTGTGTCGGCTGGACTGTAACTCTGTAGCGAGGTGAGTAGGATTAGCCTGGTGGTTCACTAGTAGCCAAGAGGGGAATACTGATGATGAATATTTGCCACATTTGCCAGCAAACGGTTAGCAATACTTCTGCAAGCTTGTCACTATGGACGTTGCGATACTTTTGTATTACTAAGCTAGCTATCTTTGGCTAAATGAACTTCGTGGTAAACAAACTTGCTAAAAACAATAACCACTGTTACCTCGTTGTTCCGTAACAATAGACAAAACTAACAAACTATCCCAACAAAATAGCCTATCTGAGTGTTGTTTTTGGGTTTTTGGTTTCTATTAAATGAGAGGTTTTAGGCCATGTCGACGGTACGTTATTTGGCCTGGGCTAACTTACTAAACTCACCGCCTTGTTGGTGGGCTAGCTAGCTAGCTGCTGTAAGCTTTTGTCCTAAAGTGCTAACATTATGTACTGCAGCTATGCAGTCACCACGTTAATACCAGGCCGTGAATAATAATAATAATAATAATAATAATAATGGTGAAAATACCCCCGAAAGGCTAACTTATTACTGATTAAAAAAGGTCTCAATAAAAGGACTGACTAAGGCCAGTAAGACTGGTGTGAGGGCAGAACAAGACTAAACAGTGAGATATCTGTACTCCACCTTAGGAGGACTCAAGAACCTGTTAAAATAAATAAGCTTTAAAACTGGATTTAGAAATGTCTGTTGGAGGTGACTTCATAAAACTGTTCAGTAGTCCTTGGGCTACAGCAGAACACACTGTTGAAGTATATGTGGGTTTGGGGAAAAGAAACTGGTTAGGGGAACTTGGTGCTCTGGAGGCCGTCGTTTGTCTCCATTCTGTCTGTCTTCGAACCAGCTGCAACCGTGAACTGGCCGACTGATGGTTTCCTGGCAAAGGTAGTTAATTAGTACACATAAATAAACATGTTAATGAAACTTTCTGTGCAGCAATGATAATAGTACAGTGGACCCTCGGGTCATGAACTTGATTAGTTCCAAGACTTTGTTCACAACCCGAATCAATTTTTCCCACTGAAATGAATGTAAATACAATTAATGTGTTTCAGCTCTCACAACATATTTTTAAAGTGTATTATGGGTTTATGTGTGGCAATAAAACATAGAATAAAATTAAAATAGCATTAATTATTGAAAAATAAACCTAAGTTAAATAAACAGATTGTTTTGATGCACGTTACCTTTGCGGTGGATATGTAGCTGCTGGCGGAGGGATATGGTGGCTGTTCTCATGTTTTGCAATTATTTCTTTGTTTACTTCTACTGTTATATGCTTAGGCTTCTTACTCTAGCTACCATTTCCAATTTATTGGGACCAATAATGAAGGCTTATAGAGCAAAAATACAGAGAAACACAACGAAAAAATGCTGTGAACATTTTTTTTTAAATGAGTTTTAAGCGCAGGAAAAAAATCAAAGTTTGAAAAATCCTTAATTATACAAAAACTTACTGTAAACAACTAAGAAAACTAACCTTGCTTGAGTTGACTTCTGGCGTTAAGGAAGTGAGGAGGAAGATGGGAGGGTAGGAGGTTACTGTACAGCGAATGAATGCACGTATGACCGAGACCAATTAAAAGGACGCGTGCATCTTTATTAGGTACGCAATATGCAAACAGAAAATGGGAAAACATTGACGTGTACGAAGTTGTAGGGGAAAATGGCTGGGGCTGTGTTTGTTCAGCACCCGATTATGTGGTTGTGACCAGGTACAAAATGTTGGCGAATTTTTTTGGTCAGGAACCGACTTGTTTGTGTTCGGAAGCGTTCGTGACCAGAGGTTCCACTGTACCTGGAAAAGGGTACATCTCCCAACTTATTTGCTTAGCAAATAATGAGGCAAAATGAAAAACAACATGAAACCCTGGTCTTGTCAGGATGGCCACATGTAATACTTATTTTATGTACTGAAATTCATATAATGAAGTGGTTGTGCTTGCATCTTACCCCTTATTGTTGTACAGATTTTTTTTATTGCTACCCTTTGTTTGTTTTCCAGTGTTGGGAATGCAGCCACCTCTAGCACCAGCCACAGTAAGAGAGTTGGTGCGCTCCCATCTCCACCTTGACCCTGTTGCTGCAGATTTGCGCTGCAGTCTTTTCGTGGCTGCCGTGCAGAGCTACAAGCATGACTCTGTCCTGAGACCGTTCCCACCTCGATATCTAAGGGGAGAGATAAAGGATTTTGAAGAGCTGGTAAGAGATGGTGTTTAGTTATTCTTTGATTGTGATTTAGCATACCATTTTATGAATAGGCTTCTGTATGCAACGTCCATCTTACTATAGCATCATATCACCTTGCTCAAAGATTCAGCCTTTTGTGGCAAAACTGTGTGGGAAAACATCTTGTGACTCTTACAGCAGAAGGATGTGAGCTCCTTGCCAAGCATAAGAGACCTGGTCCGACTTGGATCAGGAGATGGAGATCATCATCTGGCACTGGTACACTGGGTGCTGTCCTCCGAGAGTTTTGCTGTAAAGACCATCCAGAAAGAAGAGGTGCTTCTAAAGTTTGAATGTTGTGTATTGATTTATAGATATTAGCTGAAAATTGCCTAGTGTGTCAGTATTTTACATTGTATGAAATAATCATGTTTAAAACATTGTTCTTTTTATGCTCTGTTTCTCTAAATTATATAATGTAAGTGGGCCAGACTCAGCCAACTGACACAAAATGCAGGGGTCTCCTCTCCTGTGCCAGACTTCCTTTTTGAGTTGGAATACTGTGAGCAGATGAATTCAAAGTTTGAGAGGACACGGGCAGGGCGGGACATTATCTATGCATTCCATGGCAGCCGACTGGAGAACTTCCATTCCATTATTCACAATGGTCTACACTGCCACCTGAATAAGGTCAGTGACCATAATGTATGTGAAATTATTGTCTCACACAGAGGTATTTAAACTCTGGGGAATCACGTGGGGGTGCAGGTGAGGGGTGAGTTGGACAATAACAAAAAATAGGTCTCGGTCCTTCCTATCTTTACATGCTCATTTATACAGCGTGTAGGAGCTCCACATATTAAGTACCCCAAAATGTGGCAATAGAAGTGTCCTTATTTTTCTTTTTTTTCCCCCCATAATATGAACAACAGATGAACCAATTGACATGCACACAAGAGTTTTGAGCTCTTAGATATTAACTGACACTCTTTGATAGGCACAGCCCTTTATCCCATTTGTTCACACTAGTAATGTTTTAGACCGTGCTCACATGCTCTCACTTTTGGAAAGTGGGCCTTATGGGGAATAAGTTAGAGTACATCAAGTCTAACTTGAGAGGAATTTAGCATTTTCTCATACAAAAACAATATCGAGTAAGATAGTAAGTCTCATCCAAACAGTACAAAATTAGGACATTTTTTTGTGCTCTTTCTCTCCTTGGCAAATATACACTGATTTTCTAGTTCATTAGGGAAACCTTGCTTTTGCTATTTTGCCTACTACAGGAGCTCCCCTAGTTATGATGACCTGACTTATGATTTTTCAAAGTCACGATGATTGCGATATGCTAAAAATTGTAAAATATGTAAAAAAATATTTAAAATTTGTGGGCAGTGTAACAGCATATGACGTACGGCTCGTTCGGATGATGCCCGGATGTACGCATCACTCTCCTCACATGGTGCCTCACTCTCTCCCACAACTCAGAGTTAACTTGTGTATCAGTGTACTGTACAGTGCATTACTGCCTGGGTTTTTTTTTTTTTTGTGTGTGCGCTTCAAGAGCTAATTATAATTCAAAAGCATGTCTTCTAAACGCCCCAGCATGTCTCCTATAGGAAAAGACTCCTGGGTAGGCTAGGCTAAGCAGTGGTTTGACATACAATATTTTTCACTTATGATGGGGATTTTGGAACGCATCTCCATCGTAACCTGAGGACTACCTGTATATACCACATAAGCACATTTTATTGTTATGCAGTTACTGACTGTAATTAAAGGCACTGATGACTGGTGGTTTGCTTGTTCACTTCAGTTGATGGAGATGATAAAAGTAATTGAAGGTGAAATTTAAAGCTATCAACCAGTTATTCTATACCTGCACAGTGTATCTATATGGTAGGTGTATCTAATACAGTAAAGAGGTATCTTTTTAAATGGTGTGCGCTGAGTTGCCAGTTGATTAGATACACCCATGGCCTCTCCTCTCCTCTCTTCTCCTTATGTCTCCTTTCCTCTCCTCTCCTATCCTCATGATGCATGTGCTTGTTTTGAACAGATATCATGTAATGGACTGATATGTAAAGAACTTATTTGTCCTACACACGTTTTATGGTTTCTTCATACAAATATGTTCTCTGTATAAAAATATGGCGCTTCATTTTCAACAACACATTTTACCACAAACGTCATGTGGACATAGGGCATAACAAATAGCCAGATGGTGATTTCAGCATTTCAGTACTGGCATCCCAGTCACTTAATTGTGTATTGGAATACCCATGTGAGTCTTTACTAACGCTGTCTTTTTCCTTTCAGACATCACTGTTTGGGGAAGGCACTTACCTGACCAGTGACCTTAGTATGGCTTTTCTCTATAGTCCCCATGGAAATGGATGGCGTGACAGTGTCCTTGGGCCAGTACTAAGCTGTATTGCCTTGTGTGAGATCATTGATCATCCAGATGTGAAGTGTCAGGTAAAGAAGAAAGGTAATGTACCAAAAATCAAGAATAAAGTGTCGTCTGTTTTTCAACTGTTCCAAAATGTTATTTGTCATGAAAATGAGCTAAGGTTTTTTTTTCTCCTTAATGGGAAAAAAAAAAAAGTCTGTGAATGCTATTCATAAACATCTAGTTGTTATCCTTACAACAGTTTAATGAATGTATGTTTTTTTTTAAAGACAAGAGAATATGTTTTAAGTGTTGCTAAATTATTTTTAGACTCTGAGAGCCTTGACCGCAAGCGTTTAAGGGCAAGGAACAGCGAGGGTGGGGATGTGCCAGAGAAGTATTTTGTGGTCACCAATAATGAATTGCTGAGAGTAAAGTACCTTCTGGTTTACTCTCAGAAACGTTACCGGACCAGGTGAGACATTTTCTTGTACATTCTGAAGGTTGCAGAAGGTTGGGATTGGATCACTTGTCGTAATACATGCAGCATAGAATTCGTCATTTTCTAATCTAGTCAAAAGTATAGTCAGAATAGCAGCTATGAAGATGGCAGATTTCGACTTGGAGCAAACAGTATTTTTAGAAGCTTTTTTCCCCCAGCTTTTTATGAATCTGTTGTCTTGCTGGTCAGTAAAGTCACTTACAGATGCAATATAATATTTATGCCAATTGATTTTATTCTAGTTTCCATAGAGCACCATTGTACAAGATGATGTGATTTTTCTTTATACGGTACCGTGCAAAAGTCTTAGGCACGTGCAAGGAAATGCTGCAAAGTAAAAATGACTTCAAAATGAATGAAATTAAATCTTTCCACTTAAAGGAAAAATACTACAACACGCAGGAAATGGTAATAAGCTAAACAAATTCAATATTTGATGTGACGACCCTTTGGTTTTTTTTTCTTAAACTGTAATCCCAGGCATAATGTGTACAGCTTTATAAGGAAATGGGGCGGCAAGTTGTTCTGCCACACTGCTCTTCTGGAGACTCGGACTTGTGAACTTGCTTAATTTTTTGTATGCAAAACTCAGGAGGCCTCATCTTGTGTTTCCTCTGAAAAGTGCTCTCTTATGTAATATGTTGAGTTCTTTACTGATGTACAAAACTTTTCATATACAAGGAATTTTTTTTTTTTTTAAAGTAACGTCTGGACATCAAAATTTGTTTTTCGTACTGACTCAGTAATGCAGAAATCGGAAAAATAAATACCTCTAATAAAATGTGTACTAAAAAATAGGGTGCCTAAGACTTTTGCAAGGTACTGTACTTCTATCAATGTATTTAGGAGAAAAATGTATTTAATTAGGGAAAGATGCTGTATAAAAAGACTTTTTGAAATGAATATTTTTTATTTTTCTGTTCTTTGTGATTGATTTTTTTCCTGCAGACATGCCCAAGGGACATCATGGCTGGTCAGACATCATTTTGCCATTATGATGGGTCTCTATCTTCTACTCCTCATATTCATTGGTGCCTTCAATTCTACTACTTTTCAGTCATTCTGGCATCGAATATTCCGGTGATCCAATTTTTCATCGCATATGCCTAGTTTCCAAAGTGCCTTTTTTCGTTGGCTCACAAAGATCACGTAAGAATTGAGTTTTAAGACTTTCAATGAACACAATGCTCAGGAAACATCTGAACATTTTTATCTATCAATTAGTGTGTCCAAGTTGGACAGCAGGCACACACATTTTAATCACGTAATATGCATTTATTAGCTTTATGTCAGCACATAATGTAACATTTACTTTTGAGAAACTGTGAGGGGGGTGAACGCTTGGTTAACTATGCTGTGGGATTTTTTTGTTTGTTTGTTTTTTTTTAACACTGGCATGTAGCTTGCTATAAGGAAATACTTTTTTTGTATAATAATGAGATGATTACATTAGCTGTACAACCAAATTATGAGGGAAGTGCTGTCCTGTTGCTACCTGTCTTTACAGGAATGTACTTGGCCACATTACTTAAATGTAAATTAATCATAGGGAACCATTAGTTGACCACAATGATCATTTTACTGTTTATATGACTGAGTTTAATTTAATGTAGCCCTTCTTATGTTCCACTAGAACAGTTTGAACCATCTCACAAAATGATTTCTGAGACTGTATTCTTATACTTTCTTATGTGTCTTATATACTGTGAGACTGTTGGGAGTTTTCCCTTTATAAAGAGTTTGTTTAAAAAAAGTTGACTGATACATTGTTGCTATAGTTGATTTGGGAACTGTTTAAAGTCTTTATTGTCTAACTCTCTAAATACGACTAACAGAAGAACAATAAACAAGGACCAATTGTGCGGTTTGGGGGGGATGCAAATTAATGACATAATAATGAATGAAATGATACAAAATAATATACATTCAAGATGTTATTTTTACAGTTATAACAAATACAATATCGTTTCTCCTTGATCACTGTTGCCTTTCTTTCATGTTAAAAATATGCGGTATGTGTTCATGACCATTAAACTGGTTTTCTATGAATAAACCTCAAATAATTTACACTCAGGTTAATTAACACATCTTTGCAAGATTTTGTCATGTTTCATAAGAGGTCATGTTACAAAACTAATATTAGTGTCTTTGTTTCGTTGTTTTATTGTACTAGACACCGTAAAGGTTTTTTCTTCATCCATTGTTATCAGTCAGAAACAGCAGCAATCCTCCTATCTTGACAGTGCTGATAAAAATGTGTATGATGCTTTGATCTTTGATAATGCAACACTGTTCAGGTGTACTTAAAGGTTGCTCTTATTGTTAGAATAATTCATTCATTCATTCATTCATCTTCAGTAACCGCTTCATCCTGGTCAGGGCCATGGTGTTGTCAGAGCCAATTCCAATAACACTGAATGTGAGATGTGTAAGGTTTTTTTTTTATTATATTAAGCGAGAGAGAGAGAAAAATCTAGAAAACACCAGAAACAATTTTTAATAACGCTTTCTAAAAATAAAAAAAATACAAAATCCTGTGCTAACTAACAACACAAATTTTTTCGTCCCCCCAGGGACTTTTTTTTTGGGTTGTCCAAAATAGTTTCACTTACGTTGAACAGAAAAAACGGGCAATTTTTAAAGCTGTAATGTTTTAATGTTTGTTGACACAGATCACCGAGAACCTCCCGTGTTCTACTACTCCAATTGTTTTGCCCCTCATAAACCCATAAATCTGTATTTCTCAGACATGTTTATCAGAATTAAGTTTCCTCTCCTTGTGAATTGTTATATAAACCAGACATCAAAAGGAACAGACTGCTATTGTACGTCTAGGCTTTTTTTTTTTTTTTTCTGGCCTGCGGATCAATGTCTTATTATGGCTCCATAAATCCCCTGTTATTCAGTAACAGCCCATCAGCTGTGAGAAATTGTCCCAGGTGGGCATCGTTTTCACAGAGGTCACTTTGTGCCTTAATACTTCACTATCTGATCTTATCAGTCCGACCTAGAAATGACTGCAAAGAGGAGAAGAGTCAAATATGAACAATGAAATCAGATGACTATAGAATTCCCCCAAAGCATATTTATAAAAGAAAATCCATTTTATTTAATAATTGTCTCAGTTGAGACATTGTATGAATGTGAACATTTGATCATTTAGCTAATATTCTGGACACATAAATACAAATGCACAGGATCAAATTGAATTACTTGATCAAAGTATTATTGCATGAAATATTCACATAACTAGTCATCTTACAATTATATGTAATTACAAAAAAAAAAAACCTCAAAAATAGCTGCCTTAATATGCTACATTTTAAACCTGGATCACTTTGAAGCAGCTCCTCCACAAATGCATAATTATTCTGCAGCATTTGGACAAGCAGGGGCCAAACACATGAAGTAGCCCTCATTGTTGCTCTGTAGGATAAAATTTGGGAACTTTAGCACATTGCATTTGTTGATTTTATGTTTACAAGATGCCATAGCAATTGCTTGTACATGCGGTTTAATCGTATTCACCTGCAGGTTTTGGTGGCAGGCTGTCTGTCTGTGTGCCTCCAGGTGGCTGTGCACACACCTCCCGAAATGATGCAGGCAGACGTGGTCTGTTTGAGCACAAGCCTGAGGACACGCTGGACGCCTGAGAACCAAACAGCTGGAGCAGGTGGTGTGTTGACAGAAACCCCCACAATCACGCTTTTCCACTGACACAGACCTGCAATGGCAAACGGGCTGCACGGTCAACATTTCACAGATATTTTACAGTTTATAATTAAGATAATTGACGTAACGAATACATTTCCATGCATATGATGTATGAAAGTATGTGCTTGTCACAATTATGAAATTTTGGCTGGTGACTAGCTGTTACAGTTAGCTGTTGTACAAATAATTATAAAACACCAACAGTGTGGTTTCCATAGGTACATTAAGTCGATTAGGTTTTAATAATTGTCACAGACCTAAGCAGGAGGTGAAGATTAAAGACTCGGTTATATATATGTATGATGACTAGGAGTCACCTGGCTGAGCAGATTTCATTTGGGTTTGCCTGACAGAATTCCCATGTACAGTCTGGACGACAAGTGTCTCCTTCAAGGACTTCAAGCACTGAATTGACACGCAAACATTCAGTGAACAAAACAAAATCGAGGTATTAATACTGGTTAAATGATTTGTACATGCAAACAAATGTGACGCAGAAAACAGCAGAAACAAAAACAAACAGATGTGGCGCGATGAGGTATCAATAAGCTCATTACAAATCAAATTTCCAGTGTATATCTGTGTCCTTTTAATTTCTAACTTACTGCAGATGTTTACTGAAAAGACTCACTGGCAATGAGTACATTATCTTTTTAGAAAGGTTTCTTGGATGTCTGATCTGTTCGTAGTTCATGAATTTATTTCATCCTGAGCTTAACCCATTTTTAAACAATATAAAACGAAACCAATAAGACTGCAAAAAGAAACTACTGACCTTGTGCATTGTACAAGGTCTCCACTGCGTTCCTGCGTTACACTAGTGTTACTTAGTCTTAACGCGAGGTTTTTATTATCCCGACTTCTTTTTCCAGCACTCGTCAGCACCTGTTTACCTGACTAAGATCCTGGATCCTGTAAGAGTTACCTGACTTGCAGATCCCCTTGTGCTCTGCTTCTGTCTTGCTCTCAGTAGGTTGCTGGTACACACACACCAAGCCTTCATCACACTTCCCCAGGTAGTCCCACGTTCCTCCGCAGCTCTCCCCGGCTTGTTTTGCACATGCAGGGCAGCAGCCGCACACTCCTGTAGTAACTCCCCCCTTACACTGGAGCTTCAGCGCCCTGCGAGGTGAACAGTGGATGCGCTCGCAGGGTGGACAGTGCAAGGCTTGGAGAATCTGCACTCCAGGTCTGGTGCCCTCTAAACTGGACATGACAGTTGTTACAGCACAAACCACAGTCAAAAAATGTAACGCTGTGTAACCCATGATGACAGGAAACAGCCTGAACCTGAACGTCAACTCTCTTTTTTATATAAAGATCCCTACATTTAACACCTTGCTCTCTGATGACACTTGCAAAACCTCCACCCTGCCAACAGCCAATGGATGAAGGAGTATTATAGAAACTTTTTACTGTTAATTACCCCAAGTCTTATCTTTACAGTCTCTCTGCTGTGTTTCCTTTTTTCCCTTGTTTTCAAAAACCATTTCTACCTTTTAAGCAATTTGAGATAAGTTCATAAGGAAAAGACTAGCCCCTTTGTCAAGTAGTCAATCAAGCGCGGCAAATCTGTGAACAATCAAGATAATCACCCTCTACTAACAAAGATGAGATTAGGACATTGGCAGGTTATCTGAGGAGAGTTTGTGTGCACCAAGTGAGTATGGTCGTAATAAAACTCCACTGCAGACCTCAACACCTTGACCACTGTTAAGTGTTTATCTCGGATACAAGATCTTTCATCAGGTGAAAGACTATTGCAATATGTTCTCCAAATATGGCACTTCATAAAATAACATGTCAGGAAATTCATTTACCACAATTTTTGTTTTCGAACCAGCAATTCCCTAATCATCTGACTTCAAAAAGCATTAAAGAGAGCAGCACAACGATGTACTTCTTGAAGACTTTTATTAAATTAGATCTCTATAAAACACGGCAGAATGCTATCGTTTGCTTTGCTGACACTGAAGTTTCATAACACAAATCTGGAACTTTAAAAATGGAAACTCCCAAGTTCCATGAGAAGATGTCTTATATGCACGTCATTTGCAAAGTAACCATAGTCTTAAAATCTCTCGTAACAATATCCACATATGCATGGTTTAGTGACACTGCATAAAGGAATGTGTTAAACTAGCAAATAGAGCATGTTGTTCACAAAATTAGCGCTATAAAAGGGGAAAAAAGAAATCTCAACACACAATATTTAAACACAATGTTTGAAATGTTTAAACGTACGACTGAATATAACTCCATTATTCTGAGTCCAATGGAATGCAGTCGAGAGCTGTTCCGTCTTTGCAGGTAGAAATGAGGTTTTTCAGATCCGGCGCACTACACTCAGCATATTAGGCTCAATGCATCTAAACAAAGATTTATACATGATCACAGAAAGTAGAAAAATGAAATTGTTTAGCCAACTTCTATAGGCGTGTGACTGCCTCTACGGTAATGCTTAACATTAAGCTTCCCTTAACTAACATTGTTTACTGTATTACTTAACCGTAGCAAACTTTATTAGTGTTACTAAACAATAAGTAAAACCGTGTATTAACTAATCTTGGATTGTTTAAATAAATACACATGCACTGACTGATAACTAAAAATAAGTCTGCATAAACGAACAGCAAATATTTTTGATTCACTTAAAATTGACTCATTGATAGAATAAACACTGATGAATGTAGGTGTTAGTTATTTAACTTGTATAGTTCATTATTTAAAGCCAAAAAAAAAAAAAAAAAAAAAATTAGATACAGAGGGGCCCAAAAAAATGTACACACACTACAACAGTGGTTATCTATGCCCGTTTTCGACAGTAAGATGGCGCACCACTACACTCCCACCGAGACGCGAGAACATCTCGATGACATTCTACCCTTTAATGTCTATACAAGTCTAGTAATAGTATTATTTAGTAGTAATTTATGCAGCTATTTATCATGTTGAAGTGTGTGTACGTTTTTTGGGCCTCTCTGTATGTGTTCGTTATTTAGTGAACATTATCATGTATTAATGCTGCTGTTCATGTAAACTAAATGAGGTCAGTTTAAAGGGAACCTTAATGTAAAGCATTCCTGCTTTTAAGGGCTATCAGTTTATGTGTCGTCTTATTCAGCAAAAGCAGTGACTAGTGATGTTTATAGGACAGCAGAAATGTAATCAAAATATATAACACATTTTTTTGGAAATTTGCATAGAATGTGTCAAATTTATTTTAATGTCAAGTAGCTCTTTTAAACAGTAATACTGTCAACCCTTTTATACTTTCATGTGTAGCTTCTATTTCACATCAGTCGGTTTTCCTTTTTTTTTTTTTCATTTTCAAATTTTTACTAAAAGACATTACCTGCCTATGACCTTTTTTCCACAGCAAACACTACAGTCAATATAAACCAGAGAAAGATGCCTCGCGCAAATCTTTCTCAGCGTAAACCACGTAAGCGAAGGCTAGTGTGTGTTACATGGGATGTGTGGTTCAGTTTTTTAGCTCGATTTCTGGACGTGGGTCTGGCTGTAGGGAGAGGTCATGCGCTGTGGAGGTGTGTCAATCAATGAACGGGACGGGTTATGAAGCGGGGGTCACATAAAATCCTCATAGTCTTGTACGTAACCTCCATCAAACTCGCCGTAGTCGTCAAGGTCATCTTTCATCTTGGCTTTTAAACCTCCTCCTGGTAAACCTCCTTTCTTTTTCTTCTTTCCTTTATTTTGCTGTTAATTTAAAATCGACAAAGAAAAAAAAAGCACCAGAGAGTTAGGCAGGAAGCCATCATTGTCCCGATCCCAAAACAATAGAAATGTATTATATTATTATATTACTATTTGGATCAATTTGGTGTGAGAGTAGGGGACATTATGACTGTATATCGGACACTATCTGTTACAAAATAAAGTAGGCATGCTACGCCATCATACGCAACTGATTTGCGTATGAATAAGCAGTCTTACATATCATTTAATATGTCTGATTATTTATCTGCTTGCGCTAAACCCATACCTTTTCTTGTCTCTGCTTCTCACTGAGTAACACTGTGAGCGAGTTGTTAATTTTCTTCAAGTCTTCAACTTCCACTGTAACAAATTACAAGTCACAGCTGAAACGTGCCAGAACACCCGAGACTAGATGGACCCAAACACATCTGACCAGGATTGATTTTATCACAAAACAGAGAAATGGTGAAGTTGTGTGAAAGCCAAACTCACATGAAAGACACAGGTCTCTGAAGAGCGACTCTAAAAAGCTGGAATAGTGTATCGACTTCTCGTATAGGGTTATTTTCTCTTTTAGCAACCGCTCAAACTCTGTAAAGTCATCTTTAGAGGAAGGGCTCATGGCGTCTATTCCTGTTACGTTATTCGATATGACGCCTAATGGGGAAAGCACAAACATGACATCCTCAAAAGCATGCAGTACGTGGATGGACATCATAATAGCATAACACGTGCGTTTAAAAAACTGTAGTGATATACAGCTGGGACTCACCAAATGCATCTTTGGCTAGTTCCAAATCTGAATCCTCCTGAAGTTTCTTCAGTCTAAGTTTTTCTTCTAGCTCCTCCTCAGGTGTCATCTCTGTGCTGTCGTTAGATTCCTCTAACTGCCACAGACAAAGTTTTTTCCTTTTTTTTATTACTAATGAGTTTATTTCCCAGAAGAAGAACACACATCTAGCATCACTTCGTTTTTAACACCATAATGTTTGACAAAGGGTTTGTGGGATTTATTTTTACAGTTAAAGGAGTCACTGGCTCAAAACAAAAACAAGAAGAACGCCTCCTCTACAGCATGCTATTTTGTTTTCTAACACCAAATGCCATAGCACTCTAATCAATCCACAACTTGGACTAGTTCCTGCAAGTCTATCGTCACTGACTAAGTACTGTTCTCATAGACTTACCTCTCTATACACAGTTTATGTAAGCATTATACCAGAGATTCTAAAGCACTACACGCAAGATGGATTACTGGCTGGAAAATACGTTGATAATTAGGAAGTACAGAAGTTTGACACTATGGGCGCCATTTTGGTAAGCTGGCCTTTCGTCACAGAGGCCGGATATCGTGGGAAACTTGTGGCATTTTTCTGAAATCATCTTCTTGTTTTGATGTATTAGCCTTGTTTACATTATGAGAAGTTATGACATCCTGTGCTAAGACGACATCAATAGATTATTTGACCGGATTGTTTGATTTTTTTCTCAATAATTGTAGCCCAATTGAGGTAAGTTCAACTCCATGCAGCTACACTGCAAAATTCGCTCCATTTGATTGAAGCCTCAGATATCGATTAACATCGTGGATTGCATTTGACTTCAGACATCGATTTGTTATCTCAGA
>JAQLOM010000012.1:11882455-11893858 GCA_030068315.1 Chrysichthys thysi | reverse complement strand
GCTCACAGGATGGATTTTGTGTACAAATAATCCTAATTTTTGGTGAGTAAAATGTTGCGATTTTCCTAAATAATATTACAAGTTTATAAGGGAATTATTAATGTTTTTATGTGTGTCGCGGCTTCATTCATGGTCACGGTCACGGATAGATAGACAGATAGATAGATAGTGAGTGAGTGAATGAGAGAGAGAGATAAATGAAATAGATGGGAACACTAGATATTAACATTAGCTGCTAGTCCTTGAAAACTGAATTGAAGTCAGTGGGAGAAAAGTGAAGGATGACAAAACAGAAAACAGGAGGAATAGAGGGATGAAAAGACATGGAGTGCTTTTTATTATTGGACAAAACATGTGTAGGAAGTTCATAGGTAATATTTTGAAAATTGGCCAAATGGGAGGTATTCGTGAGTAGAGTATCAAAATATAAACTCATAGCTGGTAAACCAGTAACAAGACCTACGAAAGAAAGTTAAATTTAAGTTTCTACAGAAATTGAGTTATTAGTCCTGGAATAAGAACTGGGTTCGAACCTCCCAGCAGACTGGGGCCTTTCTGGGCAAAGTTTGCATGTTGCTCCCTGTGTGAGATTCCTCTTTGTATCCAAGTTTCCTCCCACAGTCCAAAGCTATGCATAGTAGGTCAAACGGCTACTCTGAGGGTGAATGGCTGCGTGTTTGTCTAGTAGCCCTGCCATAGTTGGTGACCTGCCCAGGGTGTACCCTACTTCTCACCTGAAGTCAGCCAGGATCCAACATCCATGCAACTCTTAATATATAACCAGTGTGGATAATGGATAGATGGGTATAATAATTATTATTATGTCCTGTCCATGCCATGTGGCACATAGGGTGCTAAGCAGCCCCCATGGGGCTCAGTTCACATTTCAGTAAGAAAGCTGGTTGACATTTCAGTAGCCAAGCGCATTCTACAGGGTGAGATCGCTAGCCCCACACCCAACCCTCCCCGAACTTGGGACTCAGGTTCATGCTCACACACACACCTACGGGCAATTTAGTATAGCCAATCCACCTAATGCACATGTCTTTGGGACAGTGGGAGGAAACCAGCGTACCTGAAGGAAACCCACGCGGACACGGGGAGAACATGCAAACTCCACACAGCAAGGCATCCTGCGCCAAACCTGGGGTTCGAACCCAGGACCTTTTTGCTGCGAGGTGACAGTGCTAACCGCTTAGCCACTGTGCCGCCCATTATTAATATTATATCCATAATATTATGGATATAATAGCATTTTTAAATCCTGAAAGAATGAAGACACAATTGAATCAACACTGTTATATTAGAGGTTTTTAATCTTGTGCAGAAGATCTTTGTAGGTTTTCATTTAGGCAAGCAGGACCCTGCTTCTTGATACCACTTTATTCATACTTTATTTATCTTGGTCTTCAAAAGCAGCTATGAGGTGTGGCTCCTATTTGGCAGGAATAAAGACTTGCACCCACAAAGATGACTATTGTGCTTTTCTGTAAATGATGAGAATTGTGAATGAGAATGATGTGTACACGTCCTATGCATCAGAATTATGAATACCATGAGCATACTGTTGTTGTTTGCAAAACAATACCAGTGGGTGAGCTGAGTGTTGAGGTGCTTTTCCTAGCCATGCACATTCAAACAACTGTTCAATAGTAAGCAATGTCGCTAAGCATCATGTTTGTGTGTTTATGTGTTGGAATAGAAATTGAAGAGCAGT
The DNA here is from genome assembly GCA_030068315.1 of Chrysichthys thysi. Taxonomy (NCBI): domain Eukaryota; kingdom Metazoa; phylum Chordata; class Actinopteri; order Siluriformes; family Claroteidae; genus Chrysichthys; species Chrysichthys thysi. Next base: position 11,892,141 of record JAQLOM010000012.1, on the reverse strand, counting down.
GAGAAGCGATTCAAGGAAGAAAGGTGCACAGACCTTAAATGTCTCACACCCATGTACTGCAATGTCAGCAGACTATATTCTACAGACGTTCATCCCAGCTCTGTTACTCCCAATCATTCCGGTTCTGAAAATCTGCCAAGACTAAATGAAATGACATACCATTCAGGATTTGGATGCTTTACACAGAAGGGTGAGACTAAAAAAATGCAGCATTCCGATCTTGAACAGTCTGTATAAGGGAGTATTCACAATAGGTTCGATTGCCTTGTACCGCACCGGGAGTGATTGTCCTCCCGCCTCACTCTGCTGCTTGTCTGGTTCTCTCACACGCTGTCCAGATGTAGCAATTATGCAACGTGCTGATTTTTCAGTAAATCATGCTGCACACATAAGAAGATTTTTACAGAAGCAGAAATACCAAACGGATGACTCTACGCAAGCCTCGGCCTTGAAAGGTTCAGGATGATTTAACAGTAACCAGTAACAGTTTTTTTTTTATAAATGGTTAAGACTTTCAACATTAACACCAGCATTTGTGTGATTCATCACAGTACATCCCTGGGTCATATTTGACAATAACTTTTTATTTTCCTCTTATATTCAACCCACTCATTGGTTCATGGACATCTCAGGAGGTCTCATAAAGACCGTTTCATTACATGTATTGTAGTAGGAAAGGGTTAATAAAAACAAATAAATAAATAACACCTGTTTTTGTGTTCACTGAGTCTGTATCATCATTTTAACCAAATGGAGATATTTTTCCTATTGGGCGGCACGGTGCCTAAGTGGTTACCACTGTCCCCTCACAGTCCAAAGACGTGCACATTAGGTGTATTGGTTACCCTACAGGTGTATTGCCCACAGGTGTGAGTGTGCCAACGACAGACAGAGCGACACGGCGGTTGGGGTATTCCATGGTCGCATCAGATGATACAAGGTGACTGGTGAAGACAGAGGGCCCCACACGGCGCAGGACTAACGCTAGGATGAAGGAGATATTTTTCCTATTGGGTGGCACGGTGGCTAAGTGGTTACCACTGTCCCCTCACAGCAAGATCCTGGGTTCGAGCCCTGGGTTCGACATGGGTGCCTTTCTGTGTGGAGTTTGCACGTTCTCCCCGTGTCCCCGTGTCCACGTGGGTTTCCTCCGGGTCCCCCGGTTTCCTCCCATGGTCCAAAGGCGTGCACATTAGGTGGATTGGCTACCCTAAATTGCCCACAGGTGTGAGTGTGCCAACGACAGACAGAGCGACACGTCGGTTGGGGTATTCCATGGGCGCATCAGACAATACAATTGCGAGGTGGCTGGTGAAGACAGCGGGCCCTGCACGGCGCGGGACTAACACTAGGATGAAGAAGGAGATATTTTTCCTCTTATAAGGTCTTCCAGGGTTGAATTCAAACAAACAGATAGATAGATAGATAGATAGATAGATAGATAGATAGATAGATAGATAGATAGATAGATAGATAGATAGATAGCAAGCACCTTTTAAGAGTCCAGGATCTCTTGAAGTGCCTGGGGTATGGAGATGACTTTTATTTTGATCTACAGCACCTAACCTGGCTTTCAGTCCTGCTCGTGCGTTTAGTGCTGCTGGCTTTGTCCAGTTTATCTAATTAACTGCTGCTGCGGGTGCCATGAAACCGGATGGCTCGTGCTTATTTAATGAACTCGTAGGTAAAGTGAATGCAGCATGATTTGAACTGAATTTAATGCACGTCTTGAACCACCGGGGCAGAAAATAAAATAAAATAAAGAAAGAAAGAAAGAAAGAAAAAAATAAAATAAAATAAAATAAAATAAAATAAAAAATAAATAAATAAAATAACACAAGGTCGCGTGCACGCGTAACAGCATCCGTATGTTTGACTCTGTGTCTTTAAGACACTGAGACTGTCCCGGGATGCTTAGTGCGTGTGTGTGTGTGCGCGCGCGCGCGTGCTCGCTCGCGCTGCATGCACGCTCGTGCCCCTTGCTCCTTTCCCTCGTCCACGCTTTAAGCCGCAGGAGCCAGCGCAGTCCCCACGCCCTAGCCTGGACACTTCTGGTGAGCTCGTTTCAAACAGTGTCTGTGTGGGAACGCGTGTGTGATGTGGCGCTGGGGGTTTCATTAGTCATGTGATTATTCTGTGAGTGGCTGCAATCCTTGGGCATAATCACTTGGGGAGACAAGACAACTGCACCAAAACACTCGTGTATTATTATGTCTGCAGCCTGGGATGTTATGTCTGTGCTTGATGTCTGTAATGACGCATCTCATGACATGAAGAAGGTTTGTGGGTGAATGCATGCTAATGACAGCCTGGGAGTGTAATCTTGAGCTGGCTCTCTGACTGTGGCATAGCAAATGCTGATTCCTGCAAATGTTTAGGGAAATATGGAAATGTGCATCTTACACTGCTTAGTTATATTCACACATGCAGAGTGCAATTCTCAATGCAATCTCTCTCTCTCTCTCTCTGTGTGTGTGTGTGTTTGAATGAGCAGAGGAATAATTACAAAACCCTATGGGGGTGTAGGTGTGTATTTGTGTGTGTGCATTTTTATTTATTTTTTATTTTTATTTTAATTTTATTTATTTTAACCCTCCCATTGGTGTTACTGTCTGGCCCGAACCAGACAGTACACTTATGATCTGGTTTTGTTTCATTCATCTGACTCATCAACAGCACAGTCAAACTGTCCTGCAAAAAAAAAAAAAAAAAAGGAAGAGCAATGACATTTAGATGAGACAGCAACTCCTGATTGAGCTGTGGTCTGGTCTGGTACTTTTACTTCTGATACAGAAGGTTTGTGGACTCTGCATTGTGTTGGCTCTGCTGGGTGAAGGAGGGCTTTTAGTATTATCGCACGATGTGTGGATATCTCATTCACTCACTCGGGTTCTGCCACTTAACCCTGTTCAGGGTCGTGGGTGGGAGGTGGGAGGGGAAGCTGGAGCCAATCCCAGGTGACTTCAGGCGAGAGGTGGGGTACACCCTGGGCAGATCGCCAGTCCACCGCAGGGCAGCATACAGAAACAGGCGACCATTCACGCTCACATTCACACCTACGGGCAATTTAGAGCAGCCAATTAGCCTCTGGGCATGTCTTTGGAGTAAGGGAGGAAACCAGAGTACCCAGAGGAATCCCACACAGACACGGGGAGAACATGCAGACTCCACAGAGAAAGGCTCCCAGGTCGAGCCCGGAGGATCGGACCCAGGCTCGAACCTTCTTCTTCCTCTTAATGACAGTGCTAACCACCACACCACCGTGCCACCCCAAGGTTTTGTTTAAGCTTAGAGTCTGAAGTGATTTTATATGAAACAAGAAAATCAAAGACAAAGCAGAAATTACTGTATTGTTAGGACTTCCAACCTGGGCCAACAAGTCCACCTTGGTTATTCTTATTATGTATATTCTTATAAATAACTTATAAATTAGACATTTTTGACATTCCAAGAAGCCTAATATTGTTGTGAATTATATAGCCTTTGGTTTCACTGATTTGATGGAATGCATATTCAATAATATTCAATCTATATATTTTTACCATCCCCTATTCCTTTTAAGGAATTAAGGAGCAAATAAAGGAATTATGCCATGCAGAGTGTAGGTGAAGAGGGTCTACCATCTTGTGCAAACCTAACAATCTACAGACTACAGTATATGGCCAAATGTGTGTGGCCACCTGAGTATCACAACCACATGTGGGTCTTCTTCAAACTGTTGCTAGAAGGTTTGAAGCACACAGTTGAATAGGATGTCTTTGTATGCTGTAACATTACAATTTCCCTTCAGTCAAGCTAAGGGGCCCAAACCAGATTCCTGCATGACAATACCCCTGTGCACAAAGTGAGGCCCATGAAGACATGATTTGCCAACGTTGGGGTAAAAACAGCTCAAGTGACCCGCACAGACCCCTGACCTCAACCCCAGTGATCAATTTTTAGGACGAACTGAAATGCTGTCTGTGCCCCAGGCTTCAACACCAATGCCCAAGTTCTCTAATACTTTTGTGCCTGCTTGAGCGCAAATCTCACACAACCATGCTCCAAAGCCTTTCTAGAAGAGTGAAGGCTTTTACAACTGTAAAAAGGGGACTAAGTCTGGAATGAAACGTTTGAGAAGCACATGTGGATATGATTGATCAGGTGTCCACAAAACAATGTAAAGCTTTCTGCAGTGATGCATTATTGACCCATGTGGGACAACACATCACTTTTTTCATCAGACAAGAGGAATTATTGCAGTCTTCATCAGCATGTAGCCCAAACATTCCTACTGAGACATGATGCTTAATTGTGATGACCTTCCTCCTGATGCTTTGTGGGTCAAATTTTAGTTTGGATTAAAAAAAAAATCTAAACTTAACATTTACATGACCCACATAGAAAATAAGAAGAAAAAAGCATAAATGATTAAGAGAATGAATGAACTATTCTGCTGTAGCATACGAGATGTTACTGTGTTTCCCTTACTGTACTTCTGTTACTCTGTTTTCTAGCAACATAGGAATCCCACTTGCGTGGGCTTCCTAAAGCCTGTTATGGCTCTCAGACAAAGCCAGAGTTCCAGGGCAGTGCCTGCTCATCCAAAACACATCTCATCTCAACCAGCGCAGACAGTTAAAAACTCGAGAGACCGAGTGGATACTGATGAACCTCATAGCAGTAATACAGAAAGCCAGTCAAGCACACCAGTCCCAGCCAGCTTTTGTCCCGCTGATGGCTCTGTCTCAGGAGAGGATTCTGTCCATGGAGATAGCCCTATCCGTCATGACAGCATAGAAGACTCACTGTCTGAATATGATAATGTGAGATCAGAGGAGGAAGAAGAGCAGGACTATGAGGAAGATGAGGAACTGCATACTGATGCTGATGGAATGACTTACTATGTTCACTGTTACCCTGAAGATGAGAGCTATTTGGAAGGAATGGACTGTCATGAGGGTGCCGAAAGCATGGATAGACCAAGTACTTCCAGAGATGCAGATGCCAGAGGAAATCCAGGAAATGCCTGGGAATTCTCTGAGGGGTTTTATGAAGTAGTCCAGCGTGGTACAGAGGACCTAGTCCATAAATGTCCCAAGCCTATTACTGAGTCTACATTCATTCAGGCTCCTATGGCTGAGAATGAAGAAGATGATGAAGAAGATGCAGAGGAAGTAGAAGAAGAAGAAGATGATGATGATGATGGTCATGATCATGAAGATCATGGTAATGATGATGATGATGCTGTGGAGGAAGGTGAGACATGTTTTGCTTATGAGCAGGAGAAGGCAGGAGGAAGTCAGGATGGAATTATCTGCAAAGGGCAACGTGATTTACGAGAGGAAAGTAAAAACCCTCGTCAGGGACCAAACTACAGTATGGGAATAAGTAAAGGAGGAGAGGATTACAGAGTGGATAAAAGCATCCCGGAGAAGTGTAAAGGTGATGCCCAGAGGTCATTTATTGGCCACAGAGGAGGCAATAATAAGAGTAATGCTGATGTTAAAATTGATTATTCAGGAAACGGTGAAGTGGGCAAGGTAGATAAAAACCCAAAACAAGGGTCTGTATTCAAAGGGCATCAGATTTGTAAGGAGGGCAAAGGCAGCAGAAACTGCGCACTTAATGGTATGACCAAACCTGAAGATACTGAGAATAGAGAAGATTTTAAAAAGAGACGTGCATACAGAGATCATGGAAGAGAAAAAAGAGAAGACGAGCGTTTCCATGTGAGGAGTGACAGTCTCGAAGATGGTATAGGCAGGGGACAGGGGTGTCCTCATGGCCATAGAGCAAAATCCAAGCAGGATAGGGAACAATCAATGGACACAGATGAGGGGATGGATCAGATTGTAAACCAGGTAAGAACAAAAATGAAAGTAGGACCTCAGAGCACTGGGACAGACAGGGGTATAGACGAGAAGTCACGTGATGAGAGGAGGATTCCAGGAAGTTCACAAGTATCAGTGCATAGACCGCACAAGGAAGAAAGCCGATCCAGTGCCCCCAACACACCCGAACCTCCTCTCGATCCACAGCCGCAGAAAGATCTAACCGGACCCACTAAAGAAGGCTGCCTGAGGTCTGACCAGGGCCAGGTAGCATTTCGATTCAAATAATAATACTTGCATGCATGGTTGCACATGGTGTTAAAATGTTTTTGAATGCAGACTACCTTCTTATTTAGTTTGTGAGACTGCTGGAGATTTAAATGGCATCATTTAAAATTGTACACAATTCTCAGGTAACTCAAAGGAGCCCACAGCACTGCACGGTAAATCCACAATCTGAAACGGGCACAGCAGCCAGCAACTGTAATCTCCCTCAAGTAAGAAACTAGCAACGCACAAGGGCTTCCTTTACACCTGTTTCAGAAATGTCATCATGCTGCAAAATCTGAAACCTGTCAATCTGCAGCCTAACAGATTTCCTTTGCTTTACAGCAAGGAAAGAGAAATCACTCATTCCCAAGCTTTGTGGATGGTAAGCATTCCTCACTCTTCTGTGAAAGTGCTATATGTTCAAAACACATTATTTAACTTACGTAATATGTACGTAATGTGTAATATGTATGCAATATAGGTGCTGTGATTATACGAATGTAATAATAGATAGAATAGATGGATGCTTAATGCTTACTAGATACTTACGAGATTTACTTAACAAGTTCCCGGGGGGAATTTGGTTCGATATCTAATTTTAAAGACAAAGAACTTCGAGTTTAAAAAAAAAAACCCAAAAACATTGTATGAGCTTAGTTTGCTTTTGAATCGCCATTCCTGTTTTTTTCTCATGGCAAGAGATATTCCTGAGGTATTTATGTATGTACGCAGTCCCAGGCCCATGTGAACCAGAGGACCTTATTGACGGAATCATCTTCGCTGCTAACTATCTTGGGTCCACTCAGCTTCTCTCAGACAGAAACCCGTCGAAGAGCGTGCGGATGATGCAAGCTCAGGAAGCAGTGGACAAAGTAAAGGTAGAGCTCAAATGTGTTTCAAGAAAGTTATAGAAGCTTTAGATCCATATCTGGTGACCTTTTTCTATTAAGCTTGTAAATAAACATTGCACGTCACATGTCACTTGGGGTTGTTTTGGGGTCAAAATGATGGTTATGAAAAAATGTCTACTCTGGCCACAAGATGTAGCTATAACTCTTCTGTTGTGTGTTACAGGGCGTGGATAAAGACAGCCAAAGCCCGACTGAGGTTGACCTCTTCATTTCAACAAAGGCCATCAAAGTGCTCAATGCTGACACCCAGGTTGGCAGTGCTCTGTGTTAATTTGCAATATGAGTAAGAATAATTGTTTGCATTTTCTTTAAGGTTTGTCCTTGCAGGGTGACAAACAGTCCACCAGACTCTAAATACTGAACTGAATTTGATTATGAATTTCAATACTTAACTCTTCGGTATATGTGCAAACTGAGAAAATCCTTCACGCGGTGAAATTTGCACATTTTCAACTATAGATACCTCTGACTTTAAAAAGCTACCTGGAACTGAAAAACGTTTCTCTTATTTCAGTTGGAGAAATAAGGTGGGTGGGGGGGTTGTATTTAAAAAAAAAATCCTATTCTGAGTGCGAGACAGGAGCATCACAGACATTTTGCCAGCTGGTATCTGATTACAAACTGAACTGATTAAGCCTATGTTGATTTCGCTATGGCATGTAAGTATCCAAAAACTTTCTCAAAGTGTGGCATTCACTACACAAGGAAAGCACACTTAGCTAGGGAGGTTTTAGATATCTTTAAAAAGACTGTTTTTGCAGCCACGTTTGTTAAACTGGCTCCTTACCCAAGCTGGTATTTAAAGGAAGATAGCCTAGGCAGGATTTAAAAGTAGTTTGGGATGTTTGCCAGAATTCAGCCACATCGACACCTGACAGACTTCTGCTACTAAAGTAGTGAAGAAATACATGAAATCCTTTTTTTCTTTTTTTTTTTTTCTTTTTTTTTAAAATGCATAATATTGAATCTCTTCCGATGCAGGAGACAATGATAGACAACGCTCTTCGAACCATCTCCTACATTGCAGACATTGGGAGTGTGGTAGTGCTGATGGCTCGCAGACGAGTGTCACAGTCCGCTGCACTCGACTGTAATGAAACCAGCCTGAACTCTGCAGAGGGCAGGAAGCAGTACCGAATGATCTGTTACGTCTTTGAGTCTGAGGATGTAAGTTAAGCCTGATACTATCATAAGGTACTCTCGTAAGACAGAGATAAGGTAAAAAAAAATTACAGTTTTTTTTCGTTTTCTTTTATAGATGTTCAAATTCTACTTTATGCTCATCTAGGACTGTTGCCTAAACGCGAGCAGTAATCATTACAAGATATTTTATAAAGCCAGATGAATGGCCTCATGCTGTCTGGTCATAAATCAAGTTAAAGCCAGAAATTCTAGGCCTTGTTTTTATCATTTTATGTAATTATTACTAATCCATATAATTTCCATGTGCCTGAGTGTAGATTATCTCAGTGCAGCAGGGACAATGCCCCGAAAAGCATATGATTATGTAATTGTTCATGACCTCACTTGCGTTCCCTGATTTGACGTGACTGAGCATGCTATCTCACTCAAGTATTCTCTTGTATTCGTCTGAGCCTTCACTCTCCCCCTCCCCATCTTCAGGCCCAGCTCATTGCACAGTCTATTGGTCAGGCGTTTAGCATGGCCTACCAAGAATTTCTGAGAGCAAACGGGATCAACCCTAAGGACCTCAGCCAGAAAGACTACAGTGATATTCTTAATTCACAGGAGATGTACAACGATGATCTCATCCACTTTTCAAACTCTGAGAACTGTAAAGAGGTATGTGGAGTCTTGGAGGATCAAAGTTACTCACTCACAATTCTGTACAAAATAACAGCTAGTACAGTGCATTCTGTTCCCTCCACTCCCTGTTGACCCTGGCCTGTCCTTTTTCTTTTGGTAGCTGCACGTGGAGAAGCAGAAAGGGGAGATTCTTGGGGTTGTGATAGTAGAGTCTGGCTGGGGGTCTATCCTGCCCACAGTTATCCTAGCGTGCATGCTGAACAGTGGGCCAGCTGCCCGTTCAGGGAAGCTCAATGTGGGTGATCAGATCATGGCTGTCAATGACACAAGTCTGGTGGGCTTGCCCCTAGCCACCTGCCAGAGCATCATCAAGGTTTTTATGCATTTTTATAAGTTCATGTTGTGTTCAGTTGTGCACCTGACATTTATTTATTTAGATCATTAAAGGTCTTGGGACAAAACTTACTTACCCTTTACAAATGCAATAAATGATGCATGCATTCTAATTTCTTTATTAGATGTATTGAGCATTCATTTAGCAATCAAGTCAAAGCCAGTCTATGTGGGAAAATGAGGTAAATTAAAATTTGCATATCAAACATGCACTTAGTTAAAGGTTAGGATACTTTAATGAAAAAAGCACCTGAACTCATAAATGCTTATAATATATAACATCTAGTAAAGGGTTACACAAAATTGAAACATTTTAACAAATGTGACCCGTGCTGGCATGATGAGTCAGAATGCGCATCGGCTCATCATGAGCTAATAAGGCAAAATATGGTTTCGGTCGAAATGAGATTTTCTCAAAAATGAGTCCATAAAGCCCTCATTATTGATCCCCATGTTAAAACAGCAAGAAAACATCCCAAACTACTTTTATTTTAAGGTTTTGTTCATTATGTTCATTCGTATGTCTTCATTA
>JAQLOM010000012.1:11854338-11870578 GCA_030068315.1 Chrysichthys thysi | reverse complement strand
CTCTCTCTCTCTCTCTCTCTCTCTCTCTCTCTCTCTCTCTCTCTCTCTCTCTCTCTCTCTCTCTCTCTCTCTGTCTTATAAATGTGGACATTTAGCATAAATGTGGAATAAATGTGGGCTTCATGTGGACACTTGGCTAATCCCCATTGGGAAAACTGTTTCTTTTTTCCTGCAATCGGAGTCAGTAGATAACGTGTAGCATAGCATTGATTAGCTGCATGTAAGTGGAAGGTCCTCACAAGGGTGTGTGTGTGTGTGTGTGTATAAGTCGTGGAGAGCTGACATGCTCTACTTACCTGTGGTTTAGTGAGTTACCACTTGACGTTCTGTTTAATGGGCACAGTGGGCTTTAGCTACGTCAGTGAAGGTTAACTCAAGCCGGGGTTATTATTTCTGCTGAGGAAGCTATTTTTTGTTGGATTATCCTTCCTGCAGAAGCAGATCTTGAATAATCTTAAATCTTGTATCAAACATTTAAATTGAGTTCGAATTAATATTAAAAAGCATTCCATGGAGCTGTTTTTGTTGTTGTTGCTGTTCGGCCAAAATCACACATGTTGTGCTTGATATAAGTCTATGAAATATAGTCTAATGTACAGGCAGTAACAGTTTATTATGATTTACTGGATTTTTAAAATGTGTTCACACTTTACATCTAGGCTATCAGAAATCTGTGGATCCAGGAATTTCGCCCGAGTTTGTGATCGTAAAAACATGTTTTGATTTAACTTTGCTTCCCTCTGGTGTCTATATGAGGTAAATACTTGCAAACACACATTACAAAATAAACTTCTGCGCCATTGTGTGCATGATCTGACTTGTATATTTAGTGTCATTGTCAGTAACAGTCAAAAATGAATAGTGTTCAGCGTGGGGTTTGTTTTTCTTTAGGAACAGGACTTGTCACTACAGAAATGTTGTGAACTCTGATGGTAGCGCTTCTCCAGCACTACGCTTATGCAACAGTTTTTGGAACAGAGATGTGAGTCATAAAAAAAAAAAGAAAATGTGTTCAAACTCCAAATCATTCTAGATTAAGTTTCAAACTTTTTCAAATTGAATGGTGAAGCAGTTTTTTAACGTTTGCTTCCTTGCTGTAGAACCAAAATTTAAAATCTGGCCAAGACGTGGACGATCTGATAATGGGCATGGCTTCACAGACAACTGAGAGAGAGGACAACATAATTGTTGAGGATTTGCGAGGTTCCTCTTTGTTTTTGCGACTCTCATCTCCTATAGCTATTCTTTTTGAAGCAAGCGATGAACTCAGATCCTTTGTTTCATCCTGTGTGTGCAGACTACATGTATGGTACCTTGCAGTTGTCACGGACTGATGCCGTGGCCATGGCCATTCAGAGAGGGCGAGACTTTGGGCTGGCCAGCTACAACCAAGTCAGAGAGTCCCTCAACATTCCACCTGTCAAGACCTGGGGAGAAATTAATCCCATCCTGAACAAGACTAATCCAGAGGTATATACAGCAGATTACTCAGTCATATAAGACATAATATTCGTTCATTCATGAAAAGTAATATTTAGTAACAACATCTGTATTCTTTTCCTCTAACGGTCAATTTTCAATCTCTGATTTCACTGCAGTTATTTTTGGAGCTGTCCAAGCTATACGGAAATGATATCAACCTGTTGGAGCTGTTTGTCGGAGTTCTGCTGGAGATAAACAATGGACCAGGTCTGGTTGTTTCCTCCATTGTCCTGGACCAGTTGGAACGCATCAGAAATGCAGACCGATTCTGGTTTGAAAACCAACAAAATGGGTAGGATATTAATTACATGATAAATGTGTTACATGTGGTCAGGGTGTTCTGTGAATCATTTCATAAATCTAAAGCTGCTAGATATAAGACTTGGAAAAATACTATTGCAAGCCACATACAGAAGAGCATTTTGTAACATGAATCGTGCTGTATCGTTCTACACTCTCATACTGATTAGCCTTGCGGCTGTGCATGCTAAAAAAATAAGACATTTCTTTGTCGCAAAAAATAATAACGACACCAAGGATGTCCTGGCCAATTATTTAGTATGATAGTGCTGTTTGGTACAGGGACCCAAGCATCTGGAACCAGCTGTTTGACGAATAGTTTTAGCATGCTATGTGTGTCAACTCAGTAATATAAATGTAAACACCAGGGTGAATAAGCACCTTGAATGACTCACTAGCCTGATATAACTGAGATGGAAATGCATACAGACAATTCCTGTTAACCCACAGCTGGCTTTAAAGAGCTTAACAACCTCTCATCTGACTAACAGGACAAATTCCACACCTAGAATAAATCAGCTAAGTATCGTTCATCGGCTTTCTACCGAATTAGGGAGTAGATGCATTCTGCTTTCAGCAAGGAACAAAGATCTCCTTAACATCTAAATTTGGAGTCTGCTAGCGTTTGGCGCACCATTTCGACGACGAGTGTTTTAACATATGACGCACGAGTACAAATTCCAACCCAAGACCCCTGACGCAATGTTGACATGTAGCTTTCACACGGAATTAGAATGTATTATTTGAAAAGGTTCGTCGTTGAGTGATTTCCTCTTTTATTGGCTAAAAGTTGACTTTTTGTACTCCCTTCACAGCTTGTTTACAGAAGAGGAGATCCGAGCTATTAGAAACACCAGATATCATGATGTACTTCTCAGTACCACTAGTGTACAACGTGGAGACCTACAAGAGAACGTGTTTTTCTGGTTAAACGGTACGATTAATTCAGAACTTACACATCGCCTATTATTACTGTACGTCTGCTCTACGTCTTCATATATTCCCACTACCGATTCTCTGTTACCTACAGGTGATCCCTGCCCTCAGCCTCAGCCAGTCACAGCCTCCATGCTATTCCCTTGCACTAAAGCTACTTCTATGAGTTTCTTCGACAGTGGCAGCAAAGCAGGCTTTGGGATTTTTGTGATTGCGCTTTTCTTCTTCCCTGTAGGTCAGTATGAATGCACATGTGTGAAATAATTTAGATACAAGGCTGGAATCTTTCATGAATTGTCCCAAAATATACTTATTTCTTTTTTTCTCTTTAAAACTTAAACAGTGAGTTTCCTTGTGGCTTACATAGTGGCCTATATCCGGGCAACCAAGTACAAGCGGTTTCTGAAACGAACCCAAGGCCCCACCAAAAACAATACCACCACCCATGGAATCAGAGGTAGTTTGTGCAGCCTCCATCATTACTGGTTGATCCTGAGTTATCGGACAAGTGTTACAAAGGCAATCCTTCCTGTGCTCTCTATTCGTCTAGCTTGCGAGTGGCAAGGATATTCAGATTCTCCTCAGGGTGTCAGCCTGGAGATCGATGAAAAGAAACGGCTCCAGATTTATGGCGACAACGGATCCCCTGTGCGTACTCATAACCTCGGCACTCAGGACCTCCTTGAAGTGTTTTTGTCCAACGATCACCAGCAACGAGCCCTACTTCTGAAGATCCCCAAGGAATACGATCTGGTAGGAAATGATTCTGTTGAACACTGCCACATATTCAAGTCCTCTCCAAATTGTGTGTAATAAGTAATAAAATAACAAATGACATGCTGAAACGTGTTAGGGTGTCGAAATGCAGCAGTTGACATTATATTTAAAATCGTTTCAGGTTTTGCTTTTCGAGAACACAGTGCAGAGATCAGAGTTCGTGGATCAGCTGCGGTCTGACCTGAAAGAATTGACGCAGCGTCTGATGATGACCGAGATGAGTGAGAAAGAACTGCTGAAGGAGGCTGTGACCAAAGAGCAACGAGCTCAGATTGTGGAGACTTTTTTCAGACATGCATTTGCAAAGGTAGGACACCCCAATTAGTGATCGTTGCGGGTTGGTTCGTGTGTGTGTGATACCAAATAATCAGCTTGAGCTTGCTTTTTGCAATGGGGCCTGACATTTTAGAACCTCTTCTCCGGGTCTCAGATTCTAGATATTGATAAAAGTGATGCAGGAGATCTGAGTGGTGTGTCCTACAAGAGAACCAAAGAGGCTCTTCAGTGTGAGCTCACAGGAGCTGAGTTTGCCCATGCGCTTGGACTGAAGCCTGACTCACCTTTTGTGGAGTCCATGTTTTCTCTGGCAGACAAGGATGGCAATGGATACCTTTCTTTTCAAGAGTTTCTCGAAGTTCTGGTCATCTTCATGAAAGGTCGACTTAACGTTTTTCTGACTTTAAAAAAGACTGCGTAGCCAGAGGCCATTCTTAAACGCTTTACTTATTCTTATTATTGGTCTGTTCTTCAGGAACCCCAGAGGAGAAATCCAAGCTTCTGTTCTCCATGCATGACATTAAAGGAGACGGTTTCCTATCTAAGGAAGATTTTTGTTCTTTACTCAGGTAAATATTATAATATTAAATATGGCCTTATTTATATCAATCTATACATTTGTCATAGTGTCAAAGCTTACATGTCAAGCCTTGACCCTGATTTACACTGCAGTATGCCAGTAATTTCCAAATTGCAGCTCATCCTTACAGATCAAGGGCCTAAAGCTTAAAGTTCTTCCTCGTCTTTCCATACATCTGCTTAGGTCTTTTTTGGAGATCTCCAGTAATGTCCTCTCTAAGAACCAGGCAGAGGAGGCTATAGCAGCTATGCTTCATGCAGGAAGCTTTGATAATAAAGATCACATCACCTGGGAAGACTTTCACCTCTTACTCCAAGAGCATGAGAACGTCCTGCAGTTTGCCCAGCTTAACATCCAAGGTGTGCTCTCACGGCGTTCTTTTATCTTACACCCAACAGCATATTGTGCTCAAAGTCGTTTAAATGCAGGTGAAAACATGCTCAAGCATCTAAAAACCACGTTTATCAACTTAAGTTCATTTGTACCATCTGCCTATGCTTTTAACTTATTTCCAAGCTGTTTCTCCATGCAGTGGCTCTCTTCCCTGCTGAGCTCCATGTCTTTTTTTTATAGCATCACTGCTGAGCAGCTCGCTGTAATTGGAAGCATTCAACTTTGTCATGCAAATATAAAAATAGCCAGATGGCAGCCCATCATTTTTCTAAAGTAGTAAGAATGTGGCGAATTGTCCTATGTCCATCCTGTCCTTGGTTTCTGCTGAGCCGGAGCTCAATTTGGCGTTTCTTGTGCTATCTTTGTCACATAACCTCAGGCATGGAGATGCATGATATGAACAGATTAAGCCAACATCGCGTGTCCTTTATCATCACAAAGAAACACAGGTAAATGTTTAAGAAGAAACGAAATAAATCAGATACTTGTATTTATTTGTTCACTCGGTGAGCGTGTCTTCTTTTATTTTCAGTTCCTCTTTTAAAAAAGATGGTGACTTCGTGTACAACTGCCCTGTAGATGATGGCCAGGAACTTCGCCAAAGAAAAAAGTAAGAATTGTAACGTAATAAAAACGTATGAGGTGTTGGTAATATTCGCTTCATGGTTTTACAAACACGATCTACCATTTGTCACGTTATATGTCCAGATGTCCCAGGTATGATTACAGTGTGATCCATTAGGCTTTACCTAAGCTACAGTGATCCCTGTTATTTTCAGATTACCACCCGAAAAACCAGCTGTGTTTGTGGACTTGATGTAATGCAATGACATGATGTCTGCTAAATTTCACTATGAATTAAATCATCTTTTAAACCAGTCATACGTATATGGTATGAATACCTCAATGGTGGCATGTGGCATTACTTGAAGTAAGAGTTTATAATCACCTAATGGAGAACTCATTGCTTTTTTTTTCCAGATTGGGCCTTGTGAACCCTAAACCCTATGTGAAGCCTCAGAGAGAGCGCTACAATAGGAGTCGCATCCAACAGAAGATCCAACAGTTTAAACGTTTTGTGGAAAACTACCGTCGTCATATTGTGTGCATTTGTGTCATCTATGGGATCACTGCGGGGGTTGCTCTGGAGAGATGCTACTGTGAGTCTAGGTTCACCTTTTCGTTTTCCTTATCATATAACCGGACTTGCGCCAGATTTAACTACATAAACCATAATCATAAGCTGGCATCTTATATCAATTTGAGTTGGTAAAGTGATTTTAATTTGGCTTTAATTCAACCTAATTTCTCTGTGTGTAGTCTACGGGTTCCAGGATCGCACCTCCGGTGTCACCGAATCCTCCATGGTAGGCGTTCTAGTATCCCGGGGCTCTGCTGCTGCCATCTCTTTCCTGTTCCCGTACATGCTCCTTACAGTGTGTCGCAACCTTATAACCATGTGCAGGGAAACCGTCCTCAACAGATACATTCCCTTTGACTCCGCGATAGATCTCCATCGCCTCATGGCAATGACAGCTATCATCCTTACAGGTCAGAGGCCTAGTGATTAAAACATCTTTGGGGGAAAAAAGATCGGGAGCAGTTTATTGTGATAGTCTCCGTATCAATTACTCACAGAAATGACCAAAGGGCATTCAAACAGTGAAACATTGTAGTCTGAGATGAGGTTTGGCAGATAATTTGTATTTTTTTTTTTTTTGCCAGTTCAACAGAAATATAGTATAATTGATGTGTTTACCCTTCGACAGTAAACCAGTTTAAGTATCTACTCAGCAAGCAACAGCTTC
This sequence comes from Chrysichthys thysi, assembly GCA_030068315.1. Lineage (NCBI taxonomy): Eukaryota > Metazoa > Chordata > Actinopteri > Siluriformes > Claroteidae > Chrysichthys > Chrysichthys thysi. The sequence continues at coordinate 11,864,026 of JAQLOM010000012.1, read as the reverse complement.
GCCATCTGCAGAAGCTGTTGTGTTGAGATTGCTGTTTTATAATGTTTGAATCACTGTATTGCAGTTCATTTCTCCTTAATATCCTTGTTTTCTCATCCCACAGTTATACACAGCTTGGGTCATTTAGTCAATCTTTACATCTTCTCCATCAGCGAGCTCGGCATCCTTGCCTGCATGTTTCCCAAAGTGTTTTCCAATAATGGGTAAAGAATCAATCTCTCTGTTCCTACTTACCTTATACGATATATCTTGTACCCCATGCTGCTGCAATGAGCCATGTCTGAGGATATGTGTGCAACTTGTTTACAGGTCAGAGCTACCAGAAAAATGGACCTTCTGGTTCTTTTGTACAGTACCAGGTAGGGCAGTGTATAAAAAGCAGTGCTTCAAGGGGTGTGACCATGTATTTTATGTCTTATTATGCTCACTCCCATTCTCCCTCTTACTGTCTTTTTCTTGCAGGCATGACCGGGGTCATTCTTCTCTTTGTCTTAGCCTTCATGTATGTCTTTGCCTCACACTATTTCAGACGTATCAGTTTCAGAGGGTTTTGGATCACACACTATTTTTACCTGCTCATCTATATCCTGGTGAGAATAAAGCCGGAATCATTTGATAAGCCTTCGGTAGGATGAGATGCTGTTTGTGGTAGAGCTGTTAGACAATGAAGTGATCTTTCATGGTTTCTTCCTGGCAGACAGTGATCCATGGAAGCTTTGCTCTCCTCCAGCAGCCACGCTTTTACATCTACCTGATCCCACCTGCCCTCCTCTTCCTCCTGGATAAACTCATCAGTCTCAGTAGGAAGAAGGTGGAGATCCCCGTGGTGAATGCTGAACTGCTGCCGTCAGGTAGTGAATATCATATACAGCAGGATATGATTCAGGATTTAGTTTTCCTGCTTTGTTTTTAGCTACTTCAGACTGAACTTTCCATCATAGTGTGAGTCACTGTGTGAAATTCTTTCATGGTAGGAGTGACAAATCTGGAATTTAAGCGCCCCCAGGGTTTTACCTACCGTTCAGGACAGTGGGTACGTGTGGCCTGTCTGGAGCTGGGCACAGATGAGTACCACCCGTTCACGCTGACCTCAGCACCTCATGAGGAGACCCTCAGCCTGCACATCCGTGCTGTGGGACCATGGACCAGCAAGTTGCGAGAGATCTACAATTTAGAGAGACTGAAGGAACTAGGAACGTATCCTAAAGTAGGAGGCAACTTTTCTGTATTTTTTTTTCTCAAAAGTGTGTAAAAAGAAACATTGATTGGGTCCATTTTCCATCGTTATGATTTTAAATTCAATTACTACAGTTTTTGCTTTGCTGAAACATTTTAATCTCCTTAGCTCTATCTGGATGGACCATTTGGGGAGGGCCACCAGGAGTGGAAAGACTTTGAGGTGTCTGTTCTAGTGGGGGGAGGCATTGGAGTAACTCCGTTTGCTTCTATACTGAAGGATATTGTTTTCAAAGCTTCAGCAAAACTCAAAGTTCAATGCAAAAAGGTAATAAAATGTAATCAGTCGATCTTTATCTTCCATCTCAACACATATTAAACCATTTCACTGACCCTCCAGCACTTGACTTGACTTTATGCTAGACTTTTTAATGTATTTATTTATTTATTTATTTATTAGTGCATTAGTGTTCAAGAAGTAAAATGTGCCTAATCTTCCACCAGGTGTATTTTATCTGGGTGACGCGGACTCAGCGCCAGTTTGAGTGGGTGTCAGACATCATACGAGAAGTCGAGGAGATGGACGTGCAGGAGCTGGTGTCTGTACACATCTACATCACTCAGCTGGCAGAAAAGTTTGATCTTAGGACCACCATGCTTGTAGGGAACTTTTCAAAAATGATTTTGTCCTATTGCTGGAACCGATATTAACACACTGTTTGAACGAACTAACTAGATAATATGTTACCCTACATGATTTCATACTACAGTACTTACTTTCACAATTCATTCACCAGCTTTAAAGAATGGGAAATGCAGTGTTTTAGTTCTAGTTTTATAGCTTTTAATGTTTTTTCTCTTTCCTTAGTATGTATGTGAGCGCCATTTCCAGAAAGTGTCGAACAGGAGTCTGTTTACTGGGCTGCGTTCTATCACACACTTTGGTCGTCCACCATTTTTGGCTTTCTTCAGTTCCCTACAGGAAGTTCACCCTGAGGTGCCTCATATTCTTAGACATCTCTAACATAACTATCATTAGGTCACAATTTGCCATCTGTGTAGCTCATGGTCATCATCTTATTTTTATGGCTAGTTGCTATAAATAAGAGGTCTAACCCATTAATGATTCAGAAACGATCGGCTAATATTAATGAATCACTCCATAAGAACTTATATGAGCTTCTACAATACATGCACTTAGAGTAGCAGTCAAAAATGTGGACATTTCTTCTAATTCCATGTTTTTTTCTTTATTTTTATTTCCGAAAAGACATTTTGTGTGTTGAAGCAATGATGGACTGTCATTCCTCTTTACTTAATTGAGCAGTTCTTGAAATAATATTGATTGCTTCAGCTATTTTCTCAGTGATTTCATAGTTTTGATGACTTCAGTATTGTTGTACAATGTAGAAAATAGTAAAAAAAAAAAAAAAAAAAAAAAAAAAAGAAGGATATGGATGAATATGGTGTTGGCAAAATTGTGACTGGTACCATATACATAATATACTTTTATTTTATTGTTGACAATCAATGAAGTGATATAATAAATAATGATATATTGAGCATTAATGAATCTGAATCATAGCACCCGTCTCCTAACTCCTCCCTTTCTTTCTTTTCCTAAGGTGGGGAAGATCGGTGTGTTCAGCTGTGGTCCACCTGGTCTGACAAAGAATGTAGAGAAAGCCTGCCAGCAGATAAACAAACGAGATCAAGCACATTTCATTCATCATTTTGAGAACTTCTAACTTGTAACTTCTAACAGTGAACTTAGAAGCAAAACTCTGCTTAATTAACAGTTCATTTATTTTAATAACACTGATCATTTTTATTTCATTCTTTTCCTAAGCTAGGGAAGATCAGGTATATTTCAGCCCTCGTTTAAAAGTGCTAACCTGGCAGTTGTGCCAAAATGTTCTATTTCTAACAATTGACCATAAAGGGATCTAACTATAAATGTATTGATATGTTGTGAGATGCACTGGTTTTACTTGCTGCCATAGCGCAGTACTGTTAGAGATTCCTTTTCAACTAATGATTTTTTTCAGCTAGTTCATTTCTTGTTTTCCTTATTAATATATGTTTTAAATGTGATTCATGAAATTAAATGTTCCTTCTGACTTTCACTGTGATATAAGGGCAATTTGGACTTAATACGTGGTACTTGAAAACGAAATAAAATTTCAGTGAAAAATCACATGCCCAAGTCTCTATGCAATTCTTGTGTAAAGAGCTATACGAACATGTTTTCTTGGGTGTTTGTAGTAATCCCAAATACAAACAAAACTGGGCACTTGAACAAAGCTGCAGACAAACATCACACACTGAAGCACTTAATGAAAGGCTCCAGTTACTCCTAGCCTTCTCAGTTAACCATAAAAACTTGCAGCCATGATATACAATATATAGTACAGTAAATTAGATAGTAAGAAGAAAAAGAAGATGATGATGATGAAGTCTAACTAAATAGCTCTAAACATTACTGTAAATATTAATAATATCTTAATATCATTATATACAAAATATACAATAACACTTACTAAATACTTTGCAAATATGAAATGTCCTTTTACTTTACAAATATAACATTTACCCAAAAATATATTTAATGATAAAAATATAAGTTTCAAACTCTAAATTATTATTATTATTATTATTATTATTATTATTATTATTAGTAGTAGTAGTAGTAGTAGTAGTAGTAGTAGTAGTAGCATTGCTGAGGTTATAGTTACTCTTAGCAATGATTAGAATGTCATGAAAGATTACTATTTTGTTTATTAATTATATTAAGCTCAAACCACTCATTTTGTGTTGCTCCTTGTATTATCATAAAATGTAAATATTTCTTATGAATTTTCTTAAGAAAGAACCAAGAATATGTGCTGTTGTGAATTGTTAGCACGCATTTTAATGGTTCATCTAAATGCTTGTTTTTTGTTGTTGTATTTATAAATTATCTGGCTATACTTTAATAGAGAACTCAAACTCTTCCATGCATGCCGCCAGGAATTTTGGGTGCCCCATGAAAAAGATATCACATTGGACCCCACCACCCCACCACCACAACCCACACCAACCCTAAAAAATATAACAGTGTACAGACATGCTGTACATGCAACATTCTGCACACAGTGATACTCACTATTTGAAATAAGACTTATGTGCTGAAGGCCATTTTTTACTGTATAAATGTAATTTTAAGGTAAAATTCTTGACATACTAGAATACTTAAATTATTTTAATTAACTTAAATTATAGCTTAAATCTAAATTAACTTCTTGAATGAAAACTAATTAACATTGTCATCTATAGAATATATATATATTTAAAATAAGAATATTATTGTATGATTTACGCTGAATAGCTTGCTGCCTGCATTCATTAAATCATGAGTGTCAAGCTGGTCCATAAAAGGGCCGCTGTGGGTGCGGGTTTTCATTCCAACGAAGCACAACTCACACCTGAGTTAACTGAAAGCCAATCTCAACTGATTAAACAGGTGTAATCAGGTTTGGCTCCTGCTTGGTTGGAATGAAAACCTGCACCCACAGCAGCCCTTTTATGGACCACCCTGACACGTGCATTAAATGTAAAAAAAAAAATAAAGGAGTGAAATGAAAACACTCTGGAGAACAAAGGTAGCCAAAAGGTTCATTTCCACCGTTCACAGACTACACCCAGCTTTCTTTGTGAAAAACTGGGTGACATACTGTCACCCTTTCTTTACTCTCGTCTTTCTTTTATTTCTTTTCATTTTGGGAAGCCAAATTTGTTTTTTAGGAAGCTGAGACATAACAGTTAGTGATTACCGTTTGTGCCTAGTTTGAAAGCAGGACCAAACCATTTCAGGCAAATAGAGGGACAGGTGGTTGGGCAATATAGAGGCTCTCTGTAATAATAATAATAATAATAATAATAATAATAATAATACATAAATAAGTAAATAAGTAAGTAAATAAATAATAACAATAATACTTATTATTATTATTATTATTATTATTATTAATAATAATAATAATAATAATGTGTATTAATTAAATTATACATTACATTTATATAGTGCCTTTACCAATCCCAAGGTCACTTTACATTGAGGGAAAAGAAAAAAACATTCATTTTATTACTACAAAAAAATTAACTGATGTTCTAATAACTTTTTCGGGCCCCACAACCATCCAAACTACCCCACCCCCACCACACTCCTTACCCCCAGGTGTCCCTATATGGATTATGAAAACATTTAAACATTAAAGAAGTTACCAAATCATTAAAAACTAATCAAATCATGACACAACATAAAAAGAGGAAAACATTTCAAACAAATAAATAAATATACTGGAAACAGCAAATAAAACAAGCGCAATATGGCTGGCTTGAAATATTCATTATGTATGTAGGGTCGATCTGACAAAGCTCACTTGTAACTAAAGTATATACAGTGCATGTTTTATAGCAGTAAGGCATAGTAATGTTTTATAAGATCAATTTGATGAAAAATCACTGCTCACCACTTACACTTACTGAATTAGATATAATTATAATGATGAAATAAATACATAATGTACTTTACATACACTTTCCGCTTTAAAAACATACGGTATTTTGTAGCAAGCTTTAATAATTTGAGCTTTGATCTTTTCTATTATAGTGGACTTAAAGCCCTTGTTACTTGAATGTTATGTATGTATAGTATGTAGCAAATATGGAACATTTTACAAAATCTGAAAGACAAAAATAAAGATTATCTCTATAGACTTCATACAATAACTGTACATATGAGGCTGTAAAATGATTATGTTGTTATCCAATTATTGCAGTTAAGAACTGAACAATATGGCATAACTAACAAAACTAAATCAAAATTAAATGTAATAAAATGTCTACATATAATAATATACAAATATGTCAAATTCATTAAGTTATGAATTGAGTGTAATGATTACCAGAGAAATTCAAGAGAAGTTTTCACTTTAAGATTACATGAAGAGAGTAAACAGTTTTCTTTGTGATCTTCTACAGGTGGTTATCAGGCTCTGTGATGTAACTACAGAACCTGGAGTGTGTGTTCAGGTACATAATGTCCTTGACTCCGATTTTGGCTGCTATCACGCACAGCAATGGTAGACAAAGCAGTGACAAGGTGATGAATTATCACAAATTATAAGTTTCATTTAATAGCTGGAGAATTAAACCGTAATGTGAGAGAGATTCATATCAACAAGTGTATATATGTGAAGTCTTTATACAGTAAGATTTACAATGACAAACTGAAAATTCATAAATGTAAAACAATAAGCTTCATGTATCGTATATTTTACAGAGGTGAGGTAAGTGAGGTTCTTATAGGATTTTATTATGAATTATTATAGGACACTATTGCAGTTTACCATATAGTAACACTGGCAAGTCAGACTAAGTGTCGGTCGTTTCATTTATTTTCCCAACATCTACGTGACCAACAATGCTTGGCTGATTTGCTGCTCCAAAGCAATCAGTTCCAATCTGAACACACCCAAAGGTAATCAAGGTCTTCACACCTGAGTATTAGAACTAGTGTGATGGATTTAAACTTAAAATTTTAACAACATTTTTATTTTCATCTCCCAAATTCATAATTAGGGTAATAAGGGAAATATTGGGAGAATAATGAGGTTGAAAAACTGAATGTTAAAGGTTTACTTACAAGTACTTACTTACTTATAATACTTACTTATTTATAAATACAAAGATCATTTTACTAAATGGTTTTAATCACGAATAATGATTTTTATATTGATATTGCAGGTAGTAACTACTGTAGTCCCTTTGGGACATGGTTACTGAGGGTGGGGGTCGCCCCTCCGCTCTTCACTGGACGTTACTGGCCCTCCTTGGGATGCGGGTGCTGGTTGGTCCCGGGGCGTGTGCCTGGATATTCTGGCGTGGCCAATGGTCTGCTCCCATGGAGATGGTGGTCCAGGGTGGCTCGGACTTCTTCGGCGTGAGGGGGCTCTGCCGGGTGTCGGGCAGTTCTCGGACACCTGGGGCCCTGGGTTCTGTTCTTCAGCTGGTGTTGGGTTGGCTGGCCTCTGACGGGGTCGGTTGACAGTTGCCTCTGGTTCTCTGGGACTCTCAGCCTTGGGCCATGGGTGATCTATCCTTTTCCACCTAGGGCTCACAGATGTCATCGGGAGGTGTGGCCTTGGGTCTTTGGTACTCTTGGGGGCTGCGGATTGCTCTGGTCTCCTGGATCTTTCTCAGTCTGCCTCTGGCCTATGGAGGGTGGCATTGCATCTTCTCCCCCCTCACTAACAAGTACATTTTCTGACTAAGCCACCCACCCACACACACACACACACACACACACACAAAACAACATTGCAGATTTGTGTATCTGTGTATTTTGTGTATCTGTACTTTTTATAATTTTCTTTCTTTCCAGGTGCTGTTTAATTAAATTTTTTATTTATTTATTTATTTATTTATTTATTGATTGATTGATTAATTGTTATTATTATTATTATTATTATTATTATTATTATTATTATTATTATTATTATTATTATTATTATTATTATTATTATTTCTCTTGTTTGCAGGTGCAGCAGTCGGCAATCCATTGCGCTTTATTGTTTATGCTCTGTCCCTCTGTTGCTTTCTGTTTTCTGACCCGTTCCCTTTTTTATGTTCTCACTGAAAATAATGAGAATAATAAAATCAATAAATAAAATAAAAAATATCAACAAGAGGAGCCTATAGAGAGTCTACAGAGCTCCTCTTGGCAAAGCAAATGTGGTTGGCACAACAGCGCATTCAGATCATGATTCTGCTTGCTAAAATTGCCAGTCAGGACAGGTTTAAAAAAAAAAGAATAAAAAAGTAACTCCAGTAGCTATAATGGTGGATGCATATATATATATATCACACTGAAAAATATTCTGTTGTAATACATGTAAAATGTGGTTTGGCACATCTTTTTCCCCGAGAAAGATGTTGTCGGGAAGGCAGCATATGTTGCCTTCCCAAATACACAAGCTACCCATGCCATGTGCACGACTGCACCCCATACCATCACAGATGCTGGCTTCTGAACTGTAGACTGATAACAAGCCAGATGGCTCCTTAAGTTTTTAGCCCAGATGGTGCAGTAATAATAATAATACTACTACTACTACTACTACTACTACTACTACTACTACTACTACTACTACTACTACTACTAATAATAATAATAATAATAATAATAATGTCTAGTCAGGTGTCTAACTGTGTCTAATCTGAATTTTTTTTGTTTGTTTTTGGTGACCTTTCCTCCAGAATGCACTAATGTCATGCTTTCACGGAGATCAGATTATTCTGCAGCTATAGATAAGACTGTGTGTGTATGAGATATAATTACATGGATAACTATACAATAATCAACCCTGCATAATGCACTACACAAGAATTTCTCAAAAGGGATTTAGATCACTCCCAGTCATTAACCTGTTATCAAATGACAGAAAGCAAAGAAAGGTTTCTCAACACAGGAAAGTTACAACCTTACGAGCTTTTCACATTACCGGTAACTTCCTTACTTCAAATACCCAGCTCACATTTCCCCATGGGTGTATTTCTTTTCAACCTGATGTTGAACCACATTCAATGAAATGCCACAAGCATGATTAAATTAGTTGGACCACCATTCTTATCAAAGGAGCTATAGGAAAAAATGAACCAAAGTAAACTAGATTAAAATAATAATTAATAATAAGAAACAAATCATTTTAAATGACCTAAAAGTACAGAAACAAAGGAGTAAACTGTAAAAGCAAGTAAGAACAAGATACAATAGTATAAACAGAATTGTTAGCATAAGTATTCAAATAAGTAAGACTTCGCAAAGACGATAAGGGAAGACGAGGCCAATTTAAAGTAACACATTTAACAACCACTCTGGGCAAAGCATTAAGAAGTAAGAGGTCCGAACTGCTCCAAAGGGCTTATCCTTGTGACATCAGGTTGACAAGAAATAAGATCCATGGGGAAATGGGAGCTGAGTATTTACAGTAAGGAAGTTACTGGTCCTATGAAAAGGTTGTAAAGTTGTTGCTCAGTAAGTGGTAATAAACAGGTTCCTCTGGCACTGCAGATAACACTGTCCCATGAGGATCACACTGGGTGTGGTCACTATCTATCTCACTCAGGAAGTCGAACCTCCAGTGTACTACCAAGTCCTATGTTATGGTTGCTGTAATGTCCAATTAACTAGACTGGTAACTGATGTACTGTAACTTAAAGGTTTGACAAGATATCAAGTAAATGAGTATACAACTATAGAAAGTAAGTAAGAACTTAAATACTCCGGAGGGACAAAAAAAGAACCATGAATGCAAACTTTGACATGATGCTTAGGAAAGTCAGGCAACAATACAGTGAGTATTTACTGTACAACATGGCTGTGAGTGCAGAGTCCTTAAATACTGTGTGTGTGTGTGTGTGTGTGTGTGTGTGTGTGTGTGTGTGTGTGTGGGTGTGTGTGTGTGTGTGT
>JAQLOM010000012.1:11744345-11757482 GCA_030068315.1 Chrysichthys thysi | reverse complement strand
TATAAAAAATAAAATAAACGTGACGGGACTACTTCATGGATTTCACCTGTTGCGGGGGGCACCGGAACGATGTTCACTGGTATTCGATGTGACGTCCCATTTTTAACTATGGCTGCGTACAGTCAAGCAGGTTATGCTATCAGAATATTTATTTATGCTTAGCCGGTGTACTCCAGTCAAAGACAACTTGTTGCTATATAAGCTAACTTGTATATTAGAGCACTAATTTTGTTTTAAGCAGTTCAGAGATTTGTTTAAGCGGCGTAGTTTGACCACATGAGTAAATGGAAGAAACATGACGTATAATGTTAGTGTTCCAGCTCAGAGGACCACCACAGTCTGATGCTAACTGACTCAACATTGCTTGTGCACATTATAGCGCACCACCATCATACTTGTGATGGTCTGCTTAGCTTAATAAGCACGAGTGTCCATATAGTGTTTATGTCTGAGCCCCCCACCCGTGTTTAATTTTTATTTTTAATATAAAGTTGTTCCCAATATGGAGAGAGGAAAAAGCACTGCACACAGTGTCTCTTTACTAGAGCACTCATTTTTTTGTATGTGGCCACTATGACAGTTAAAGTGGTAATATGTTGTCAGGATTTGGTTGTCGTAGAAACAAAATCCATATGTGCAGTATAGGAGCACTTTTTTGATGCCCCCAGCACCTGGTAAACAAATGCGCTATATGGACACTCATCCTAACAAAACTCTCAGATGGCAGACTCAATTGATGTGCAGAGCACATAAATGAGTGTTGGATGAAGGAAAAAAAAATTAAAGGGGGGGGTGCTTTTTGTTTTGTTTTGTTTTGTTTTGTTTTTTTTACGTTTGATGCATCCCTGATGGACATGGTACTGATTCAGCTTGGGTGTCAACTTGGCTATCATTTCTTTTCTGCTTCCATTCCAGTTGAACTCTTCTGCTCTTCCATAGAATGCTTGCAGAGCTAGCATGTAATGTTTCAGCTGTATCATCATAAAAAAAACCCTGTTGTTGAAAATAAATGTACACATTTAAGGGCATTAAAATTCATTTCCAGAGAACAAAAACATTTAAAGTGTGGGTCCGCAAACATTTTGCAGCCAGAGACCCTGTTTTCTGTTGTAATGAATTCCACAGCAGCCCTTAGTATAGATTTATTTCATGAACTATTCAGATGTTCGGCTCATTGTTTAAACATGTATTATAATATTATTTTTTTTATTACTGGAGCTGTTATGTTTTGTTTTTTCAACAATTTTAACCATATTAAGGATTTTCCAACCACACACATGTCCAAATTAGTAATTGTGTATAAGTCCGAGGTGGTTGTTCTTTGGGTTTGGTTTGGTTTGGTTTGTTTTTAAATAAACTGAGATTTAGATTCATTCCATTAAATTCAAAAGGATCATTCAGATCTGCTAGTAACTATGGAAAAAAAAAACCGGTTTGTGTACGTGCAAATGCATTATTAAAAAAAAAAAAAAAAAAATTGTAACAAGATGGGGGAGGACATTTCACAGATCCCCTGAGGTTTTTTTTGTTCGTTTTTTTGTTTTTGTTTTTTCATGGACGTCCAGATGTCCCCAGACCTGAGAAAAACTGATGTAAAGGTTAAACGCAAAGTGACACTGGCAGGCTATGGATTTGCATTCTCTTTGTTTACCACCTTATTTCTCTGCAGGTGACCCCAAATGCTGGCAGAATAAATCTCTCCCAGGGGACCCCAATTACCTGGTGGGCGCTAACTGTGTGTCTGTACTCATTGACCACTTCTGAAGAGGGCGACAGCTGGTCTGTTACTGAAAGTCAAAGTGTCGGTGGAGAATATTACGAAGCCCTGTTACCCTCCTCCCTTTTCCTTCTCTCCCCTCTACAACAGAGTCATTCATTTCTCTTGTTCTGTGGACAGTTGCAAGACAGAGTTTATTTGCTTGGAGGACATGGAGAGCACCTCCTCCTGGTGCTGAATCCCCACAAAACTCCTTCTTATTGTTCTTGTTTTGGTGCTTGAAGGCTTGCCAAATATGAACCGGACAGAATAAGAGTTTATTCACTGAAAAGAATGCATGAGCAGTACCACAGACGGACTGAAGTGATCCCTTTGACATTTGTCAAGATTGTTTTCATAAAAATTAGAAATGACTATTTAAATGAAGGAAGAAAATAAATAATTTGTTTTAAATATTGCAGTTCTGCATCTGTACTCACAAACAAAAGTGGAACAGGTACCTTTTTTGTTTGTGAAGTCTGTGGTCGCGCACGCTTCACTTTGGTGGGTGTTCATGAGGACTGCTGTGAAATCCTGAGCCGGTTTTCTGGGGACTTGAATGAAGGACGCTAAACAAACGTGTTTCTGAAGGATTAGAACGTTTCTGCTCATTGCCGACGAACTTCCTTCACGGGCTTACAGTGGGCTCTAAGTTTTGAAAAGACCTTTTCTAGTGAGGTTTTACCATAGACAAACACACTGGCAAAATTCCTGCTGTCTAGAGATCTATGCATGTGCTACGACTCAGGTCCACACGCCTGCTACTACGTTCAGAACACCAACTTCCCCATCTTTACACTGCGAGCAGTGATGCCTTACCTGCATATTAACATTTAATTTAACAAAAACCACATGCAAACTTTACGTCGAAGATGGTGAGTAAAATTCTGACGGATATTTAAAGGCTGTCACCATTCGAAACCCATTATGTTAGTGGATTGGATTTAGCACACCAGTAATCGAGGCTAATGAACAGGTATGCTTTATTTTACTGCTATGCATATGAAGTCAAAAGATATACACAACACTAGGATATGTTTAAATTATAGCTGTATATACTGCTAGCACATGGCCTTGGTTTGCTGTAAATGAACTTTTGTACATTTGTTATTTTGTATAAAAAAAAATTAAGATGGGGGAGTTCTTAAAAAAAAAGTTAAACAAAAAAAAAAGCATAACAACACTACATTGGTTATGTTTCTATTACACTAATACCCCTGAGCCTTGGAACTAAAGTTAGAAGTAATGAAAAAAAAAAAAAAAAAACACAAACAAAAACCTTTTCTACCATCGTATACATGAATCTCTACTCAATGGCATTTTTAACAGTAAGAACACAAAACATTTTTATTCTTATTTACAGAATAGGAAAGTGCTCGGTTTCAATAATTTAATGACTCTGTACTTAAGAAGGGGCCGCTGTGGTGAGTGGTCCTGTACTTTGTGATACTGGATGCTGTATTGTGTGCCCTGAAATGTATTTTTGTACTAGTAAACAATTGAATAAGGCACATCAGTACTTTTTTTTCTTTTCTCCCCCCCTTCTTCTTCTCCTTTTCTTTTGATATAAAACAGCTTCTACCCAATTGGAGTTTCTTTTCTTTATGAAGCTGACATTTTTGTTTAATTTTTTTTATATTTCTTTTTGCTGCACATTTCTAAATATACCACTGTATTAAATAAATTCATTTTTAAAGTAATGCTACATGCTTCGAGTGTCAGCACTGTAGAACGACCGGTGTGTATCCAGTGTGAAAAGGGTACAAAGTTTGGCTTAACACTATCTCATGGGGTAATGACCATTAGGCTGCTGATAAGTGCTTGTGCTTCATTGGCCTTTGCCCTACACACACCAGCTCCGTCATTCTCACAGCTGTGAGCCAGAGAGGGGGAAAAAAAAAATCTTTAGTGGTTTGAGTGTTGCTATGAGCAGAGTCTACATCCTAAAGGAAATTTAAACCACGTTACAGTGCCAGCAGTACATTTATTACATGTAAAACAGACCATTTAATAAAATGTAATGTTGAACATTCATGTACATTATTTAATCACAGCATAAAAGTTTGTTTATTGAATTAGTGCATGGATATTAAAAACTGACGAGAATGAAACCAGAATCCTCGCTGAGATTAGTCTGCATTAGCTATTGTTTTTCACAAGGCCACACACAACCACCTTTCCTTTTTAGTAATTTTTACACTTCCAGACTTAGAGTTTAATGGCTCCTGCGATCACTGAATTATACATTTCCTGAGTGAGGGGAATGTACTTCTTCTGAACTAGATCAAGGAAGTAGAGCGGATCGCGAATGAGCGCTGGATCAAAGCCCTCCTCCACCAGCTTCACCTTTTTCATCTTGAAAGTTCCTGTGAGTTCCAAAGAACTCTGAGAGAGAAATGCACTTTGATGAAAAACTTGAGTTTGATACAAAGAAAGACTGAAAGCAAAGCAATGTAATGCAATAAGCAGCAGTGGGATATAAACATGGCTTACCTGAATGCGAACGAACCAGGGTCTGGCGTAAACCGGTAGGTAGTTCACTACGACTCCACATGCATCGACGCCATCAAACTCCTTCCCTTCTTTCAACACAACAGCCACCATTCCAATCCTTCCCTCATGCCCTGAAGACACAATTAAACATAATTCAGTGATCTAATCCGACTTTGTTCATTTCACAGTGTTATCAAAGCTGAACGGCTGAAGGTTCAGGTCTTAACAGTGGAAGTCTGGCAGCCTGGCTCATAGTCATCCACTCACAAGCACAGGCCTCTTAAATGCCCCCAAATTACTCTAGATTTTCATAATTACACTGAAAATAAAAGATTACACCTGGGTAGGTTCTACCTTTGACAGTGACACCATAGACGTTAGCTTCCTGAATACAGTCCACCATCATGAGAATATCTGCTACTTCAGTTGTGGCTACGTTTTCACCTTTCCACCTGGGTATCACACCAAACTTCAACAACTCAACACACTTTGGATTAATATGATCATACCTGTTGGAAGTGATGCGAATCTTTTATAGTATGCACCACTGACCGTTTATAGAACTATTTCTAATGTCATTGTTCCTTTGGAAACCAACCGGTGCTAGTTTACCTGAAAGTGTCTCCAACCCGATCATGAAAGTAGACAAACTTTTCATGGTCGATTTTCAGCAAATCGCCACTGTTGAAGTAGAGATCGCCTTTAACAAAAACATCCCGGAGTCTTTTCTTTTCTGTCTGCTGCTCGTTTCCAACGTAACCAACAAACGGCGACCTAACAGTGATTTTCCCCACCAGGAGTCCGGGCTCACCTGTAAGATCATTTAGAGTGCTCATATTAATCCATCTAGCGTGTATAAGGCTAAAGGAATGCATTCGTGTGTAAAGGGGATTAAAACCTTTGCTAATGAGTTGACTAACCTGGAGCTGCTGGCACACAAACTCCATCTGCGTTCCTCACAGGCTCCTCTTTCTCGATGTCGAACTTGATCAGGGCGAAGGGGAAGAATTTCTAAAAGACACCATATGAAATGAGCTTATTCACAGTGCTCTTCAGTAGACTTCTTTTAAATGGGCTTTGAGTTAAATAGTCTTACCTTTTGGATAAAGTTAACCCGGCCAACCGCTCCAACTTTTGTGGTGTAGTTAATAAACCCGATGTTTCCCTCTGTGGCAGCATAGAGCTCCCTGACGTAAATATTCCCAAAGCGCTTCAAGAATTCACTCCACACCTCGGCTCGTATGCCGTTACCTATAGCGATCTTCACTTTGTGGTCTCGGTCATTATCTCTCTGAAGGAAATATCGCAAATATACCATTTTTAATTACACCTTCGTATACCCAGAGCTCAATGTATACACTCACCGTCCACATATTAATAGAAACCCCCACACATTTATGCAGTTATCTAATAAGACAGCAGCACAGTGTATACAATCGCACAGATACAGGTGTGCTTCAGCTCTTGTTCACATCAAACATTAGTATTAAGGAAAGTGTGAACTCTGTGACTTGGTACCAATTGGGCTGGTCTGAGTATTTCAGAAACTGCTGTGCTGTGATTCACACACAATAGTCTCTAGGGTTTACACCAAGAATAGCATGAAGAAAAGGAAAAAAAAACAAGTGTGTGACAGTTCTGTGGGTGAAAAGGCCTTGTTGATGAAGGAGACCCGAGGAGATTGTCTAGACTAGTTTTAGCCGAAAGGAAGTCCGTAGTAACTCAAATAATCACTCTTTACATTCATCGTCAGCAGAGAGGCGTTTCGCCTTACACAAAACATCAAACGTTGGGCTAGTAGTGCATTCTGAGATGCTTTTCTGCTCACCGCGGTTGTAAGGAGTGATTATTTGAGTTACTACATACTTCCCGTCGGCTCAAACAAGTCTCATCATTCTCCTCTGAGCTCTTTTGACGTTTGATGTGAATAATAACTGAAGCTCTTGACTTGTATCTGCATGATTTATACATTGTGCTGCCGCCACATGACTACCTGCGTAAATGAGCGGGTCTTCCTATTAAAGTGGCCAGTAAGTGTGTATATATGCTGCATTGCACTGCACATTTAGCTAAAAAGAAAGCAGCAGCTCATATGAGAAAACTCCTCTCATATATCAGTAAATAAATGGTGTACTAGATTACACAGACACAAAGTGCTGACCTTCGGGGTATTGCAGAGGTAACGCATTGTTTCTCCAATGTACTGCATCACTGTAACATTATACTTCCTGCAGTCATCCCAGAACTGAGAGGCAGAAAATTTCTTTCGCAGAACTAAAGAATTCCCTAAAACCAGGACAGGAAATGCAAACAATGCGCAGGATGTACTGTAGGCTCATACTTTAATTAAGTGAGGAATAAAACATGATGGGTAAGCAGTTAGGGAAAGACTCAACAATGCGCTGGTGTGAGGCAACCGGGGCTGAAATGATGTTCGACCATTTCCGATAACAGCATGTTCTGAAGCGTTCGATTCCTGTTTTATCACAGCAACCTGCCAATGATTACAAGATTTTATTTACTAATAAAAACACACTTTTTTTCCCATTTATAATTACATTTAATAATATGGAATGCCCATAAAACAGTTAGTTCCTGTTTTATTAACATTATGACTGCTATAAACAGTTGTTCCCTCACCAGCCTTACTTTCTTTCCCCTTTCATTAACTTAATATAAATAAATGAATGAATGCAATGTCATGTTTCAGAGACCACAAAACATACAAACTTAAAGGGACAGGTTCATTTCTGTCTGTTGACACTGGAGACTCCTTCATCCTTCCATGGTATATAAACGTTTCCTCACAGAATGCAAGAACTCAACAATTATTCTTTGTTAAATAACACTTTTATTCATTCATTCATTCATTCATTCTCCGTGCTGCTTAATCCTGGTCAGGGTCACGGGGGGGGGAAGCTGGAGCCAATCCCAGCTGACTTTGGGTGATAGGCGGGATAAACCCTGAGCGGGTCGCCAATCCAACGCAGGGCGACACAGAGAGACAGACAACCATTCACACTCACATTCACACCTACCTCCAATTTAGAGTAGCCAATCAACCTAATCCCCTCTGTGCATGTCTTTGGACTGTGGGAGGAAACCGGAGTACCCCGAGGAAGCCCCCAGGGACACGCAGAGAACACGCAAACTCCACACACCCCCGAGGACCTAACCTAGGACCTTCTTACTGTGTAGTGATTGCTGATCACTACACCACCGTGCCGCCATACAAATCTGCCAGACAAGTCACAGCCCAAATTCTTCATAGGCAACAACGTAGAATGAAACCTGTGATTTGAGCTATAATAGTGTCAGTATTGTGTACCATGCTGTTATAGAAAATGAATTCGCACCATATTACCAATACGATTGTCGTATACACTAGTTATTTGTTTATTACGTTATAGTACTATAATCGTCATATACATAACATTCTCATTAACAGATGAACTACAAATGAGGCTGCATGCAGTAGAAAAACGTACCTCTCTCCATACAGCCAGCGAATCCTATGAGGAAGCCAGCGCTGTGGTAGAGAGGCAGGTTGATGTAAAACACGTCCTCAGATGTGACTCCAGAAACCACCTGGATGAGTGAAGCAGCCCAAACTCTCTCATGAGTCACCGTGGCTGCTTTAGGCAGACCTGAACCCGAAGCAAGACAAATTCAACAAGTGAATAAATACAAGTTTACCTTCTAGCTTCATTTTCTGAAATAGACAGAGCTTCTTCAACATTTCATTAGGTTTGTTTGTGTTTAGAGTAAATCCAGTATTGTCTGAAAGCCTGTAACAGCTGTGTAGTCTTTTACCGGTGGTTCCAGATGTGTAGATGTATAGTGCGGTGGTGCGGTATGTAACATTAGCCCTGAGTGATGGAGACAGCGATTCATCAGGCGCCTGTGTGATGGCCTGAGAGATGGCCTTGATGCCATCCGTGCTGCACACATCAGAGAGCACATACACGCTGATGCTCCTCTCTTTCAAAGCAGGAAAGATTTCTTCAACAGCGTAGCAGAGCTCTGGAGGAAAAAAGTCATCAGGTCACCTGTACCTCAAACAAGTAAATCCTCAGATGGAAGAAATGCGATAGTCTGACGCCCTACAGAGGAGCCAGTTTAACTTAGAACACACTTATGGGTCATTCTACAGAATCGTCCACTTTTTTGTGCCTAGACTTTACAGGACGGTTACATTTTAAAAACACTTCATTGTAGGGATGTATTTATAATTTAGAATAAAACAATATTTTATTTCAACAATTACACCTTTTTGAACCATTAGTGTGTCAGTATTAGTTTTTAACCATTTTAGTAAATTTCCAAGTACCCCCAAAAATGCCCATCCCCACTGTCATGCTGAGAAGATGAGGGCCCTATTCTGAAATCAAAAACTTTTTTTTTATCAGTTCAGCTGCAATAATGTATACATAACTGTCAAATAAATCATATACATGACTTTAAAATACAAAATGGCAAATAAATATTATAAAACACATGATAAAAGTGTATGTCCCCTGGAGTCACGTCACTGGTATTACCGAATAAGTTTTTATTTTGACATAAAAACCATATTGATCACATCAAAGGACTTCCCTTTACTTCCTCTCTGAAGAACAGTGAAGATAGGCACATGGTAAGTTCACGGTCTTTTTTAATTTTTCAGAAATGTTCTCATTTATCTTGAGATTTCCTTTGAAGCTTTGGTTTAAGTCACTGGTATGACCCAATTTGTTCTTTGGGAAATGAAAAAAAAAGAATAAAAATGGATTGAATCACATAATTTAGTGAGTATATCATGACTGGTAACATGTGGTCTGATCCCTTGTGGCAGCCATTTTGTAAAATGCATTGTTCAGTTGTCACAGGTGTTACTGTCACTGGTGTTTACCTTCCTTATGGGTAACACCAGTCACTGTCAGTAACATCAGTGATTCCCATGTAGAGATAATCTTCATTTAAAGCTGTTTATGAGTTGATTTGCATATACTATTATTCAGATTTCAAGATCAAAACATTTATTTCTCACTGTCAATAGTCCTTTGGACACCTATGGCTAAATTGAGTGCAGCTGAGAAGCAGAGGCTTTACAGAGAGCGTAGGGATGCTGATCCTCAACGCAGACAGGAATACTTACAAAAAAGGAAAGATAGGTATGCCAAAGACATTGAAACAGGAAAGAGGAAGAGAATAAGTGATTTAATGGAAAGGAACAAGAGAGTTGAATGTAAGGCATGGAGGGTTCGACAGCAAAGGTGCAGGGAAAGATGCAGGAGCATTGGACAGAACTTAGCAGGAGCATTGACCCCTCAAGCACCACCAGATACACCTCCCCACAGATCAAGGTTCAAACTGGGCTGCAAAAGGGAAACTGTGATATCTAGTTGTCCAAATGCATACAATACCACTAAACACACACACACACACACACACACACACCATTTACATTATCATTTTTTAATGTAGATTTGCTTCCTTAGTTATTCATATGAATTACCCCTCTCTCTCTCTCTCTCTCTCTCTCTCTCTCTCTCTCTCTCTCACTCTCACTCTCACTCACTCACTCACTCACTCTCTCTAATGTGCCAGGAGAGAGTAAGAGCAAGAGCAAAAGCAAAATGAGCATGACGTTTCCTAAAGTGAATAATTTTGTTTTACAGACAACTCCAATGACGCAGGAGAGCACGCAGGAGAGATGCACAAAGAGAAATACAAAAACTGAAAGTTGAGACCTGCAGTTGGAAACAGAAATATTAAAGGGTTAAGAAACGTTGCAATCAACTGCGGAATGTAAAACTGGACAGCCCAGAAATTAAAACACAAAATATCTAGTAAAATTAAGCACAATGACAAAATGGTGACAGTTCTATTTTACCCCTCTTTGTCATAACCTGTAACAGCGTATGCTTGGCAGTTTACACAAGTACTGTATATTGGTTAGACCTTTTTAGAGGTTTCCAAATGCAGTTAAAATGTCTTTATTCGTCTTCTGCCGCTTAATCCTGTTCAGGGTCGCAGGGGGAAGCTGGCGCCAATCCCAGCTGACATTGGGTGAGAGGCAGGACACACCCTGGGCGGGTCACCAATCCACCGCAGGGTGACACACAGAGACAGACAGAGACAGACAACCATTCCCACTCACATTCACATCATTTTCCGGAGGAAACACACGCGAACACGGGGAGAACATGCAAACTCCACACAGAAAGGCGCCTGTGCCGAACCCAGGACCTTCTTGCTGTGAGGCGACAGCGCTAACCACCCCAGCCACCATGGCGCCCCAGGTAAAATGTGTTACAATATTTGACTAAAGTCTTCTTAACTGTTAAGGAGTTTGTTTTTGTGAAATGTAACAATTTAGTGTCATGCTTAGAGTTGAGGACTCAAGATCATTTGGTCTTATGGA
Source organism: Chrysichthys thysi (assembly GCA_030068315.1). Classification (NCBI taxonomy): domain Eukaryota; kingdom Metazoa; phylum Chordata; class Actinopteri; order Siluriformes; family Claroteidae; genus Chrysichthys; species Chrysichthys thysi. Next base: position 11,746,827 of record JAQLOM010000012.1, on the reverse strand, counting down.
TGTCACTGGTGTTATTGTGTGTGTTTTCAGTAACATTACATTAAACATGTAAAATTTGTCATGATAATGATTTTATATTAATTTAATTTTGCTGTACACAAGAGTTCACATTTAGAGGATTTCATCAGTCCTTGTTTATACCCGTTTTAATAATATTTTCATTTTTATAGCAAATACATGGTTGCAAAATTGAAGAAACTCCATTCAAACTCAATTTTAACAAGCATTATTAAAATATATATAATAATTATCTCCTGTTTATTTGCCTCATCATTGTTGTACTGTCACGCCAATTACATGTGCAAGAGAAGTTGAGAAATAATATTTCATAAAAGTTGTTATTATTCCTAAAGAATTAAGGTAACACCAGTGACAAATAGACTGTCCATGAAATCTTTAAAGAAATGCACAAAAAAGGCAAAAAATCATTAAGGTGTACCTTATGTGGATTCTTATAGCCAATTAGTAAAGTAATAATATGATATAGGTTTAAAGGCTAGAAAAAGAAATACATTTTCAGGTATCCTGCCATGTCAAAAATGGACGTTTCTGTAGAATGACCCTTATACAGTCATCTCCAGAATTATTTGCACCCTTCAGGAAACTGAACGTAATCTGAATAACCAGGGCAGTAAAGTATTTTGAACTTTTTTTTTCCCCCTCAACAATAAACATTCTAGGTTGTACAATGTGTTCTGCAAAACCCTGATTCATAACTTATCAGCAATAAACTAACAAGTTAGAAAACAAGAGTAGATGCTGGTTTTGTTGCAGAACAAGTTTAGTTACATTCTCCCTTCTCTGGTGCATGGCCAGCTTGTCTCGTCAATCCAGACCTGGGGTTTTAACAGCTTTCGAGAACATTTGTTTTAGTTCTTGGAATAATTTTCGTGTCCGTCGGGATGTACACCGAACAGCCAAAACATTAATTCACTTGCCTAATATTGTTTAGGTCCTATCGTGCTGCAAAAACAGCTCTGAGCCACTGAAGCATGAACTCCACAAGACCGCTGAAGGGGTGCTGTAGTATCTGGCACCAAGGCGTGAGTAGCAGGTCCGTCAAGTTGTAAGATCAGGCTTTCGTGGATCAGATGGTGTTTGCATAGCATATCCCACAGGTGTTTGATAGGATCAAGATCTGTGGAATTTGGAGCCCCACCTGGAGGAAGTCAACAACTTGAAATCTTTATCATGTTCCTCAAACCATTCTTGAACAATTTGTGCAGTGTGGCAGGGCACATTTTCCTGCTGAAAGAGCCATAAGAGGATAACAACGGCCACGAAGAGCTGTACTTGGTCTTTTGTACGTGTCTAAAGGAACACCCACAAGAATGCCAGGACCTCAGGGCTCCAAGCAGAATATTACCCAGAACATTGCAATAGCTCTGCCAGCTTGCCTTCTTCCCACAGTGCATCTTGGTGTAGTCTCTTTCCCAGGTGAGCAACATGCACAAATCCCAGGCCAAAAGTGTTTCATCACACCATTGCTCCATGGTCCAGTTCTGGTGTCCACATGCCCATTGTTGGCACTTTCAGCACTGAACAGGGGTCAGCAGCTGCGCAGCTGTGATGCACTGTGTGTTCTACCACATTTCTATCCTAACCAGCATGAACCTTTTTAAAAATTTGTGCCGCAGGAGCTATTCTGTGGGATCAGACCAGTCGGACTAGCCTTCACTCCCCTTGCACATCGATGACCCTTGGGAGCCCATGACTCTCACCAATTCACCATTGTCCTTTTTTGGACCGGTTTTGGTAGGTACGAAGCACTGCATACCAGGAACACCCTACAAGACCTGCCGATTTGGAGATGCTCTGACAATTTGGCCCTTGTCAAAGTCATTCAGATCCTTACCTGCCCATTTTCCCTGTCACCAAACAACTTCAAGAACTGACTGTTCACTTTTTTCGACAGGCGCCACTGTAACAAGATAGTCAAATGTTGTTCACTTCACCTATCAGAGATTTTAATGCCATGGCTGCTTAGTGTCTGTATGAGACATCATCTTGTAAGCTTTATCTTCCACCACACCTGAACCTTGTGGTAGGGGATTTTTGGCCTAAAACACACTGACTGTTATCAAAATTCATTTATGTGAGCCCCATGATCCAACACCATACTTTACAGTGGGTTTGGGGGCCTCAGCCTTGTATACAGCCATATTTTCCACACACAGAATATGCAGAAGGTGCTCAGGTATCTTCTTCCAGTCAAATTTTCCCCAGTTCCAATGTTTAATTTCTTCATTATGACCTAGCTGATGTATTTTTATCTGCCATGTAAAGGTCTTTTTTTTTCTTTTCTTCCTGTGATAGGATGACAAAAGAATTTCACATAACAAATGATTTTATGGACAGCCTCATTGTTGGTCACAGGAAGCAAATTTCTGGTGCTTAAAAGTACATTTTCATAGATAGATAGATAGATAGATAGATAGATAGATAGATAGATAGATAGATAGATAGATAGATAGATAGATAG
>JAQLOM010000012.1:11720395-11730536 GCA_030068315.1 Chrysichthys thysi | reverse complement strand
CTTTGATCTAAATATATAAAATTCTTTTCGCGTTTGAAACGGAAATTACGTATGACCACTATTTGTTGAAAAATAAAATTGGTAATTAAACTTTTATTTTATAAATACTGCGTTTTATTTTTTTCCCTTGCACCCAGTGAGCAAAGCCACTGGGGAAATCAGTTAGTGATTTATACAAACATCCATAAACTAAAAAAAAAAAACCCTTACTGTAGTCTGTCAGTCATATTCTCTAAAAATCATGAATCAAAAGGAACAGGTCTTGGTGCCCAAGCGTGACTAATAACCCATTCATTATAGCCAAAAGGTCTAATCAATCCTGAAAAATGAGCACTCTGTATAATGTACCATTAGCATGGCCTCCAGCAGAGCTTTGACCCTTTTTTATAGGTCACTTTTATTGCAAGATCAAATTTTTGGAATTAAAGACTGATTGTTACAAGTGTTGTTTTTTTAAGGAAATCACATAATCCCACATAACAGGAATATAAAAACCAAAGGATTTTACTGCATATGGACCTCTACTCGCTTCTGAAGTTGCAGTCGTTCCTCTTCCAGTCTTGCAACCTCTTTGTGAGGAGTCATGTTTGATTGCTCCAAAAGCTTTTCTAGGCTGCTTTCTCTAACCTGCAACATTCATGAGAGTACACAGCACCCAGTTTATAATGCCACAGACTTAATTTTACATATAGCAATTACTGTATGCATACATATAAGAGACAAACTTCACCACAAAGTCTTTAACATTTTTCTCAGCTCCTTGTAGCTGGGTCTGTAGCTGTGCCACATGATTCTGTGTAGTCTGGCGTTCCTTTTGTAAGAGGGAAATCTTCTCCCTTTTTGTTTTCAGCTGTGCGAGACACCGCTGTAGCTCAGTCTTCAGCTCTTTCACCAAGTCCTCTTTAGTCAGGCTAAGATCTGATACCACAGGAGTGCTGAAAAACCAGAGAAATAACAGGGTCTCGCTAAAAACAGTTCATCTAAATCATATCTGAATCACTAAATGTCATTATGATATGATATAATGAGAAATCATGCAAAAAGGTTTTACCTGTGATTTCTGCCATCTTTCCAGGTAACTTTCTTAATGCCAAGATCTATATAGGAGTCAGAGAGCTGGTTTTCCCAGTTTGGATTCAAGTCAAAAGAAACCGCTCCTAGCTTCACAGCAGACTCGTACAGAGTGATCTGCTCTTTCAACTCATTCAACTCTTCCTACGAAGAAATGAGTAGTAACTACAAAGGTTTTGGATGATTTGCACAATTAAGAAAAAGGACTGGTTCACCTACTTGCAGCACTTTGTTCATGTTCTCACTTATGTTACGACTAGACTGGGACTGCTGCAGTTTTATCTGCATCTGGCTCATCTCTTGCACACATCCTAAAAAAAAAAAAAAAAAAAAAGACAACGGGTAAAAAAAAATATATATATGGCAGGATCAGTGGAAGTTCTGGGCCATGCCAAGAATGTGTTTGTCTAAATGTCTACAAAAATGTAACATAACTGTTTATGAAACACACTGGTTGGTTCGAGTACTCATTTGAATATTGAAGGCTTCTACAACATGACTCATGTAAAATTTGTAAAAATTATGGGGCCCTGCCCCATAGGGGACTTCATCAGAAAAAAATAAATAAAAAATTTCGAACCCACCACATATGGCACTCAATAACCTTTTAAGGGCAATTGCTAAACCACTCAACCAGGTCAGTTTAATTTTGGTGAAATGATTCTACTGAATCAACACTGCTCAGACAAATGACAAAATGCACACACCAGTTTGAAGCAGCTTGGCACACTGCTGCTGGCTCTCCTCCAAACGCTGTGTGAGGGCATTGATGACCGCGGCTCTGTCCACCTGCTCTTCCTCTCTCTGCCTCTCCAGCTGCCTCACCTGCTCCCGCAGCCTCTGGGCCACCTGCACCTGTCATGGTGCACACACATACAACCATTTCTTTGCTTTTGCACAACTTTAGGGCCTGAGGTCCACGAGGGCTTGTAGTGCCCTCTACTGAAACATGAAAGCATTCAGTATTTTTAATTTTGGGATTTATTTTGTCATTAATCAAGGGACTTGTAAATAATATCACACAAAGCAGATAAACATACACTCACCGAGTACTGTATTTGGAATACCCGTTTACCTACACCATCAAGCAATTATCTAAATCAGTCAATCACATGGCAGCAGTGCAATAAAAATATTCAGATACAGGCAAGCAGCTTCAAGTGTTGCTCACATTATTCATCAGAATGGGGGGTGATTTTGACTGTGGCATGATTGTTAGAGATACTCAAACCAGCTCTTCTGACACTATAACTGCTGGTTTCCTGGGATTTTCCCCTCACACACAAACACATACACACACACAGACGATCTAGAGAATTCTCAGAACGGTTCACTAAAGAAAAAACATCCAGTGAGCAGCAATGAGCTGTAGACAGAGATGCCTAGGTCAACAGAGAATGGTGAGACTGGTTCAAGATGACAGAAAGGCTACAGTAACTCAGATAACCACTTTGTACAATTGTGGTTACCAGAAAAGCATCTCAGGCTGCACAACACATCAACCCTTGAGGCGGATGGGCTACAACAGCAGAAGAGCACGTCAGGTTTCTCTTCAGTCAGCAAAGGACAGGAAGCTGAGGCTGCAGTGGGCACGGGCTCAGCAAAACTGAACAGATGAAGACTGGAAAAACAAAGCTTGGTTTGATTAATCTTGATTTCTGCTGAGGCTCACAGATGGTAGGGTCAGAATCTGGCACCAGCAGCATGAATCCATGGACCTGACCTGCCTTGTGTCCAGACTAGTGGAGGTGGTGTAATGGTGTGGGGAATGTTTCCTTGGCACATTTAATTAATTAACACCAATCGTCACTTGAATGCCACAACATATAGGAGTATTGTTGTTGACCATGTGCATACTTTCATGGCTACAATTTACCATCTTCTAATGCAGTGGTTCTTAAACTTTTTTAGGCGCGACCCAAATTCAGGTCCGGTGGGTATGTCGCGACCCAACCCCCCAACCCCTGTTCTAATGGCTACATCCAGCATGAAAAAGCACCATGTCACAAAGCAAATGTCATCTCAAACTGGTTTCATGAAAATTACAATGTGTTCAGTGCTCTTCAGCGGCCTTCCTAGTCACCACATCTGAATCCTATAGAACACCTTTGGGATGTGGTAGATCCGGAGACTCGTAGCATGAAAGTGCACCTGAAACATCTGCAAATACTGTGCAATGAAATCATGTCAACATGGACCACAATCTAAAAGGAATGTTTCCAGTATCTCTTGGAACCCAGGCCACGAAGAATTGAGGCTGTTTTGAGATAAAGTAGCAGCCCTTACCCAGTACGGTGTTCCTAATAAAGTGCTCTGTGAGTGTATATACTGTTGGTGTAGTAAACATCACGCAAAGTTTTACTGCTCTAGCACCATCACAATAAATTGTAAACAAAGTGAACAGCACAGAGACCTTCAATCCACAGCTATTGTAGCTGCGTATCACACAAAGTGCACAAAATAATGGTCACTTTAATACATTTACCTACTCTGAAACTAAACCTACTGACTGCTATATTATAAGTTAGATTTATCACATAGGAATACTGAATATAGACCACTGCAGACCAGACACAAGTTGGCTGGTGGACCATTCTTAGAACACCTTATCCTGCGGAGTGACAAATTGTGCACGATGCATGACAGTAGTTGTAAAAGTGCATCTACTTGGTAAGTTAATGAGGACGATTCAGAAGTGAACGAACCTGCTCCTCCAGATTTTGACCATGTGTGTCTAATTTTTGTTGTAGGACAAGCAGTCTAGCTTCGTGCTGTTCCTTCATGGCAGCCATGTCTCGGTCATGCTGTTCACGTGATCGTGTCAGGGCATCAGAGCGACGCAGCTCCATCACCTGCTGTTGCAGACTGTCTACTGCTGCCTCTGCAGCGCATTGCTTCTTCACATTCTACACAAACAAAACAAGGCTGTTGCTCAGCTACAGACTTGCAGTTTGAGTGATGTGGGCAATACACGATTCAGGACGCTGTATTTTTACCTCCTGTTCTCGCTCCGTAAGGGTCTGAACCTGTTGCTCCAAAGACATGACTTTCGCCTGTAGTCGAGACTCCCTCTCTTTCACCTCCTCTACAAGATGACTGGACTCCTTCAGGGATAACGTCAGCCCCTCCTTTTCATCTGGGGAAAAAACATAGTAAAAACACAATTCATTAAAATAAATAAATAAATGAATGAAAAGAAAAAAGAAAAAAGAAAAAAAAAAAAACTTTGGATTTGTCACAGTACTCCCAGACACAAATTCAACAGAATACATCATCTGAATGAAAAGTAACCAAGGTGGAATGAGATTTTTTACTGTTTTACAGTGAATCTCAGGCCCACTAGTTTAAATATGAATTCATAAGAATTTGAAAACGGTCAATAATATTTAGTGGCACTTTCTGCGGAGAGCGAAAAATGGACCTCAGCATCACAGACCACTACACACAGCTTCATAGTTAAAAAGGATCCAAGAACCTGACAACAACCTTAGAAAATTCTTTTTGGTGTCCCTCAAACGTTAGCTTACCTTTCACAATGGCAAACTGATGCTCAAGATATCTCATTTTACGTCTGCTATCTTCCAATTTCTGCTCCAACTCCTCAATCTGCCTCAAGTGAGCCTTCTTTAAAATCTTCAACTGAGCATATTCCTGGGCATCAACAGTAGCTAAAACATGAAACATGGACATTTAAACTCCTCATGTTTCTATTCATTCAAAGTTTTAATATCGGTGTTCAATACATTTGAAAGCAATTGTAAAGAACTTTGGGTCTGTAGTTTTTCCTGCCCCTATATGCCTTACTTGGTGATGAATCAAGAAATTCTCTTTGCAGCTGGTCAAAGTGGCCATTTTGATGAGATGATTGAATGCTGAACATGTTTGGCTGTCTTGCTTGCTTATGCGGCTGGTAACTGGCTTTGTGGCAGTCGACATCCGGGCCATCAGTTAATCCATTATCAAATTTCTGGAAATATTATAGAAAAGTTAACCAAAGAAAAGTTTCACATTTGTTCTATATCATTATTCTCTTGTACACACACACACACACACACACACAACAGCAAAAACATTTAACATTTAGGGGAACCTTGGATTGTGAGTAACTTGGTCTGTGAGTGTTCTGCAAGACGAGCAAGAAATTATTTTTTTACTTGATGAACAAGCGAGGTCTTGCAATATTTGTAGTATTCATACACGTCATTTGCCGAGCCTCACGTGATCACTCGTCTCTCTCTCACTCATTGTGGGATTGTGGCTCACTCATACAGCCAACATCTGCGCTAGCATAGAAAAAAGACTGAGGAATCCCTCACTTCAAATGTCCCCCAGGGAGATGAGTCAAATGTGGGAAAGAGTGCAAAACCTTCTACTTTTTGTAGAAAAGCACCACCCAAATAAGGCTGTAGCAGTGTGAGCAGTGAAGCTGTTCAATGGCAATGCAATGTTGCATTTCCATGAAATCCTCAAAAATGAGGCAAAAGCAGCAATCATTGGATAGTTTCCTTGTTAAAGTCACACAAAAAGAAAACGATCCCAGTGAGCCGACAGACTGCAGTGATTCAGAGAGCTGTAGTGAAAAATCATCCTACACAATAATCCTCCTCCTCTTCTTTTTAAAAGGTAAGGTGCAGGTTATTTTGTTTTATGTATTTTTACTTTATATTTTGTATTAATCATTTTTGTCTAAAAATATTTATGGGCTGTGAAATGAATTATCTGAGTTTCCATTATTTCTTATGGGGAAATTCGCTTTGATAAACAAGTGCTTTGGATTACAAGCGCGTCTCCGGAACATATGCTCGAAAGCCAAGGATCCACTGTACATTTAATACTTGCCTGAATGTGGTTTCTGACATTGGCATGTTCTCCATAGTCTTGGGCATCTGGTCCAGAATGAGGACATGCATGTGCGTAAGCATCATGCTCATAGTCCTCCTCAACAGAGAAGTTGTTGGTGCCATTAGATTCTGCAGTTCCAGTAGAGGCATAGACGTAATCTCCAGATTCGTACTGATAATTCTGGTCCTGGTGTGTATCCCAGCCATGGGTTAACTGTTCTGTCCTACCCTGGAGGTGATGAACATGACCATGGTCATGGCCACGACCATACATACAACCCTGATGATCAGACTGGTCGTATGCATCCCCAGGATTCTTTAAAAAGATCAAATATTGTTCTTGTGAATAACCAGTACACACTGTACTATTAAAAATTCAGTGCTTTACAAACAGTGATGCAAGACACAGCAGGTAATTTGAGAAAGATGACCAGTTTAAAAGGAACAAATATTCTTCATCACAGAGGAGATTAATCATTTTAATAGTTTGGAAATAAAACTGATCATTAAAAGAGAAAACACAGGAATGCATATTTTAAAATACCAACATTCACAGACAAAACTCACAACAATAAGTTTGATTGCTCTGACATTAAGGGTCATGTTCCTGCGAAATTGTCATACAAACAAGCGTCAGCCTTACACCCAAGCACTGTAGATATCATCCATTCTAAGAATTCTGTAGTAGTGAAATACCAGCCTGTCTCTGAGGACTACACTTCTGATGAAATAAAGAGCTCATAAGCAATATTTCAACCTGTGACCAATACATACACACCTTCCCATAAAATTAGTAGTGTGCAAAACCTCGCCAAAGACAGTACAGAAAATCTGATATTACATTTAAAAAAAAAAAAAAAAAAAAAAAAAAATTGCAGGAAACAGCATATATTACCAATCTGCATTTTATGGACATAGCAAGGCACACGGGAGGTGAAATGAAAAGTATTGCAGAAGAGCTGCAGACAATGTTCTAGAAACAAAAATAATTAAACATTTCACTTTAACATGTTCTTCATCCATCATGGGGCTCCAAATTTATTAGTCATATGAACACCTGAATTCAGAGAAATAAACCCACCGTTTCAGCAGGAGGTGGCTGTGGTTGCTCAGAGTGTCCATTCCAAGCATGCTGTGATCTGAAATACATAAAAACCCATTTATAAATTTCTGAAAGACAAAACACATTGTTAAAGTGTTGTTTTTGCAGAATGAGAATAAAACCCCTACCTGTACTGGTCATGATCTCTTTGAGGACTGCAGGTTGAATAGTCCAGCTCCGGCGAGGAGTCGTGACTATCTTCCAGCATATCATCTGGGAGGTCAGTCAAGAGCTTATGCAGCTAGAGGACACAAGTTACTCAGTTTTTTCAGAGTTTGTGAGAATGTAAATCACAAAATTACATGGCAACTCTTAGACAACACCTAGGTAACCAAACAACTGTTGCCAAAAACATCACCACCCAGTTTCTCTACACAAATAGACCTGTCTATAGACTACATAGAGGTACTACTGCCAAAGACTATGTGTCATACTAGAGCATTAAACTGACATGGAAAAAAATAATAAACATACTGTATGTAATCAATTCACAGGCATAATACAGCAAGAATTTCTGAAAAGCAGAGGGTAAAGGATATACCAGACAGACTTACTCTCCATAAAGAGTGCTGGATCAACCTGACATCTTCCACAGTCACCTCGCAACCAAAAACACTTTCATGCTCACGCATTTAGGCTGAACAGAGACCCTACACTCTGAGGAGTTAGCTGTGACTAAACCATGTGTTTCCAAGTTCCCATTGTTCAGCTGAACAAAGTCATATGATTAAGCAGACTTAAGGAAGTTAACACACACAAAAAAAAAGCTGATCATTTTGTGTGCTGTCTAAATCTCGCCTATTGTCAGATTTGGGCCATATAGTCTGGTTTACTGGAGCAGAAACATTCCCCCCTTTAGCGGAGGGAAAAAAAATAAAAAAAAACTTTTGCAAAATCTGCTACGCAAATAACCTAAAGTTTTGCGTTGCAAAAAGTCTTATGAAAACCTTTCCCAAACCAGCAAAAACATCAGACCTAAGCAGGACAGTCCACTGCATAAAGAACAACTCCTCTTGTAAGCTGACACTATAGCTTTGTTTCTCCCACCTCTACATTTAGAAAGAGAGTCAGTCAGCCAGGGTAAAGAAGCACATGCTCACAGAGTCATAGCAGACACGCCTGACAGCTCTTCATTTCAGCCAATAATGGTTCAGGTCCAGCATTCAGCAGATATCTAAAGCATGACTCAGAGCCTACATGCATCCGATTGGAAGAATTATGTCTTTAAAAACAAACACACCTCAAGGGTTCTAATAACTGAAAATAATCAAGAGCGTAAAGCAGAAACAGTTGACTGAACACACTCATGGGTTGGTTATTCGCGTTTCCACACGTCACATCTCTGTTCTTCAATTATGTCACACTACGGCGCCTGTTCGCCCATGCAAATTCCAGCTCAATGCTGGGAATGTGTCAACCCTAACAAAATTGTGTCAAAATCAGGTTGAATTCATGCAGCCTGATCCCAGCATTCAGATCCCTAGCTTTCTGTTATGGATTATTTAACTAGGCAAATTACAAGCATAATTAAACAAGTAAAACACGAAGTAATTACTTTATTGCATAATAACTTCAAAAGACGAGTCATGACTACTTGGTTATAGGCTACCTGAGGTTGGTTGGCAATAGCAATACCAGCTTGAGCATATTTAACTGAGGGCACATGAACTGATGCACAGGAAAGTACAGAATAGTAAAATAATGTGTTATGATGCGTTTATCTCAGCTACTCAATTATTAAAATACATCAACAAGTCAGTCATTTAGAGCTGCTTTTTAAAACTTTATCGGGCAAAGAACCATATATGGTAACTTCAACGGACATCCCAAACAACCTCACTATGCTTCTCAGTAAGGTCACAGAGACACATGGATTTCTCCAATCCGAAATAAAATCTGCCTTTCCCAATTTCGCAACCTAATCCACTTATGTCACAGCTCTGCCATTTTACTTGAAAGGTCAATTTAAAAAAAAAAAAAAAAAAAGTGCAACTTCACATTACACCTCACTCTTCTGAAACGTTCAGTGACTCTGGAGTTTGTTTCAAAGGAGAATTTCTGACAAAGCTTATGCACATATCCAGAGCAGCAGTTCACCTGACAGGTAACACCATATAGAGCTACAGACATCAAACTGAATAGATAATGCAATCAGTGTTAGGCTCTCCCATTTCCATTGATTGATGTTGTTGATAAATTGATATATCATGGCCTGTACCCAAGCATTAAATAAATCTACAGTGAAATGTTGAAATAACTACCATTGAATTTTTAAAAATGTTTAACATTTTAATCAACTGATTATTGGTCATTTTAAATCACCACTTAATTAATTAAACAATTGTCTATGTGTATACAGTGGAACCTTGGATTGCGAGTAAAAGCAAAAATTTTGTAAATAAATTTTGGTTAACGAGTGATGTTTTGCAATACAAGTAGTATTCGTCTGCCGAGCCTCACATGATCACAACTCCTCTCGCTCACTCACTCACTGCAGGATTGCAGCTTCCACGCTAGTATTTACTGTTATTGTGTGCGTCACTCATCTGTTTAATGACAATGTAATGCCGCATTTCTGCCAAATCCTCAAAAGGAGGCAAAAGAAGCCATCATTGGATAGTTCTCTTGTTAAAGTCGCACAAAAAGGAAAAGATTCCAGTGAGCCGACAGACTGCAGTGATTCTGTGAGTTGTAGTGAAAGTAACACACAACAACCCTCTTGCTCTCTGTCATGTATCTGCTCGCACGGAGCGTGCATGCAGCACACCCGTTTTCGGGCACTCCCAATAGTGGTGCATTCCGGAGGACATTAGGACTAATTATACAGACTATAAATTGACTGACTCACGAATGCCAAGTTTGCATTTCCCCGCGCTATTGCACATAGCCATGTTCTAGTGTTTACCTTGCTCATGTTTTGACTGTTGTTTGCACTCCGGTTTCCGTGTTTTTATTGCAGCCTTTGATATTCCTGTTTGACCCTCTCTCATCTCACTCACACTAGCCATGATGCTTTTCCAGGCTAAATTGCAGGTTATTTTGCTTTATGCATTTTTACTTTATATTTTGTATTAATCATTTTTATATAAATATTTGTGGGTTGTGGAACGAATTATCTGAGTTTCCA
>JAQLOM010000012.1:11587966-11607953 GCA_030068315.1 Chrysichthys thysi | reverse complement strand
CACATATATGATTTTTATTTATTCATTTTTGTGTACACTAAGGGTTTGTGTCTGAGCCCTATCTTGAAATATGGTTTTAGGCAGCAGGTGGAAGGAATGTCAAACGCTGCTTTTGTTTCTTGGTAGAACCATCGCAGAGTCCAAGAAGAAACACGAAGAGAAGCAGCTTAAAGCTCAGCAGCTGCGAGACAAGCTGAGAGAGGAGAAGAGCCACAAGCTGCAGAAACTTTTAGAGAGAGTGAGTCTTCGTTGCATGTTGTCCCCATGCCAAAGGCTGATTACGCCAGTATGTGACAGCAACATAACATCCCGGCTCAGCTATTTTAGCAAAATACGTCGGCGAGGCTGTTATGTCAAACAAGCACATGACACTGAAGTCTTTTTAATTAGCCACTCACGAACTGGGTTGTTTTCGTTTCTTCCATTCTACATGAGGTGAAGGAAACTTGAAACAGTCTTGTATATTTACATGCCAATGCCTGAAGGTGAATATTAACATGCGATATGCTCTTTAGAGAGCAGGTGTTAAGAACACAAGCATGTGATGACAGAGCCTGTGAGAGCTTGGGAGAGTTGTTTTTGGATCGAGATTTGAATCCCTGCCTAAGCGCGCGCTCTCTCTTTCTCTCTCTCTCAATATTGTGATGCACATCATGAGACGTGGGAACATCTTTAAGTATCATCATATGATCTTTTACTTGACATTTACCACAATTGGCAGATGTTCTTATCTAGAGCAACTACATCACACATCCTCACAAACTGAAACATTATTAGGGAGAAGTTAGCACAACATGAAAAGTTGTTGGTTGTTTACTTGGTGCTCATTTAAGTACTTTCTAAAGAAGTGGGTTTGTTTGAAGACCACCAATTTTCAGACAGCCAAGAATGTTCATTCCACCATTTTTATTTATTTATTTTAATCTGGAAAAAAGTCTTACCACCTCTCTCACCCCTGACTTGCAGGAGAAGGAGGTGAGGAAGTGGAAAGAAGAGCTGTTGGATCAGAGGAGGAGGATGATGGAGGAGAAGCTGCTCCATGCAGAGTTCAAGAGGGAGCTGCAGCTCCAGGCCATAGTGAAAAAGGCACAGGAAGAGGAGGCAAAGGTAAGGATATCGCAGGACCTTTAGGGGTGGAGTGGTGGTGCAGCGTATAGTGTTGCTGTATCGCAGATCCAAGGTTTAATCCTTAGCTCGGGTTGCTGTCTGTGTGCATGGGTCTGTGGGTTTCTGCTCCTATTCACTCCCACCTGTCCAAAGTATGTAACTGGGTAGATTGGCTATGCTAAAATGCCCCTAGTGGTGCTTGTGCACGTGTGTGCCTGCGTGCTTGTCCTGTAATGGACAGTCTACCCATCTTGGCTGCGCTCCCACCTTGTATATGAAATTTCTAAGTTTGGCTCACAAAGTTACCGTGACCCTGATTTTAGCATAAAACAAGTTAATGATGATTAATAGAATACGTTTCAACATAAATGGTGGTCACTTTTGTAGGTGAATGAGATTGCATTCATAAACACGCTGGAGGCTCAGAATAAAAGGCATGACGTGCTGGCCAAGCTGAACGAGTATGAACAGCGACTCAATGAGCTACAGGAAGAGCGCCAGAGGAGGCAAGAGGAGAAGCAGGCCAGAGATGAAGCTGTGCAGGTTGGATGGTTTTGATTGCCCCCCCCCCTTTCTCCCCCCACCCCAATACACACTAGCATGTGTGTTGGCTTTTACTACTTTGATACATGTACTTCCCTCATGTGCTTTCTTTTCCCCTCTAGCCTATTGCCTTCTTTTATTCTCTCATATAAATCATGACTGTGTGTGTGTGTAACAGGAGCGTAAGCGAGCTCTAGAGGCAGAGCGACAGGCACGGGTGGAGGAGCTCTTGATGAAGAGAAGAGAGCAGGAGGCACGGATAGAGCAGCAGCGGCAGGAGAAGGAGAGGGCGAGGGAGGACGCGGCTCGTGAAAGAGCCAGGTCCGAACCGGTACTGGACAGCTGCGTGCTGTCTGACCATTCATCTGCAAACTTAAAAATCCCATACACATGTCCACAAGTTTTAAGTTTTTATATTTAAAAGCAGTGTAAATAGTTGTTAATTAACTGTTAATCCAGATGAACCAATTCACTGATGCAAATAGCTTACATTCATATAGGAACAAGTGCAAAGCCTGTCTTAGAGTGTCAGAAGAACCCATGATGTAGATTAACAGTGTGGCTGGGCAGTTCCACATAAAACCCACCATCTTAACAACTCTGACTATGCGGCCTTCTTGCACGTCAGGACACGTTACAGGACACAGTACAAATTAGAGATGAATTCAGGGTCTGTGTTTGTTTACAACATAATGCTCGAAATATTTATGTATTCACACTGAAACTAGAAGTGAGCATAGTCTTAGACCGAACAGTGTTTTTATGTGAACCCGGACACACTGGAATACGCTGAAAAAAAAACCCCCAGCACTGTTAGAAAAAGCATTTTCATCCCAAGCTTATAACAACAAATAACGTTATTCATCTCCCTAACTACTTCACTGCCGTTCATTAGAATGGGTGTCAATTAGCTAGCTACTTTTTAATATAATGTCTTTAACAAATCCAGGACCTGTTGTTTATATTCAAGGATAGTAGCATGCTGATAAAGTTTTATCGTATTTCCTTTAGTTTTCGAGTTTGTTACTTTTCCAGGATAGTTCTCTGGACACGCTGGTAAATCTGCATTAATTCATTACGCTGCCTTTCACCACGATGTCTACATGATTATTTTTTTTTTTTAGGATTTTATATTTTATTTTAATAACTATGGTGAATCTTCATTCAAGAATGACTGACAAAAGTACTCACAGAATGTTGAATAATAATAATAAATTTTAAAAAAGGGAGAGATATGTGGCTCTGTGCACAGTGTGTGGTCTGTGTGGGCTGTATGCAGCACTGAGTCCCTAAATACATGTACAGTATATTTCTTTTGGGACTTCCAGACAAGTTTGAGCTAAACAAGTGGTAAAAATATGGTCCCGTTTTTGGAGTTCAGTGGGGCAATATTCAGGGTGGGCTAGTGGAGCAAAACGCTCTTATTCGTATCATGTTAATGAGTCTAGTCTTTGTCCTGTGAGCTTGATACTCGCACCCTACAAACGTACAACTGTGTCACAAGTAAACTTCTCATGCGACTTTGTTGTTGATCCAAATCCTGGTGCACATTTCTGGTCTTGGCCAGATGTACGGCAAACCCTTCTGGCAAGATTTCTTTAAAAAAAAAAAAAAAAAGCACTAATAATTTAAAACATATTATTTGTTTCATCCAAATAATATATTGATGTTCAATTATGTCACCACAGATTTAATATGGTCGCATGCATCTCTGAACACCTCCACAAGTGGTCTGAGTGATCAGATCAGGAGACGCATTTGACCCTGTTCACACCTGTATATAAACACAATCCACTTGTGTCTACTTGTATTCATCTACTTGTGTGATGATTGTCTGTGCTGATGTGTTTGAGCTGTTTATGGCCCTTATCAGACTTTGTATTGGCACTGAGTGTACAGAAGACATCACGTGTTTTATTGCTGCTCTTAGAAAGTTTTGTTGGCATTAACATAAGCATTTTGTCTTTTGTTTTACATGTTTACCAAATGGTAGGAAGTATTTTTAGTGCATTTTGTTCCTTGGACCTCAGTTTTATGACTACAGTATTGATTTTGCTTGTTTTTTTCCAATAACAATCTTTAAAACCACTGCACTTTTTTGAAATGGTGGCTGATTACTGGCTCTTTTGTGGAACTCATCAGTAGGACAGGTTATTCAAAACTTCATCTTATTGTGTGTGTGTGTGTGTGTGTGTGTGTGTGTGTGTGTGTGTGTGTGTGTGTGTGTGTGTGTGTGTTCTGCAGAGACCGTGAGGAGCGCCTGGCTGCCCTGAGTGCTGCTCAGCAGGAGGCCATGGAGGAGCTACAGAAGAAGATTCAAATGAAGGCAACTTGCTTGACTTCCCTTCCATATCAACAGTGTCGTTTCTGTTTGTCTTCCAGTCCTGCTTCTGATCTCGCTTCTGAAACGTCCTGCTCTTCTCTGTCCTTAGCATGACGAGAGCAGCCGTAGGCACATGGAGCAGATCGAGCAGAGGAAAGAGAAGGCGGCCGAGCTGAGTAGCGGCAGGCACGCCAACACTGACTACGCCCCCAAACTCACTCCCTATGAGCGCAAGAAACAGTGCTCCCTTTGCGGTGTTGTGGTGAGAGACTCCCTTCACTTACATGTTTCCACGACCTTTTGAGCGTTCTAGATTATACCGCAGTACTGTTGGATACTCGGATCTGATTGGTCAGTCAGTGTTGATTAATTTTCTATAATGGCAGCACTGACAGTAGTGCAGACTGAAAAGCAAATCTCAGGTTTATATTGATGTACTCATTCTGATACGTTGTTGTTTTTATAGTAACAGGTCGTTCATAGGTAAGATGGAAGCGCCACGAACAAAAATGTAGTAGTTAATAGGAAAAGAACCGATTGTTGGTATGATGAAGCTTTCTGTAAGGATACACTTATTTAACATTCTCCAGTGTCGGTGCTTTTTACCAGTCAGAGATAAAGCTGTAACTTTAGGTTTCCCCCCATGGGACAGACTTCAGAGAAGAGGATGTAATGCTTTGGTTTTTCGGTAACCGGGAGATTTATTTCCTTTAATACTTTAAGGCAGTGCCTCTCAATTATTTTCTGTTACGCCCCCCTTAGGAAGAAGCAAACATTTTGCGTCCCCCCCCCCTCCCCCGCAACTATAAATAGTATCATTGGTCTATAAAATTATTATAAGTACATCTGTGCATAACGTTGTATCCTTATTAACATTGTTTTTGTCTGTAACCGAAAAGATTTCAAGTGCATGTAGTAGTACTTGCAACTCTCTAAACTACTACTACCACTACATTTAAAGTGCATCAATTTGACTGAAATTTAAAAAAAAAAAAAATCCTTATTCAAACTATAAACATCTTTTGACCGACTTGAACCATTTGATTGCAGAAAAAGGAAATTACGCTTCGTCATGTTTCCTCGTCTTAGCTTTCGGGAGACTTTCGCTTGTCTCATTATCTCCGTTTCTCTCTGCCTTTCTTTTCGTCACTGTGAAATATTTTTCCATTTTTCTTGAGGGTTTGTTTACTGCACTTCATATCTCCTGCTGTGCGTGCGTGCGCAAAAACCCCTGCCACCTACTGTAGTGGATGTGCAATTACACTTTATTCTAGTACGGCAAAAAAATGCATCTTCCCCCGGGGTCACACACGCCCGCACCGGGCGTAACCCACTATTTGAGAAGGACGGCCTAAAGGTGAGAGAAAAAAATAAAAGAGCTGATTAGGGAACAACTGTTTAGAGCTGTTACAATATAAGTGATAGGAACTTTTTTTTGGTGGACATTGCACAAAATTAAAAGTATCCAAACACTCAAATAACATTAAAGCCGTTATAAACTTGTGTAAACGTAGCGCTCTGTAATTAATAAAACAAATCGAATCCTTGGCTAATAGCTGTGGTGTAAGAGTAATAAAACATACATCAGTATTGTTTATTTTCGGATAACCACACACCCCAGTGTTTTATTCTTTACTCATGCAAATGAAATATTACAGTGGAACCTTGGATTGCGAGCATAATTCGTTCCGGAGACGTGCTTGTAATCCGAAGCACTCATTTTATTAAAGCGAATTTCCCCATAAGAAATCATGGAAACTCAGATAATTTGTTTCATAACTCACAAATATTTTTATATAAAAATGATTAATGCAAAATTTAAAGTAAAGATGCATAAAACAAAATAACCTGGACTTTACCGTTGAAAAGAACTGCGGCTGGTGTGAGGGAGACGAGAGAGGAGGAGGCTTATTGTGTAGGATGACTTTCACTACAACTCACAATCACCGCAGTCTGTCGGATCTTTTTCTTTTCGTGCGACTTTAACAAGGAAGCTATCCAATGATGGCTGCTTTTGCCTCCTTTTGAGGATTTTACAGAAATGCGACATTGCATGGTCATTAAACAGATTCATCGCTCGCACTGCTACAGCCTTATTCGGGTGGTGCTTTTCTACAAAGCTTTGCACTCTTTCCCAC
The DNA here is from genome assembly GCA_030068315.1 of Chrysichthys thysi. NCBI lineage: Eukaryota > Metazoa > Chordata > Actinopteri > Siluriformes > Claroteidae > Chrysichthys > Chrysichthys thysi. The sequence continues at coordinate 11,601,842 of JAQLOM010000012.1, read as the reverse complement.
ATTTTACACATCTCCCTGGGGGTCATTTTTGCACACACTAACCATATATGTTAGCGCAGATGTTGACTATATGAGTGAGCCACAATCCCGCAGTGAGCGAGAGAGAGAAGTCGTGATCACGTGAGCCTCGGCAGACGAAGCGCGTGCATACTGCTCGTATTGCAAGACCGCGCTCGTTCATCAAGTCAAAATTTTATTAATTTCTAACCATGGTGCAATGATCTGTCATTTGCCACTTGGTTTCTTTCAGGAATGAAAATTTGATCTTGATCATCTAACACACGGACACATTCTCCTGATGATTAAACTCTCCCAGCACGGATGCTTTCTGGCGGTTGTTTCAGCAGGCAGTGTCCTGAAAAGTGCTGAGTGCAGGGTAATTGGGAAGATGTGAGAAGAGAAGGCATTCAAATGAGCCTTTAAATGCATTAATTAAACATGAACTTTGGTTGGAGATTTATGACTGGTCATGAACATGCTTTCCCAGGGACAGGCAGCAAATCAGCATGCAGGCACATTTATCTGAGGCAGGCCCGGCTTTCATGGCAACGAGGGCCGGACACCTTGGGGCTTCAAACAGACATCAGATTAAGCGCTCGGGGAGAATGAAATCTTGTTAAAATGTCAGATGACCTTGGCCAGTCAGTGACTCCAGCCACTCATCTTTAGGTCAGAGGGAAGCACTCTGCTTAATGACATTAAACACAGGCCATCGTGCTTGGGCTCGTATCCAAAACCTGAGGCACAAACAATGCAAGTTGTCTTGTGACGCTCCTCCTATACCTGCATCTCCACTTTGTCAGTTTCACTTGCTGTAATCAGGTTTATGGAATCATGTTTGAAATTTTTTTTATATTTCAGACGAGTGTAAAAGGGTGAGAATTACACATGTGGAAGAAAGCACAAGTGTTGAAATGTGAGCCAAGGATTTAAAAAAAAAAAAAAAAAAAAAAAAGACAGTGCCTGGGGCTGCAAATGGCACTAAAGTTTAAGCAGATCTTTTTTTTTTTTTTTTCCTTCTTTTTTTTTTTTGGCTCTTTCTTTGCAATTATGCGCATCCTATCTTGGCTTTTATTAGATGCTGCTTTGCAGGTGTCAGTCATGATTTGGGGATTAAATTTTACTTTGAAGTGAGCTTTTGATTGCAACAATCGTTTTGTCACCCGAGATCTGCGCCCTGACGGTGAACAACATGCCGACATAATGCGAGCTTGACGCCGTTGTTGTTGAAGCTACAGGTATCTCTTTCCCACCTGGCTTCCTTTAGAAATGTTTTCCTGTTACTGACCTTCAACCTGTGTGTTTTGTAGATCACCTCCGAGGTGCACCTGTTCAGTCACACCAAGGGCAAGAGGCACCAGCAGGCGGTGAGGGAGAGCAGCAGCATCCAGGGAAGAGAGCTGTCGGACGAGGAGGTGGTAAGTAGACACTGAAACTGTTTCCAAACCAAACCTCGGAAGAAGAAAAAAAAAAAAAAACCTAACGCAATCGTCTAATGCAGTGCCTCTTAGAGCATAATCTCAGGAAACAGTACATGATCTAATGCGAAGGTTAAATCCAAATGAACATGTATCGCTAAGGTTTCTTGTGTCTGTGGGGCAGTAAACAACTGTTGAGTTCAGTGACACAGTGGAAGGGTGAGATCACCCCTTGTCCCTGTATGTCTTTGTTAACAAAGTGCCCGTCTCGTGGATGCTTCTCGTTAAACCTGGACGCACTTGCTGCAATATGAGATTGCCTTCTGCGCTGGGGTCTTTCTAGAGCTGACAACTCTTGGTGCTATATGCTGCACCTTTGGCCTCCATGTCTCCTTCATTTATTTTTTTTCCCCCACCAGGTCATTTTGAACGCCTGATTCATTACCCGTTTTTTTCTCCTACCTGTCAGAGCAGTAAACAAGCACCAAGTAACTGCTCGAAAGCACTAATATGTTTAAAGGCTGACAGATACATGAACTCTAAATTAAACAAGGTAATGGATTAAATTGGCTTCTGTAGAATTCAAAATTATTTCTTTCCACAACATACTTCAAGCTATGATTTAGTTCTCTTAAAGGAATTACGGAACGCGATGTAGAAGAGTGAAGGAAAATTGCACTGGGAGAGAATTATTACAGAAGGTTGGCACTGTAACCTTATGAATCAGGCCTGTTCTCTGTTCTAATTAAAAACAAAAATGTTACTCCTGGAAATCGCATCAAAGTTTTTTTTTTCTTTTCCTTTTCTTTCTTTCTTTCTTTTCTTTTCTTTTCTTGTTTTTTATTTTTTTTATTTTTTTTTTTTTTATACCCGAGCCATTTTCATTTGCCGCGTGCGAAGGCTGTCTGGCTGGGAACTTGTTTGGATACTTTTATCACAGGCCTTTAGCCTTCCATATTTATGTCTCTTCCCATTCTGGTGTGCCGTATTTCATTCATGCAACCGCTACCTATTTTCCAGTCGAGGCTTCCATAACTCTTGGCGTTGTGAAAGATTTTTAATTAAAATTAAGACGGTTGGCTGAACCGCATAGAGGTCACAGCATAGTTTCTCTGTGGAAGCGGCACCTCCGCAGCCCTCTCTCCTCATATTTGGTCACATTTTGTCTTTTTAAGGACTCGTGGATTAAATTGAAAATAAGGTGATTATCAACAGGGATGGATCGATGGGCCTGGGGAACGCTCGGACCTGCCGTTGCTCTTCTCACTTACTTTTATTGGTCGTCATCCTTCCTGCTTTAACGTAATATACGGCAAGCTCCTGACCAATTGTGCTTGATGCATGAGGAATTTAAATTTACTGTTCATCCTTGACACCCAATCCAAAAAAAAAAAAAAACCCCTTCCATTAGCTTTTAAATATGAGATGCCCCGATCACTTCATTTTCTGATGATACCTTTCACTTTGTAAAGGGTTTTACCTGAGTTGATTTTGTTATTCTGTGTCATTTATGCTCTTTTTGGTGTCTGGGAACTGATGCGTCTCTGATACGATCACGTAAAAGTGTGTTTGTGTGCAAGAGAGAAAATAAAGAGAGGGCAAAATGGAGAGCATGCCACCCGATACACCATATATTCACCTTGAACCTGGATGACATGTAGCTGTCTGTCTGCCATCGGGATAAGGCCTTCCTGTGCCATCCATTGTGTGACACAAAGGAGTGGAGGATGGGAGGGTCATACGAGTGTGACACTTGGAGGATGTATGGTCTCTGAGCAGGTCATGTCGGTGTGATGTTTGGAGTAGTCTCCCATTTCTCCCATTACCTACAGAAAAAAAAAACACTGTGGGGTATTGTCAGGCTGTTCTTGCCCCAGGGGCATCTCTCTCACCAGTTCTCTCTTGTGCCCTTCCTATTGTCTCTCAGGTGCAAGACAACGCCTGTCTATCACACAACTTCCTCCACTAGATCGTTCATCTGCCTGAGCGTCTGAAAGTTTAGTCCACTAAAAACACCCAACGAAGATGTTCACGTTATGCATTGTGCTGCTCATTTTAAACTTCTTTTCAGACAGCATTTTTTTTTTTTTTTTTAATGAGCAGTTTGACCATGGATCAAAAAGAAAGCTGAATGTTAAAGTAGCTGTATGTTTCACTCCAGTCAGTGCCGGAGTATTTGTTTGACTTCCTTAATTTGATTCGTGTAGTTTACTTTAGTTTAGCGTCTGTAGTAAAAACGTAGTCCAGCAGTGGATTCACTACAGAGGTAGTTCCGAGGTCCTCATCCAAACGCCACTCTGATATAATCTCAAGATGGTGCATGTCTTTGAGGTGTTACAGAAACAATCCCATTAACAGCGCAGCAGGAGAAGTAGATCGCCTTTCAGAGAGATTACTCGCCAGATGCCTCACTGGTCAGTGGGATCCAATGGTTATGACTGCAAGGCTCAACTCCTGCTCCCAGGGGCATGCGGGGTGCCCCTCACACACACACACACACACACACACACACACACACACACACACACACACACACACACACGCAAGCTCCTTACATAGCCTGTTCAAGTCAGGAATATTGCACCTTTAGTCCATCTCACTGTTCTGTGTAAAAAGTAAAAAAAAAAATACCAAACTGGGGGGGATGCCTTGCAGGACAGAGATAATGGTTTGGACATTGCTATTCTTCTTTTTGAGACCAGCACAAATTCTAACATCATCTATAGCGTCCAAGGTCAGCGCACAATTCTTCCTCAATTCGCTTCCCACTTCTCTTTAGTATCTCCTCCAACTTATTCCTGACTGCACAAACACAACGCTCAGTAACTTTGCTTGCAATTGGAAAGTGTTAATGTGCCAGGCCTAGCAAAAGCACCTCAACACTCAGTTCATCCACCATTACTATTTTGAACGCAATACCGGTATACCAGCTGTGTAAAAATACACACTGGCACGGCTTTATGCCGGCTTTGTTTGCTTCAGTGCAAACAACCAAAACCTGTGTGTCAAGGGGTTTAGTTTAGGCAGTATTGCTGGATCTCTGTGTAAAAATGGCTGGAGTCTTTCTTACCCCTAACTTATTTATTTGCACAGCTAGAAAATTAAGTTTGCAAATGTAATTCTGTGGGCTCACTTACACAAGTGTGCAGGCTTGCAAGTTTACAATGTTTGATTCCCAGAGTAGAATCAATATAAGGGATCACTTTTGTAAGGAACTCGACAACAAGGCGTGCTGTTGTAGGAAGATGATCAACAGCAGGGTGGCGTGCCGTAAAGTGGATTACTATTACGACCCTAACGTTGATTATTTTCCTGTGACTGTGCTCCCCGAAGTGTTTTATTCCTCTTATACCACAGGAGTTTGTCAGCAATTAAACTATTTATTTATTTATTAAAGCACTACACATACTTTTAGCTGTTGCAGGACATCAATGAGACAAGCTAGGTCCTGTCATCACTTCAATTATAGCAGCTATAAACAGTCATTTCCTCACCAGCCTTTCTTTTTCTCTCGAAGTTTAGATAAATAATGCAGCTGATGTTACTGAGAAACACCTAAGCACAGACTCCGCTATCCTAAAGACTTTCCCATGGTGGAAAACTTACTGGCCTTTACAAAGTGCTGACATCTTCCATAAATGCTAAATTAATACCACCATACAGAAAGCTACCCCTTATCCACATTTATTCGTCTTCGTCTTCCGCCGCTTAATCCTGTACAGGGTTGCGGGGGGAAGCTGGAGCCAATCCCAGCTGACATCGGGCGAGAGGCGGGACATACCACCGCAGGGCGACACACAGAGACAGACAACCATTCACACTCACACCTACGGGCAATTTAGAGCAGCCAATTAGCCTAATGCTTTGGATGCATATAATGCATGTCTTTGGACTGTGGGAGGAAACCTGAGTACCCGGAGGAAACCCACGCGAACACGGGGAGAACATGCAAACTCTGCACAGAAGGGCACCCGTGCTGAATCCCGGGGCTCAAACCCAGGAGCTTCTCGCTGTGAGGCGACAGCGCTAACCAGTCAGCCACCGTGCCGCCCCTATAACACACATAGTATATGGCATATTTGGATGAGTGCCTTAATATAAACATGCTGGTGCTACTGCCAGAGCTGCAGTCATAGAAATGCTGTGGAAAAATAGAAGAAGCAACGTGCAGCCTAGTACAGAACGGATTCGTTCTGAAAAGGGCACTATGCAGGATTCAACCACTTAAATGCCCATCCCTTAACTGTCCCTTTCCAAGCATGTATTGGATTAGATTAGATGCCTTTATTGGCAATGTATAAATAATACAATGAAATTGCAAATGCCGATCACAGTAGTATCAAATACAGGTGCGTCCCGACTTACGATGGTTCAACTTACAATTTTTAGAAGTTGCAATGACTGTTATTGTACTGTTCTCCCTGGGCGTTATGCACATCTATTACATTAGCACAGATCAACAGCAAGACAAACTCAGGTTTTCAACTGACCCAGGAAAGCGAGCACCTTACTCCGTTTATTGTGTCAATAGGCAGATATAAAACCATATGTGAAAACTGGAACAACCAGAGAGAGTAAAGCTCTATGACTCTTTCTAGTACAACAAGTCACTATACTAATTAACATTCTGAGCTTAACTATAAATAAATCACACATGAACAAGTGCTAAGTTAGTTCATAAACAGCAATGCTAAAAGTGAACCCATTTCCTGTCACTTGTTACCATGGCCAGTGTGTTAACGTTCGCATGTGTATAACGTGAATCCACACATTTCACTCGCAACATACCGAGGCTGATAACATCAACAGAATTTAATATATGTAAATCTAGAATGAATATACATGTTCACTTATGCAGAAATGGATAATAAACTTTCAGCTATTGCTTTCGTGGGCATGAGAAAATTCGCAAGACTCGGCGGTACAGACCATGAGAGAGGGAAGCAATCGCGCACTGACAAAGATGTGTCAAAATAAAGGTCCTGCCCAAAGTAACCCTGTTACTCTGCGTGTCCATCTTTGTATGAATACAGATCAATATCAGATCATTGTAATACATCAAATAGCATTCTTAATGGAACATCACACATTTAACCTTAATAAATCTGAGGACAGAACAATTGTGATCTGCTAAAAATTGTAAAATATTTACAGAATCTGAAAAAAATCACAGGCAGGGATCGCAGGTAGGCCAGCGTATGATGTATGCGGACTTTCAGACGACACCCAGAAGTATGGGGACGATGCCCGGATCACTCACTTTGCGCGATGCCTCACACTCTCCCGCAACTCACACAGTTACCTTGTGTATCGGTGTACTGTACAGTGCATTACCTCGGGTTTTTTGTGATCATTAACGGAACAGCTTCGCCGGCGGTTGTCTGTAACCGGAGCTCAGTATTTGTGTAGTGGGGTGTCTCAGCTGGACAGAGCACAGACACAGTGCTTCCTACACCAGGTGTGGACCTCTCTGACAAGCTCTCTTTTGACAAAAATGTGATTTAAATGAAGTCTTCAGTGAGTGTGTGTGGTCTTCTACAGGAAAAGACTCCTGGGTAGGCTAAGCTAAGCTGGGCTAAGCTAGGTTAAGTGGTTCAACACAGTGTTTTGACTTACGATGGGTGTGGCGGAACGCATCTCCATCGTAACTTGAGGACTACTTGTATACTAAAACTAGAAATGGTGTATATTAGAATGTACAGTGGAAGTCAGGTGCCCATAGCATACATCCGAGTACCTGGATTCACACTCCCTTGGTTTTTCCGCGCTAAATAATAAGCATGATTCTTCACTGTTCAAAATTTGGGTACACAAACTTATTAGCCAGCAGTAGGTAACACTGATTCCTCTTGTTTCTTCTTCCTTTCTTCTTCCTTGACCTTCCTTCCGGTGCTTCCTTTCAGATTCACACTTGACTGTAAAAACGTGAAATCCTCTCTAGAGGTTGTCTATTCTGGGCTACTGTAGTAGCGCGAAAAGGCGGTTCTTGCACCCCATGTGGATACAGATAGACACAGGGCTCATTCTAAGCTTACGAAACACAACAATTCATAGTTGCATCTAATTATTCACTAATGGAAACACCGTTATGAATTCTATAAATATATTTTGGAATATATGCTCAATTTCTGCTAATGGATAGCCTCAAAATCTTACATGGTGGACCTTGAATAACGGTTATTAATAAATTCAAAATGTATCCAGTTTATACACCACTACTTAGTTCTTGATGTATCTACTTTAAATGTCTAAGCCTAAGTTCCAATGCATGGTTCATATGGTTTTATGTTAAATATGACTGTTTCAGGGACTGTTATCTTTTTACCTGACTTGGAGCAGAGCTTTGTATTAAACACGTACATGTAAGAGAAACTGTTTATTAGATTTTCTCTTTATATTGTGTGCATTGGAAGAGCTGACGGAGAGCATAATTATAGCTCCTAATCCTTAATTAGCCAGTAGTTATTAAGGGAAGTTAATGATCAGTAATTACCCGCATTCCCTACTTATAAGCGCACAAAGATCGGAGATTAGACTTGTATGCACATACATTATGGGTTAATTCATAGGTTGTAAATCACCCCTGTTCCAACATGTTGCTGCACTTGTAAGCAGTGTAAACTGTGTTGGAGGAATTTCGCGCAGGGGGTTTGCGTAAGAGATCACTTCCTTTCAACTTTCAGAAATCTGACGTGCCAGCACCGTTCCCATATTTCACCTGTGCGATAAGAACTGACATTGCGTTCCCTGCAGAAAAACTACCTGGAACGGTAGCAGAGTGGGTGGGTAGAGGCTCTGAATGCGAACCTTTCTCTATCCCCTCTCTCTGTCCGTTCTCTGAGGTGCTGGATGACAGGATAATTGGATAATTGCATTCTGGCACATGCGTCATTTAAATTGAGTTACATCCGTCTTTCTTCCCATGGATGTATCAGCATTATCTGAGTAGACCCAGTGGTGTCTAGATGGGAAGTTATACCTCTTGCAACATTTCCGCAGCCCTCACACTGCAGACGCGTGGGGGGGATACAGGAGTAATTACTGTGCACAATGCCCCACTGATAACACCTGTGCGTTCAGTGCTATAGATTACCTGTAGCCCTAGAACGTAAAGGGTGTGTTGGACAGAGATTCCTTAGATATACTTTGTCTCTGGCATGTTGCTCTGTTAATACTGGGATTTCTTGAGTGTAGCTATGTTTCCTCTCATGGCCACCATGCACCGTGTCAGTAAGGGTGTCTGCAAATGGCCTAATGTAAATAGAAAAAAAAAAAATGTAACTCTTCAAACACTGATGTTTAAGTGTTCCCAGTGTAAAACTAGCATTGCAATCGAAATGTCAAATTGAGCAAGCTACCTAGGTCACATCCCGAAGTTTTTTTTTTTTCCTTTTTCATTTAATTATTAGGCAGCCAAGCTTTTTTGTGTCCTTATCATTTGTCTTTCTTTTTTTGTCATCGGCTTCATCCTCTTCAACATCACCTTCAGTGCAGTCTTCATTGTCTTCTGTACAGTCATCAAAATCGGTCGATAGCCATCACTCCCTGTCACTACTCGGGTGCCTGATCAGCCTCAGGGAGGCGTTGGTGGGAGAGCATAATTTACTGCAATATCACAAGACTGATGTTCTGATGAGATGTACAATTTTAATCGTCATTGTTATCCGTTGAGGCAAAGTTCAAATAACGGTTTCTTTTTTTCAAGTGGATTTTTGATGATAACCTGACTGCCACCATCATCCAATTAGCTCTCAGCAGGGTTTTCACAGGTTGGCTTTGGAAGCCAGTTAGCCATTATAAGTGGGCTATTTTGTCTTTTTGGTCTTCTATGCAGCTTGTCAAGAACTGACTATTATGGATGCTACTTGTGAAATCTGCTTGGGCTGCATCCCTCATTGCTTATGGCTATATATTTTTTTTTTGTTGTTGATTATGATATTAGAGTTCCTTTTAATGGCTTCAGTTAATCACACCCCAAGCTAAAGTAAAGATACAACAAAACATTAAACTGTAGTGATACAGAAGGCGTAATCGGTCAAATAACTGCATTATAGAATTTGTGCATTATAGTACTATAAAAGATTCTAAAGCGGAGCAAGATGGATCACTTACGCAATAAGCAGAAGTACCACCGTGGACGCCATTTTGATAAGCCCACCGAAACTTATGTTTCAGCAAACAATGGCTAGCGCCACCTCTTGGAAAACGTACGCTAAACTGTCCAAAGTTCTTCAAGCAGTCATGAGGAGGTTACTTGTTGTCAATACTATCTGAGATAATAAATCGATGTCTGAAGACAAATGCAATCCACGATGTTAATCGATATTCGAGGCTTCAATCAAATGGGGTTAATTTTGCAGTGTAGTTGCATGTAGTTGAACTTACCTCAATTGGGCTACAATTACTGAGAAAAAAAATCAAACAATCCGCTCAAATAATCTATTGATGTCGTCTTAACACAGGATGTTATAATTTCTCATAATGCAAACAAAGCTAATACATCCAAACAAGAAGCAACAAGACGATTTCAGAAAAATGCAGCAAGTTTCCCACGGTATCCGGCCTCTGTGACGAAAGGCCAGCTTAACAAAATGGCACCCATAGTGTCGAACTTCTGTACTTCCTGATTATCAACGTATTTTCCATCCAGTAATCCATCTTGCACGTAGTGCTTTAGAATCTTTGGTACTATATTGCTAAAGAGGGCCAATGAGATGCTTCCTAAAGGACAGTGAAACAGTGCAAGACCATCCAGTCAGGGTAGTTTGGTCTTTTATTTCTGACCACCGAAATGTTGAACCTTTCTAATTATATATATTTTTTTCCACTTTGGTTGATTTAGCAATTTCAAAAAGTTGAGAAGCCGAAAGCTACAGGGTTTTAATGTCTGTGTGTGGGGTTTTTTTCCACTGGTACAAAATGGCTAACAATTCCACCAGTCTTCTTTCCAATTTTCAAAGTTTCTTATTTATGCACAGAGTTTAAAAAAAATAATAATTGCCGGAGAACTTACACATGGCTTAGTCAGATTGTAAAGCATTTATTATACAAGTACATTCATAACATATTATTCTAGAGCAATATACAAGTGCTCACAGAATGTGCAACTGGTGAAGGATCTTTAGTTGCTTCAAAACCATGTTTAGTGATGTCTCCTACGCAGGCGTGTTGTTCTCCCTGTTTTGCCCTTAAGCTGACTCTTCATTTTCATGATCGGTTCGCGACAGGCAGCTCTCTCCATGCGATTTCACAGCACAAGTCTGAAATCACTTTAAGATCTTAGCGTGTGGTTTCTTTGGTGCCAGACTGTTACCTCCACACCTGAGGGACAAAGCTGATATCCAACAACTGTTGAAAGAGTCCTGTCAGCACTTATCCAGCTGAAAAGAGCACTCCCTCACAACGTAGTCTTTAAGTCCACAGACTTCGGGGCGATTGATGCGGAACAGAATGGGTTTTGATGTGTTGGATAAACAGAATCAGGATTTCTGTAGTGTTTGTTTGCTCCTCTGCATCCATAGTTCTTGAAGTGGGGTTCACGGATGTATCATTATTTTTAAATAAAGTTCTGGTTCCCGGTGTCAGTTTAAACACTGTCAGAGTTATAAGTATTACTAAGTTGTGCAATTGCATGTCTGTTAACGTGACGCAAAACCTTGTGGTTTCTACTTTGAACACGGTGTGTGACGGTTTTGGTCTCTGTGGTTGGGTAGGTGCAGAAATATGAAGTTCTAATGTGTGTTCGGTCATTTTATGAAACTTTGTTGTTGTTTTTTTAAACCACAGGAGCATCTGTCTTTAAAGAAGTACATAGTAGACATAGTGACAGACACCACTGTGACTCCTGAGACGAACCAGGACGGAGAGGAGAGGCAGAAAGCACGGAAAAAGGCCAAGAAACTCCGCGCACGGATGAACTCCAGGTGATGGTCTTTTTTTTTTTTTTTTTTTTTTCTTTTTCTTCTATAATCTATTCTTTCGTTGTCCTCTCTCTCCCTCTCTCCCTTTTCGTTCTCTGGTTGGTGTTTCTCTCATGCATGACAGTCACTCGTAAGGCTAAAGGACAACATGGCATATGTGTGAGAGCTTTATGAGTGACAAGGAGATGGAGAGTAGACGCACTGTGCATCTTGGCTGTCTGCAGAGCAACACTGATGAGCTTAATTTACGGCCACTTTGTGTGATTGGGGAGGAAAAAGTGAGAATCGATCTGGAAGGCTCCCTCGCTTTCACCTGTTAAGAGCTTTTCTCCTAATTGGTTGCCACTGCGCTGCCAAAACCGAAGCCTCCTTTGGTGTACAATGGTATGTTAAAGTATGTGTAAACCATGCCTGTTTTTCTTTCTCCCCCCTATTGATTTTTAAATGAAGTATCAAAGAAAATCAATAGTAATCAACAAATAGGAGGCAGCGTGCCTCGGTGTCAAATCCTAGACCTGGGCACTATAAATTTTGCTCCTTGTCACAACTGTAGTGTGTGTTTGTGTTTTACTGTGACAGGGGGGAGACAGATAGAGAGTCGGGACACATGCGGTTATTTTTCATGGTGTCGTAGGGAGGAGCCGGGAGACGCTAAACTGCTGTGGGTGTGGCTAACCTAGCTGAGCTCAGTCTTTAATCCTACATAAGCAGTTGGATGCAGCAGTAAAATGTAAGCTGTATTGTAATTTAGTTTGGAGTGGATTGTAGCCTATATTACAGCCACTTTTGAGTTTATGGACTACTAAATGGTTGCACCAACTAACATCATTTTAACTAAAGATTCATGAATAACGTTGGGGACTTTCGTTTTTGTTTTTGTTTTTTTGTTTTTTTCTTCCTTTTGCCATTTGTAGATTCTGATACCCCTTAATACTAATACAGTGGACCCTCGGCTCTTGGAACGCATTGGATGGCGACCAAATCAGCATACGAACTAAATTCCTGGAAAAAATTTGTACCGATCAATGAACAAAACCACGACTGATGTACAGACGTGGTTCGTGGCCCTAACATTCAGTTCCAGTCAAGCACTCGTGGTGTGAACGTGTTCAGTGCATTTTTCCGTTGCGTTTCTCTGCATTTTTGCACTATAAGCCTTCATTATGGGTCTCAGGAAAGTGGAAATGGTAGTGAGAGTAAGACGCCTAAGCGTATAACAGTTGAAATAAAGAAAGAAATCATTGCAAAACATGAGAACCGCCGCCATATCCCTGCGGGGACAGATATCAGCGAGTGTGGCCATTAAAAATAAATGTACGATTGACCAGAGTGACAAGAAGCACACGTCTCAGTGCTCAGAACTGAAGTGCGCTCACCCTTGTTTCATAGCTCCATACCTGTGAACACTTAAGTAGGAGTCTTCTATATCTTGTTAGCATTAGTAGTTGGGCCAAGCTTGTTTTGTGGATGAAAATCAATATCTACCACAGAACAAAAACTGTCAGGTAAACAATGCAATCTGTACTTGCTACAGCTGTTTACTTCCGTTGTGCATTATGCAGTGCCCTCCGTTGATGACGTACCCTTGATCACAATGGTCCCGCAACAAACTGGAGAAAACGCAGACTGGTTCAAAGAATCCTGAACAGAAGCAGTCCAAGAACTCGTTCCCTATTGGACGAAAAGTGCTGTGTGGAAGCAATTCACAGCACATTTCTCACTTTTAACCACCATGCTTGCTGATACTGCTCTATGCACCTCACGCTCTGCTTTTTAAAAGCAAAATGATGTTTTAGAAAGATACCACAGGGGTTCTTTTTGATATTTTCCCAGAGCAAAATTTGCAGTCTGCTTTGCTTTATTCATTGTAAAATAAACATTGCTCTCATTTTGTGTCGTCTGTCCCTTAGCATGGCAGTGTATGCTAGGCTTTCATCTCAGTGTCATGTGGTATCAGATGTTTGGTACAGGTGCGTTCTGAACGAGTTGAAGTCAGTGGGAGAGATATCTGACTGGTAACAGATACCAACATTGATGTCAATGCATTCTTAGTTTTAATATTTCTTTTAAAAAAAAATCTAAAAACATACCTTTCTGCTTGTAGTAAAGTCCTCTATAATCCTGTTTTGTGTGCTGTGGGCAGAGTAAAAGATGCATGTTTATCAATTATAAATATTTTGTTTTCATTTTATTGTGTGAAGAGAGTAATGATGTCTGGGTGATCACTGCACATGGCCACTTCGCTGAAATACTGCTTGTAGCAGCACTTATACTCTTTAGGGATCATAGGATAAATTGCAAATAAGCTTTTTTCTTTTTTCTTTTTTTTTTCTTCAATTTATTTATTTATTTATTTTTTACATCAGGTAGCATAAGCACTTAGATGATGTCATGGGTTAAACTGTGATTCTTAATAAATTAAAAATAATTTTATATATATATATATATATATATATATATATATACTCAGCAAAAAAAGAAACGCCCCTTTTTCAGGACTGTGTATTTCAACAATGTTGTAAAAATCCAAATAACTTT
>JAQLOM010000012.1:11566035-11582960 GCA_030068315.1 Chrysichthys thysi | reverse complement strand
TGTGTGTGTGTGTGTGTGTGTGTGTGTGTGTGTGTGTGTGTGTGTGTGTGTGTGTGTGTGTGTGTGTGTGCGCGTAGACTTCAGCGACTGGTGAAGGACTTGGGAAAGCAGCTGCAGGGGCAGGACAGTGGCCAGTGGGCCAACAACAAAGTGTCTGGCTTGGACAGGACCCTGGGTGAGATCTCCCGCATTCTGGAGAAACAGGTACTATTTGTATAATGGAATTAGCAGATACAGCTACATGTGAGAATTTTTTTTTGTCCAATGGATTCATCTTATTTTGATGGCATCATTGGGGATGTAGTACTATTCAAACAGGCCATCGTATCTAATTGCACCTCTCTGACTCTTGCCCTCGGGTTAATATGAATAAAAACGAAGGCTTCTGCGGCGTTGCAGGTCTCTAGATGACTCCGTGATCGTTTTGCCGCAGAAGTCTGCCCCGTAGTCTGTCCCGACTGTGTGTTGGTGCGTGCGTGCATGTGTGTAAGGATTTGAGAGGGAGATAAGCCTCCTGGCTGCTCTGTGTGCAGACTCCTAAACCACACAGCTTTGGCTGGAGTCCTCCCTGTCTCACAGTCTGCACCAAGTATCACATTGCCTCCCCAACTCTTTGCCCTTGGTTATTTGGTAACGAGGGCCAGATTAGTTGCATGTTTTCATTGCAGCAGATGTTATTAATCGTGCAGCTACCCGTTTGTTAAGCAGCCAAACATGTTTTCCAGTGTTCATCTGACCTCTTAAGCCTGCTGGTGCGCGCTGCGGCTTCGTCCAATAACTCGTCGGTTTTGTCAACGTAAAATTTAATCCAAATGAGTGAAACGTATAAATGCAACAAAGCATTTAAAGATGTATTCCTTGGCTGGGGATGTGTTCCCCACAGAGATGGTCGTACCGTGCCCTGTTTCCCCCCCCCCTCGGTGAGCCACCTGTATTTAGGGCAATAAGTCTGCACAGATCTTTTCTGTATTATTCGTGTTTTGCAGCATTTTAATTTTTCACAGTTCACGTGGGGACTAATGTGCAATATTTTGCAAGGGAAGTACTTCATCTTGTCCTTTGAGTCAGCTAAGGCTTAATATTTGTTGCACTTTTTATGACTGGTTGATCAATACGCAGTTGGATAGATGGCACACATTTGTCTTTTTTCCTTTTTTTTTTTTTTGCACAAAGGAAGGAAATAAGCAATCATACAAAGTGCCATGCTGTAAATGACTTGGGTGGGTGTGTGGGTGGGTGTGGGCGGGAGGATGGGATGTTGATGGTGTCACTGCACTGGCTGGAGGGAGGAGATGCTGGATGTTAATGGATGAAGGGATTTCTCCAGGGACAGGGCAAGTGGCGGAGCAGTCTGGTAAAGCAGTGCTAATGGGAGGGTAGGGCAGGGTAGGGTGGAGCATGAGTCCTGTGTAGAGCAGAGGACTGGTGGAGAAGCACCAACTGGCCATATGTTTATTTCCTAAAGTATTACACACCATCCATATGTGCCCGTGTGGTTTATTTTTTTATTTTTTTTATTTTTTTAAGATTAAATTATTGTATTCAATGGGTTGAAATTTCGTATCAGTCTGAACGAAGGCTGTAACATTTTCCCTTTTCCCATTTTCACATTTGCATTGTGGTTGAAAACAACTTTTTAATGCGTTATTAAGACTTGTATGCCATTCAAGACGTGCATGTTACCCATCATATTTAAATGTAGTAAGCTTCAGACACCACACCGTACCCTCTGCCCAGATTAGTCACATCCAATCAGATTAAACACTTTTTATTTTACCTCCGCTAACCAAATAACTGTCAGCGTTATTTTGTTAGACGCTTTTTAAGACTGCAGATTCCCTCCTGAGTTCAAGTGTTTTCTCTCATGCTATCCCAGAGGCCTTGTGGTCTCTCTCAAACCGACTGGTTCTGGAGTTTTCCACGGAGACCTGCCTTTGAAGATCCTGCTGTTGCTGTTTTTCTAAGTCAGCAGGAATAGTGAAGTGCTTGTGGAAATGTCAGTTCTTCGCGTTTTTCCTTGGGCTCTTGTGGGGATCGGAGTCTCTCAGTTTTGTATCTGGACTTCATTTGAGCTGTCCGTCAAACCGTGCGGATTCCTTCAGCCGAGCCGAGCCGGCCCGTGCCCAGAGCGGAGTCGCTTGGCTTGTGTGTGTGAACCGGGCCGCTTAGGCACTTCCTCCTCTAATCCCTGGACAAAGTCAAATAAATATCTGTCTCCTTCGGTCTGAGGCGTCTGCCCACAAGCCGCTCCGCTTGTTCACTTTTAGTCAGGAGCGTTTAGATTATTTGACCTAACAAGCATCTCTCGTGTCACGGACTCACCTACAGATTTGTTTTTTCACAGTCACCGTATCTGATTCAGTCTTCACTTTCTCAGCTAATTCCTTGACCAACACCCGACACTGCCCCCACCCTTCTCCTCTTCCCCCTCAGCAGCACTGCTTTAGCTTTAACCGTGGGCTCCGACCCCTGCCCGCCTCTCCCTCTGTGGCCGCTAATGGTTTATTTTGTGTCAAACCAGGTTTCTTTTTGACTCGCTGGTAAGTGACAGATCCAAGAGGGTTCCTTTTTTTCTTTCTTTCTTTTTTTTTTTCTTTTTTCCTTTTACTTTTTTTGCCTGTTGTTTTTTTAAGAATGGTCTGGACAGTCCTCGGTTCTTCAGCTTTACCTTACAGCTGCTTACCTTGATCGAATGACCTCATGTATTTACTCTGAGTGCCGGCACATGTTTGTCACTGCTTTCAAATAAAGGGTCGGGAGAGACAGACTACGTTTATGACACTTCAGGGACTATCAGGAACATGGTGGAGGCAGCAGGCTGCCACTATTTACATTTTCATTTACCAGCTGTCAGGGACTGGCATCCCAACTGGATGCTTTGCTGTACCTGCTCAAGAGGCCCCTGAATAGAGAGAATAGAGGCACCAGGGGCGCTTGTTCCTTGTCCATAAATCCCATGGTAGATGACCTCGTATTAGAAAGGGTCAGTTTTAAGTTGGCTGATTCAGAGAACAATGATGGACTTCAAGGGTGTGGACGTGCTGCAGCTTTCACATCGATATAGTGTTTAAGTGGCTTTGAAAGGAAAGTGTGTTGCTGATAGATTTTGACATGGTTAGTACTGTTAAGTCAGATGACCTGGGCGAAACTCTCTAAGCTTGCTAGGTGGCAAAATCTGGTAAATCAGTGTTTTCCGATTCGGTTTTTGGATTAAACCTAATGTGCAGGTATTTACATCCTGTTCCAGCACTCTGATTTGAACCACACGTGGAAGCAGGTAAACATTATTACATGCAACACAGGGGAACCCGAAGAACCCAAAATGGGAAACATCGCTTCAGGTGTGTGTGCGACAGGAAGTCTTTTGCCTACTGAGGTTCGATATTGGTCATCTTACCACTGAATAGCTGAGTTGATAATTGCCAACGTGAGGTCCTCACAGGAAAAGTGAGACATGTCTCACTGTTTTTTTTTGTTTTGTTTTGTTTTTTTTGTTTGTTTTGTTTTTTGCATGAGACATTTCATTTGCATGTTAACCTGAAGTTAATTATAAGGAGCCCTAATAAGGTTGTCGGGTAGGTGAGGGGTGTGTGAGGGTGTGTGGGGGTGTGGGGGTGCCCTGTGTAAAAAGCTGCCTCTCTCTCTGGGTCCAGTCTGAATGACAGGCAAAGCCGCAGGGGGATTAGCGCTAAAGAAAGACACTGGACATAGTGATGACATTCACTGTGCACCATCAGTTAGGTAATTTTCCAGCCCTAATTCTCGGACTAATTCTTTTGTTCCACTTGGCTTGACATTGCATGCGTATGTGTCTCGTGAATTCTTGTTTTCCCCTCGGGTGTAGGTTGGAGTACGGACCAGTAAACCCTGATGACAACAGATGCATTTGCATGCCATGTTTTAAGTGATTTATTAGTTAGCAGATATTTAAGTTTAGTATTCCCAAGTTAGTACAGATTAATTGAGTAATTGTGTTTATTGAAATTATCAGTTTAATTGTAGTAATAGGTCATGGGAAATCTTTAGTTATTCAATTTACAATTTATTTAGTTTCCATGCTTTTATTTTAGTTTATTTTAGTTTATTTTATTTTATTTTATTTATTTTATTTATTTATTTATTTATTTATTTTACTCATCCAAAGTTTTATGTCACCTGTGGATAAATTTTGAGCCTGGATCGAATAGGAAAATACAAACAGTACAACTGCCTGAGATTTTCGTTACTTTAAGAACACCATCCTGTGGTTCATGTGGTCCCTTTGATTTTGTGCCTCAGTTGTCACTAATGAATGGTGGTCCTTTCTTTTACATAAACCAAAATCCGAATTGTTTCTCATTCGAAATGAAGCGTCACAAATCATCCTTTACCGTATACTTAACTCCATTCCATTAAGCCATGTAAACATTAAAACGCTTCAGATCTCTTGTTGTGGTTTTCAGCTCGTTCCATTTCTCTCTGATTTTAACTTGGGCCTCTTAGGGATTTTGTTTATTCCCCTTGTGTGTTTCCGTATCTCTGTTTGAGCCTAAAACGTTGCCTCTTCGTGCCTGGGCTCTTGTTCGTCACGAGCCGGAACTGTAAAATGAAGTTTACGTTTACAATATTGGAGTGCTTGACCAAAATTGGACGAGCCCAGGACGCAGCCTTGCTGGATCGTTCCGTTATTGAGTCCTCAGCCAGTTGTTGTTATCCATCTGTTGTTGCAAAGTTTTGACGCTCATTCCATCCGTCTGGCTTTTAGGGAGACTATTTAGAGTGAAATTTTTAAATTTTTATTTATTTATTTTTATTTTTATTTATTTATTTAATGGGCAGGCGCGCACACAGACGTGTCCACCCCATCCTGCCGTTTTGCCTAGTGCTGACCCCACCCAACCCACACCAGCACCTCTGTCCTGATCAGAGCGTAGAGCAGCTGTCTGGGCCTCTGATTAGCCTGTTCTAAAGTGGACACCCAGAATAATAATTGGATAAGGTTTTCAAACAGTATAATTCAGGTTTGCACCCTTCCTTCCACTCCCCCCTTTTCCTTTTGCCCTCTCATCTGTCTTCAAGTCTTTTGTCTGAGGTCTGTGTTTAAGAAACGGAGCCTCTCATCCTATTATTCTGTCGTTGGAGTGTCTGCCAGGGATGGGTGAGTGAGGACTAGAATCAGAAATCAGCAGTGGATTTGGACTTCACTCATCAGCTGAACGTGGGGCGGCTTTGTGGAATTTCTTAACGCCATTCCGCAGTTTCAAAACGCAAAAGAGCTAAAACATCTAATCCTGGATGTATATCAAGATGATCAAGGTCTCGATTTGAACATCAGAAATGCATTTTAGTACATGGGCTGTTTTAAAAGTGATTAAAAAGGCATTGCTTTTTATTTCAAAGGGAAACATCAGGTTTAGATCGGAGAAAATCTGTAGCGCACTCACCACAAATAAACACCCGTTTTGGTTATTTTACTAATGCGGCATGGTCAGAAGAAACAAAAACAGGGTATTAAATGCAGATGGTGTGACTGAAACTAATTAAAAGGAAATCCTTTTAGCCGCCTGTTTGTCAACCATGCACCCAAAGGCAAACATGGTATATATTTTTGAGTGACCGAACTAAACTTGTTGCCCTCTTTGCATTATAGTGATAATCTCAGTTTCCCACGAGCAGTCAGCATGTGATCTTGTAAATATGACGGAAAATGAAATGTTACAGCTACAGCAAAAAATCCCACCTCTATTTTCTCTTTACCCAGTGTACTTTTATATTTTGTCTATACCAGGGCTCCTTCATATTCGGTGCAGTGTGTGCCGTATGCTGCCATCTGTCAGTATGCCAGCTGTAGGCACGGTGAGACGTCTTCTTCCTCTGATCTGAGCTTCTCAAGTGGTTACCAGGACTGTACAGGCCCTGCCTAACCCCATGTCTCTTCAAAACGTTTCTTAAATGGGCCACCAGGAGAGGCCTGATCTTCCTTCGCCTCCAGCCAAAAGATCCTGTGCTGATGTGAGAGCCTCAGCCTAAGGCCTCTTAAGCCTCCCTCGCCGCTCTCGGCTCTGTTGACGAGGCATTGAGAGGAAGACAGCAGTGTCTCTTGGAGGCCGATGGAGTCTCAACACTGAGCTCCTCTTAATCACCTTTGCTGTTCGGCATGCAGTGCCTTTGGTGTACCTGACAATGTGCTTGTTCCAATCTCTTAACCCTGCCAGGGTTCAGCCTTCTTTTGCCACCAAATCGTCAGGAATTATTCTTTGGCGGCACCCGTGATTGACAGGACAGGAGCTTATGTGTAATTTTGCGAAGCGCTTCCACTGTTCAGCGCTCAATATGTTCAGGCTTGTTGGCAGGTTAGCCATCCCCTGAACAAAAACAGCCTGAAGTGCCTGACACTGAGTGCTGTCACACAGCATCGGAAACTCTGACCTCATTAAGAAGTGGAAGCGATCTTCTCATCTCTCACGAACGTTCTTTTCACTCCAAAAGCTTGAGTTAATGTATATCATTTCTCTCTCAAATCATTTTGCTTATCTTCTTTCTGGATATGTATTTGAATCTTCATGTTTGGTGTATCTGCCAAATAGGCACCAGAATATGAGATGGTAGATATTTCATAGTAAAAAGTAGACATGAATACTTTTCCTCTCACGGGAGGGGAAAAAAGTTTAGTAACTTGTTATTGGATTGAAGTTATGTTGGGACATTTGTGGTCTGGAGCCACTGCCAGCCTCTGAGATGCTTCTTTCCTTCGTCAGCTAAAGCCCAAGAGATCTGTGGATCTTTGTCTTACATCCCATGACTCACTTAAAGGGTTCCCACTTTGAACTTGAAGGAATTTTATGATGCAAGTAAAAACGTCAAGTCTGTAAACAGTTTGATTTGAGAAGCATGTCAGTTAAATGACTGGTTTATGTCCTCTTTTAGACAAGGACACTCAGCCACACCATATGAGTTTCAGGCACAGTTTGGTTGACCTCCTCTTAAAAGTTTTATCACTTTTATCTGTGGTAAGCGACGAACAAATACGGCAGTTGAAACAAGCCTGCTTTGTGCGTTTTTGCTAACCTTAACATGCTATTGTGGAAGTAACGTGTTTTTTCTGTGTCCGCCCCCCCATGCTGCATTTCCCAGCTATCCGTGCCCTTGTATTCCCTAAGCTCTTGTTTGTCAGGCTGGACCACCCCTGCTTTGTGTGTAGGTCTGTGTATTTGTTGTCCTATGCTGGGATTTGGTGACTGCAGGCGGGGGGGGGGAGCTGAAAATGGTTACGCACTTTTGAGATTTAGCAGGGATTCTTTGGGGATCACTTTTTTTTCCCCCCGATGTCACTCACAGTCCCCTTTTGAAATGCGGGAGGTTGGGAGAGAAAGGCGGGCTCCTTACACAGCGAGAGCAACACGATACCTCGACCTGTTCGTCTCTGCATGCGTGTTCATGAGACTCACACTCTCTCTCTCTCTCTCTCTCTCTCTCTCTCTCTCTCTCTCTCTCTCTCTCTCTCTCCCCTCATGTCTCTCTTCCAGAATAATGCGGATCAGGTAGCGTTTCGAGTGGGAGGGGGTCTGTCTGCACTGGAACAGATTCTGCAGGTAGTCACGGCCGCCTCCACTCCCACAGCCATCCCACGCATTCCACTTAAGTGAGTACCAACTCTTGCAAAGTCTCTCTCTCTCACACACACACACACACACACACACACACACACAGCTTTTTCAGGCATATTTTTAAATGTTCGTTTTCTGCCTCAGCCTTTTTGTTCTATGTCTGTCAGCAAACTTTGCTACCAGATTAAGTTTAATTTAAAAAAATTAAATAAATAAAACCTCTGTTATCTTTCCTATCAGAAGGTAGATTCCACAAACACATTTTCGTAGGTGGAACCACTGGTGCTCCTAACAGATTTCACACACTCCATGGAGTGGAGATTTAATTTTTCATAATTAATAATTCATTATGATTGCATAATTAACTGGAGAAACTCTCTTCTCTCTGTGCATGATTGGTGAACATAATCCAGGCTCGCTGAGCAACTCCATCTCAGCTGTTCAGACAGTTGCTCGTTATCCAAGAACCCTTTCCCTGCAATAAATAGTTACAAATGCATAATGAATAAGGATGCTCTCTGTTTAGAAAATAAAAAGGGGTGCATTTAAGTCATCCATTTCTCCTTCGCTTGCTGCCATACAAAGGACACATTTATCGAGTGCGTCGCAGCGAAATGGAAGTGCGGTTTGAATAGTGGCAATGGAGTTTGTGGGGTTGGCCACCAGATAACCTCACAGAGAGAGCTATTTCCACTAGAGAGAGCCCTTAATGGACTAGAATGGCTTCTCTCTCCATCATTAGCATTTGCTGGTTTTTTTTTTTTTCCAAATATCCCCTAATGGAGGAATGTTACTTATATTTATAATGCTTTTACAGGCCATCTAGTGTTTATTGATTTTTTTTTTCTTACTTTCTCCCTCAATCTCTCACGCTCTCCCTGGCTCTTTCTTAATCAGTCATTAATTTTAGAAAATTTGAGAGGAAGTTTAAGATTGTAATGGATTTTTATGAACTGAACTGAAGTGAAGTTTTGGAGAAGGGTGGGGACTGGTTTGGGCTTGATTAACGTGTGTGTGTGTTAGTGGGGGATGGGGGGTTACCGTGTTTTTGCACCAACTCGTGTGTGTGCTGGCCCAGCCGTTCAAACACTTCCGCCGCTCTCTTCTTGTTTTGAGATATCCACTTAACTGGCTCGGAAGGAGGCCCAGATCTTTGAGGCACGTCTGTCATTCGTACTGGTCTTTTGCAATCACACACTGAAGTGTCCCTTTTGTAAGGATTAAAGAATGTCGTCGTCTTCACCTCCTATCATGGCTGAATCACTTCCCAAGTTTGGCCTGTTGAAAAGTCTTCCTTTCCTGACAAACCATGAGCAACAGGGATAAATAGGAATTCCTTGTAATAATAATGTATAAAGGACATTTTTACCCTTGTTGAAAAAAATGTACCTTCAGTGACTGTTAAAAAATCCCCTCAGAACATCCTTGATTACACCATTGCTCAGGATATCTGAATGGCTTGCACAAGATGAATGGCATATAGTAGGTATTGGACACACTCCGAATGATCAGGGGCAGTTGTCTGCTTTGTGAATGGTTCGAACCACTCCTTCCTATATGACAGGCCAAGTAGAGATCAGGACAGTAAGACTGTCTGTCTAAATTCTCGCGCTTTCTGTCTTCATTCACTCTGAACTTGTTCCAATCATAGACAGGTATGTAACTGCCAGTAGAAAAAATGACACTCTCCTTCATACTTCCTTAATTTTTTTTTTTTGAGCCCTCAGGTTCCTTGTTGCCGAGCCTCAAATAACCTTGCACACTTGCATTAATCCTGTATGGTCTAGCAAACGGTGAAACCCCAACAGGCTTTGTGCTTTCGTCCACTCTGGTTTTGTCACGGTTGTTCTGGACGGACTTCTTGGCAAGCATTTCACGCCGTTTTAATCTTCATACTTGTAAGAAAGCTGTGACGAGATCCTACAGCTTACAGTATCGGAACAGGGCATGACATAAGTGCGTATGAGCTAATCATTCTTCCTCATCTCTGCTTCGTAATGGAACTCGACTGAGACACTAACCCTCACAACAGCTCTAGTTTATCTGTTTACTGTAATGCTGGGGTATCGATCGCCTCCTTTCAGATAAGCTGAGTGATTTACAAAAAAGAACAACTGCGGAGATGCTGCTGGAATATTACGCCCCAGGGAGGAGAATTCCATCTTGTTAGCATTACATTAATGGGCTAATTCCAGCGCGAGGCTCCGTTAATGTCCCTGTGCTACACTGTGGCTCAGAGAGGAGGGTTGGGCAGCAGGGGAGGAAATGGGGGTCGGATGTCTGGAGCAGGAAGGTCATTACGTTTGTGTGAGCAACAGGGCAAGGGAAGACAATCCAACAACCCAGACGTTAACCCGCACACTTACTGTTTACCTCTACAAGATGGGGATGTAAAAGTACACGTGAAACAGTCACTCTTGTGTATATACTGCTACAGTGATTTTCCTGTTAGTAAAATTTTATTCATAGTCATTTCGGGAGAAACGTTCTGTCCGGCGTTCTTGTCGATTGTAAAAGTAATGCGAAGAGTATGTTACAGAGCTCCATACCCGAACACTGAGAGGGTCACATTTAAATGAATTTCATACTGACAGCGATGGAACTGTTCGGTTACTTATCTTTTTAAAGTGATCATCCAGGTAAGCAGCAAGAAGTAGAAATCGCCAGCTTTTTTAATTTTACAAATGCCTCGTAACTTCGACATGTTGATGATGGAGAGGAGAGCACAACTCTGCTTGGCTGTAAGAGCCTTGTCTATGCTTTTCTGCCATAGACAGTGCTGGATCCCCTGCGATGAAACAAGAAAGCACATAGATTAAGCTGTAAAGTGTGTGTCTTTGTGGGGGTTTTTTTTTTTTTTTTTTTGGGTGGGTTTCCCCCCTCCTCTTGTTGTCTCTTACCTTTTCCCAAGGGATGAAGAGAGTGTGACTGCACTTGGAGGTGTGTCTGGTTTTGAGATGAGTTTGTAGAGCATTGGAACACATTCTCTGGTCTCCCAGTAGGGGTCACTGAAGAGGAGAGAGGGGGAACGTGAGAGAGCTGGGCTCGAGACCAGGCTGCTGTCAGCACACAACTCCGAGAACAGGGAATGGAGTATGATTTAAGTCACAGCTATCCCAGTGACACACGCACAGAGCGATGGTGGGGGTCACTTCTAAACGGATTTTACAAATGACTTTTTAAGGAAATCAGTTTTTCTAAATAGACTGGAGACATTTGAAACTTTCCCCAAGGTCAGCAGGTCTGTGAAAAGGTTCGGAAATGGAGAGCACTTTGCCCCTGCGCTAAGTGTGGCCCACTTTGTGCTCCAGCATCCTGTGCTGTCTCGCTTTTCTGAGTGCTGCTTGCGAGCGCAACGACGCGGGGCTGCTTGTCACCTCACCTCCGTGTCACACGATGACTGAATGTACCCGGTGAAAGCTTCCACCAAGCGTGGTTTCATTTCAGGATGCCATTATGCCGCACACGCGCATGTGTGTGTACGCATGCTGTGCGGTGCGTGACAGAGCACCCGAGACTTATGCCCCAGCTTATGCCCGGCCATTTGCAGAACACCGGGAGGAATGGATGTCTTGGAAGCAGTCATGATATCGGAAAAGATCAGTGGCAGAATCAAATTAAATGTCATTTGGATTGCAATGAAAGAAAGGATTGTTTGACAAGTGCTAGGCAAAGGATTTGCTCTTCACCTTTTCTTTTTGGCTCCAGCTTTTCCTTTCCCTCAAGGCCCCCCTCCTTTCCCCCCCCTCCACTTCCTTTCCAAAAGCAGGTATTGCAGTCAGGCTGAGTACTTGTTCAGATTTCTGTGTTTTGCGTACGTCAAGCCTGAGTGGACATATAGGAGAACGGGGGAGATTATATTGAGAGATTGGGAAATGTGAGCTTCTGGCCTAGGTCAGGCTATTTCCTGGTTGATAACCCAGTTACAAGGGGGTGCAGAAAAGGATCTTTACATGTTGCTGCTGCTTATCCACCACATCCAGATCTCTGGTTTTGGGTGCTCCTTCTCCCAATGAAGAGCCCCCGTGTTCCCATGCGGCTTTAGTTTCCAAACCTCTATGGTTTTTGTAAAGGACAAGTTTTGGGGCAAAGGTGACATTTCTGATGCACCCTCCCATCTTTCCTGCCATCCTCCTGTTGTCCCTGGGATACCCCATGGATTTCAAAATGGTTTGCAGGGTTTATCTGAGCCCAAAGGTCAGTTTGATGACCCAATAACTAGGGCCACCCAAGCTGCCAAATATGCCCCGTGGGCGTGATGTACATGTGAGGGAGGGGGTGCAAGGGTGTGGCTGTGGGAGAGGTGCTTCTTACCTTAAGCAGGCCTTTACTGTTTGTCAAAGTGGGCTAATCAGAGGGTAGGTCTGCTTGGGTGTCTGAGGTTAAGCTGGTTAGAGCAGGTGAGGAGATTACAGTGCTTGTTATCTGCATCTCTTGGTCCTGTATTCTTTATCCCATCTTCTTTATCTCCACTGCTATCTCTCTCTCTCTCTCTCTCTCTCTCTCTCTCTCTCTCTCTCTCTCTCTCTCTCTCTCTCCCCCTCACCCTTTCTCACTCACCACAGCCCCCCTTCCTTCCTCTCCTATACTCTATGGTCCGTCAGTGTAGGGTACCTTTGGAACTTAATCCTATGTCTACAAGATAAGGCTTCATTATGGCCAGATTAACAATGCGCCTGTTGTTTTTGGGGGCAGCCTACAGTCTGGTAGCAGAATGGGCACTGAGCACCATGGGCCTTTCTGAGGCCAGCGAGCATTGTAAGCAGCGGCAGTCTGTCAGGGAATCTCGGAGCAAGGAATGTTGCCTTCAAGAACGAGTGGCACATGTAGGCCACCGCTGCATACTCCCCGAGTAACACGACACCAAGCACAATGGCACTTCACCAAATTGCTCATCAAAATCTTTGACGCGAGCTGTCATCATCAGGGCGAGGGGGTTCAAGATTCCATATGCAGGCCCGGTGTTGGGTGTCATGCTAATCACTCTCGGTTAGCTGAGAGCAAGCTGAAAAAGCACGAGGGTTGCAGCTTCCTGTTGCTGACAGGAGTGTGGCGATTTAAAGTCATTTTAGCAGGACAGTGACAGCTACAACTATTTTATAATGGGTCTAGCCTGAGCCAGTCAAGTTCAGCATAAGATTTCCACCACAAGAAGCACTTCAGAAACCCAGAAACTTCAAGAGTGTTTCCAACAGGGGAACGAGGGCCAGACACTATTAACATGAAACCTGATGTACTTAATGTTGCTGATTGGTCAGACATAAGCCTTGGTGAATGATCAACCCTGTTACCTGCTATTTAGCCAATAAACAATTCCTAACACTGGGATGTTTCTAGTGGCGTGAAGGTGCTTGAAGTATAACGTTGAGCTTTATGAATTCGCATGTGATTCAAACAGCTACACTAATGATGGAAAATCAAAAATAGTGAAGGTAAACGTCACTTGTATATTATTTCAACCATATTTCTCCTCCAAGCTGTGTTTTGGCGGCATTCCCGAATATCAGAACTCTTAAAGGTTTTGCTCCACCTTTTTTATTTTGCATAATTACCACTTATTCATCAGTGGTGGGTATGCAAACCAGGAACTTGTCCAGCAACTGTGTAGTCCCTGGAAAAAAAAAGCTTGTAGAATCTTGATAGAAATGCGCCTATAGAGGACAAATCAACGATGGTTGTCCTAGCCAGGCAGGGTTGAACATTGCAACTGTAGAAGTAGTTGCGTAACACCACACCCAGTAAAATATACAATAGCTTTGTTCCCTTTGCATTGTTGCTTAACACTAGGTCTTGCATAACCTTGGTACCCTCTTAAATATTAAGATATTCCAGAATGGTTCTGTTGATATGAAGTGTACAATGTACTACATGTACATGATTTCAAATGACTGCATATTAAAGCCCTGAATCCCCCCCTCTCTGTCCTGCCCCCTGTGTCCCTAAATGCTCTGGTTTGTTGTATGTTGGGGGTTGATCCTAGCACTTGGGGGTTAGTTGTGGGATTTGGCCAGTCGACAGCTGTTTTGCCCTTTAATAAGATTAGTGTAAAGAAATTAGTCGTGTGCTCTTTAATCTGCTGTTTAACCGTGTGAGCCACCTGAGGGCTGCCCTGTCCTGCCCGATCCTCCTGCATTCCTCCCTACAAATGATCCTATAGGCATCATATAACCTGCTCGTCAGGAACCCCGTAAACGTGCACCTAGATCAGGTTCACCATGCATTTTGCATGGGTTTTAGTACATCAGCCTATTTAAGCCGGACCAAATTAAAGCTATGTAAGTGCTATCTCTGTACGTGTATAATTTTTATTCGTTTATTATGGAATTTTAGGCACCTGCTCTATTCGTGAACATATGTATTTTATTTTATTTTTTTTTTTATTTTTTTTTTTTTAGCATATAATCGAAACAACGTGCTTATGGTTAAAAATTTCTGAAACTCCATTTATTTTACTTTTCTGTCCGCACCAGGGAAACGGCTAATAGCAGTTCAAACACCAATAGAATTTAAGCTTTCAGCTCAGTGTTGATACTTGGTCAACCCTGAACACTCTGAAACCTATCGTTCAGTCGTCGTCTGGTCATACGACACCACCACTCCTTGAAAAATCAGCCTAAAATCAATATAGATGCCTTTAAATACCATGGCAAGTGCTAAATATGATAAATTACCTGAAGTAAGCCATTCTGAGCTTAAATGTGCTATTGTGTTGTGCCAGTCCTGTCTTACAGGTGCACATGTTAATTTTGTTATTTTGTTTGGTCAAGTTGAGAATATTCTCAATTTTTTTTTTTTTGGAACCAAAGCAGATTTGAGACCGGAGTTCCACAATCAGGGCTCCTTTTTTTTTTTTTCCCCCCGCTGGAAAATCAGTGAGGCAGAGGCAATGCTGGTCGGCTGCCCAGAGTGCACAGTTCGGAGGGGATCTCATGTTTCTCTCCCCCGTTTACCGAACAGAGCCTGCAGTATCACTCCACTCACCCGTAACCATCCCTCCCTCCCTCCCTCTCTCCCTGTGGCTCTGTTTCACTCCTCAATAGATAGCTTTCTATCAGTGCAAAAGAAACACTACACTGTTCGTGCTCTCGCGAATCAATGTTCCATGTGCTCACTGAGCGAGTGATTTTTAAACATCGTACATAAATTGAACCAGACCTCACTCAGCACCTTGTCCAGAACATTTATTGTTCGTTTGTCGGAGGTGAAAACACGTCGATTAATAACTTCACATAAAACGGGTACACCCGATTTTTATAAGGAGCAGCAATCAGGCGGTGGAGAAAGCGTAAGGCTCGGAGTGATGTGTGGAACACTTGGACTCTTTCCCAGGAGTCCAGTCAGAGCGCCTTCTCCCCACAATCCCATGCTGCATGGCTGACGCTTTTACGCCACTATGTCAATACCGACACCGCTATCTCCCAGATCTGTCCGTCGGCGGTTTAAATATACATTCTTCTTTTGTCCGCAGGGTGGAAGTTATCGACAGGCCGAGACGTCCGCGGGCCGGCATTATTTTTATTTCGTACGTCAATATAGTTTGGCTGAAAACGCCGAACAGATGGCGACGGTTGCGGTAGATATCAAAATGTTTACGACTGGGAATAAACACGGCCTACTTTAAACCAGGAAAGTCAGATTCCTTTCGTCCACACCACAGATAGGACCCCGCCACTCTGCTTTGGGTTAAAATATACAGTTGTCAGAAAATATTAACTCATGAAAGGAGGGAGTGGATTGGGTGGAGGGTCTGCCAAAGTCAAAGTGGTGTGACTGGTCACTTATCAGCAGCATTAATCTGCTCTCAGGCTGGTGTGCGGCAGACATAATACAGTGGACTGACTGAACGCTGCCTGGCCTAAAGGCGCTGACGGCTTGTTTCTTATCTCTGGACGGGGAGAAAAAGAATAGAAAGGGAACACAGGACAGACAGTGATGGAGTGATTTGGAGGGACGGAAGTGGAAAGAGGGAGTGAGAGAGAAGAGGAATTGGTGGACAGATTGAGCAGTCTGGTTCCTCCAGTCTTGTTAAGCGGGTTAGAGGGAGAGCATGTTGACCTTTTCTTGAGAAAGGGTGTAGGACAGGGGTGGGCAATCCAAGCCATGGAGGGCTGGTGTGGGTGCAGGTTTTTGGGATGCCCACTTAATCAGCCAATAATAAAGCTATTTAGAACCGTGGGAGAAGTCTTGTTTTAATTGCTGATATAAAGGCGATACCAAAAACCTGCATATACACCGGCCCTCCGTAGCTCGGATTGCCCACCCCTGGTGTAGGGGGAAGGGTAGAAGTGTGCTGCAGAGATGCTGTTTTTACATTGTTTTGCTTTATTTTTTATTTATTTATTTTTCCTTGTATATGCATCCTTTTACTTCTACGCTGCTCATATGTAATGCTTACAGTGAAGGTTTTGTTCTTGTGATTTCTTAAAAAAAAAAAATGTATCCCCCCAAACCTCGTTTGATTGGCCGCATGTGAAATGTGAAGTTTCCTGCCCTACCCTGTTGCCCTACTCTTGTTAACATGCTTATCTGTAATGGGGAGGAAAAACACAAGAACTGTTGGGCTTTTCTAAACCCAACCTGGTGTGTGTTTCAGATCTCTGTATGCCGCTGTAAACGTGTATTACCTGGCCTGCTCCCGCTGCTACAGCAACTGCTTTTACGTTTTCTGCAGCAACAAAATCGCCCCTCTCATGGACCTCCTTCTTCACCAACTAACGGTAAACCTTTAACACACAACACACTTCCTAGTTAAATGCTCTCTTTCTTACCACTAATGGCTGCTGCTCAAAACAGGTATTGTTCCACAGTTACATTATTGTGTTGATTTTAATGTTGTTGTTTTTAAATGATCAATGGTATAATTAAAAAAATATATATACTTTTTTTTTTTTATTAATTTTTATTTTTTTTTCTTACTCCTTGTGCTCAAACAAACATCCACCAGGCTGAGACCCGTGCCAAAAATAGAAACCTAACACACACATCACACATCTAGTTTGCATGAGTCACTGAATCGTCGAGAGTTCTGGGAAAGCATTGTTGCTAGATTCCATTTCTTTGAGTGTTTGTGATATCGTGTCCAGTGCAAAACGGTTAATTCTATGCCATGCACACTATATACACATAGCCTAGTAGCAGAAATAAGCAACTGGGAGAAATTTAAGGACTCAGATCAACCAGTGTGACGTCCTAAATATTGTACCATGTCACTCAACACCAAGCTTAATCTTTAGCTGTAAATGCTCAACCTGACACAAGCCTGGACCGTGTGTGTGTGTGTGTGTGTGTGTGTGTGTGTGTGTGTGTGTGTGTGTGTGTGTGTGTGTGTGTGTGTGTGTG
>JAQLOM010000012.1:11516771-11531000 GCA_030068315.1 Chrysichthys thysi | reverse complement strand
TGTGTGTGTGAGAGAGAGAGAGTGTGTGTGTGTGTGAGAGAGAGAGAGTGTGTGTGTGTGTGTGTGTGTGTGTGTGTATATGCTGACTGATTAATAAATAAAAACACACCTTATTTTCTACTACATCTCCGACAAAATTCGAAATATGGTTTAGTAATATCAGATTAGATGCAATAATAATAATAATAATAATAATAATAATAATAATAATAATAATAATAATAATAATAATAATAATAATAAATAGTAATTGGCTTTTGGTTAATTGGATGGGCTGTTGGTTTAAAATCACCATTTTTAACGCAAGTGCCGACGTGATGATAAATAAAAAGGCCCAGCCTACAGTTATATTATTATTAAATAATAATAGAAATAGAAATATAATAAAAATCGCAAAATAAAAACCTGAACAATTTATTATAAAAAACAAAAAACAAAACCAATATTACCCAAATTATCCAATTATACTGTATGTAGGTGATCGTGTTTTGTTTTTTGTTTTTTTGCTTTAATGATTTTTCGATATAGCAACATAAAGAGCGAATGTTTTCATTTCCGATCTGCGTAACAGATGTGAAAGTGTAACTCTTGTTGCTGGGCGTTTTCTTGAGAATACCAAGTCCTATAGAGGAGCAGCAGCAGCAGCAGCAGCAGCAGAAGGTTTGCTTTCTGCACTTGGCGCGTCTGTTTGTTCTATAGTGGAGAGCCTCCTACTGGACTCACAGCACCATTACATACTGCAGAACTACAGCACATCATCTGTGGCTCCACTCCACATTCCCACTTTATTCTCATTATAACCAGGCACAGGAACTGAAAAATAATTCTTGTAAATAATCATAAAATTTCCCTTATAAATAAATCCCTACATTGTCATTGACTATAATGTCCGACATTCGGTCGGAGTTTTTAAGCTTAGAGAAAATATCCATTCCTTGTCGGGATTTTTGCCCTTTCCCTCTATTCACACTTTTCTAACTTGCTTATGCTATCTAAACCACAGATCAAACCTTTAATTTTTTTCTCTGGATATATATTTGTCGAAAACATTACAAAATAGAACCACTATCATTGTTGGTTAAAGCTGCTTAGATCATTTTATTGTTTTTTTTTAAAGAAATAATAATAATAATAATAATAATAATAATAATAATAATAATAATAAAAGTACATTTTATAGTAATTTAGACTACATTTTCCAAACTGGATTGCAACAAATTTGTAAATCATCACTAGGATTGTTTGTTTCATTAAACAAACATTTAAAAAGTACATTTTAAAGGAATTTAAAGAAATTTACAAACTGGTCTGCAACCAGTCTGTGAGCAGAGTTTCTAGATTTATTTACCCTGAATATTTGTTTAAGATGTTCACAGATTACCACGCGTGTAGACCGCAAATCCACTGCACATTTGACACAGCCTGCTCTTTTGACCCTGACCTTTCACATTGACCCTAACCAGGACTTTCAAATAAATCCAATTATCTAAATGTAAACTAAGCAGGTCGTCCATGAGTGCCTTTTGCCTGCTTAGATTTTTGCAGCTATAACGAAGAAGGTACAGTACTAGGCAACAGCAAAGGCGCCGGACTGATTCTGATGGATTTTTCCCTATAAGAACAACAACAATCATAAAATACACCAAACAACACCAAGGATGTTCACAAATAGACTAAAAGCCTCTTTCAGACCCTGTGATGCACATCATCTAATCTGAGTATAAGTTTGTAATTTGTCTTAAAAGACGAAGAGGGGCTGCATGGCGTCAAACGTCCAAACAAACAAACAAACAAACAAACAAACAAACAAACAAACAAACAAACAAAGATGACCAAATGAACTAAGAACAACGTTCTAAGTGAAAACAGGTTGACCATGTCCATTTGGGGATCTCACATCGTTCTTTAAAATATTAAAAGTGGGTACAGACTGTGATTTTAAAATGATAGTCATAGACAAACTAAAAGAACAGTGGTAGGACTACATGGGCTTAATATACTACATTATGCTGCAGTGGAGACTGTTTAAATAAAAATGTTCATCCCAATTTGTCCTTGCAGCTTCTTTTATTTCTTATTTTGTCTTATTCCAACACACTTTTTTGCAATCCGATAAAAAAAAATTCAAGGAAAACTTTTTTTTGTCATGGCCTATACAACAATCAAAAAGGTATGACCCAGGTATTATAGGTGGGCGTTTCTCTGAAACGGAAACCCCTGTAGATCACGTCACGCCACATGTAATCTCGCGAGACTTTGCTGCAAAACCTTGGTAACAGTGTGGGAGAGAGTGAGTGTCGCTGCTGCCATCATGCTCAAAGCTATCACTAAGCCAAACCTCAGGATGTTGGTAAGATACAGTGTTATAACAGTGTATTATGCTGTTTCTGGCTCAGGAACTCTTTATATGCTGTTGGTTTGCAGGTTTGGCGTGAAATGAACGGTTGTGAAGGTGTTTGGCATAAGCGTTAGCATTAACAGCTAACAGCGCACACTTACACTTTACTGGGTGATCTGCATACAGGGGCAAGGTTAACAAAAAGGACAGTTTTATTCCAGATAACCAGTTTATCACTCTAACATCATCATGTTATGTCATTTTGTTAGCTAACTTAATTTTGTTAATAACTAACTGGGTGACGGAGTTACATTGGTGTGATGCTAACGCTAACCAGTTAACTAGCATTACCTGTCACCTAGTTATTTCACCTCAGTGAGTGACGTTTATTTGCTTAAGTTGGCTGAATACAGAGGTTTCTCCAAGCATAGGCTAATCTAAATATTAACTACTTCCCCTCACTGAGAGGTAGTCACTTTTAGCTGTGGTTCAAAGTAGGAGCTGTCTTGTCTGTCAGCTAGTTAGCTGTTAGCATCACGTCAAGGTTATTTATTTCATAAACAGGACCACCATGATTATAAGACCTAATGGTGATTGTGTATACACTAAAACTGACTGAACTGTGTATCAGGAGAGGGGAAGTTCATTAATATTTGTTACTTGCAAGCTGTTGTCAATAGTGGGTAGTAATTATTTCTAAAGCTAATGCAACCCCCCCCCCCAAAAAAAACACCCCAAAAAACAAACAAACAAAAAAACCACCTAAAAATACATTTCCCTATATTGATCAGAGTATAGATCAGAGTATTGATCAGCAGCGATCGGTCTAAACTACTCCGATTTGGATTGATCCAGTAGCAGCCATGACAGTTACCTGATATCAGTCACGCTCTGCCATTTATAGATGTGCCATGTCCATGCCTGACCCGTGTCCATGCCTGACCCGTGTCCATGCTATTTCACACTGCATTCACTTTCTTTTAGAATTAAAATGCTTTCGTCACACGCATCCAGAATTTACCTGTAAACCTCTGTGATGTTAAAAATCCACCCTGAACGACTTGAATACTCAGAATGACTATTTCACTATGGACTTATTTAATTGAAACAGAGGTCTAAAGGGTGACACAGTGGTGCACTGGTTAGCACAACTACCTCTAAAACATGCTTTTGGGTTTGAACCTGTTGGCCAACTGGTGCCGAGTTTTCTTGTTCTCATTGTGCGTTACCCTCCTGTATGAGTTTCCTCTGGGTGCTCTGGTTTCCTCTCACCATCCAAAGACGTTCAGGTTGGGGCAACTGAATTCACTCACTCATCTTCTGCCGCTTAATCCTGTTCATGGTCGTGTGGGGAAGCTGGAGCCAATCACATCTGACATTGGGCAAGAGGTGGGATACACCCTGGGCAGGTTGCCAACACACAGAGACAGACACTCGCATTCAAACTTGCAGGCAGTTTAGAGGAAACAATTAGCCTAATCCTCTCTGTGTGTGTCTTTGGACTGCGGGAAAAAACCGGAGGAAACCAGAGTACATGGAGGAAACCCCATGCAGACACGGGGAGAACATGCTAACTCCACACAGAAAGACGCCCAGGTCGACCCTGGGGATGGAACCCAGGACCTTCTTGCTGTGAGGTGGTTGGGGCAACTGGCTAATTTAACTTGCTAATAGGTGGGAAGGTGGTTGGAAATTGCTGTTAGGCTCTGTCTTAGTACTGCAATAGATTGGTAGCCTGCCCATGGTGTACCCTGCTTCTTACCCAAAGTCAAATGGGATTGGCTCCATATGCCCTGACTTGTAAACAGTATAGATAGTGATTGGATGAATGTTGGTCTACTCACATTGCTGTTTAGCTACACACTGGTAGTGTTCCCAGTGTGTACTCATCTCCATCTAAAAAGAGCAATGCAGCAGTGCTTTAATTCTTTAGACTGTTCAGCTTGTCTGCCTCCTCATCTGTACACACTGCTCAAACGGATCAGGTTCTAAAGTACACAATTTTGTGTTAAAAGTTGTCTTTGATCACATTGCTGGTTGGCCCTGATCATTGTGCTGGTTGTTTCATTCCTTGATAACTAGCTGAGCCGAGTCTCTGATGTTACTCAGGGCACTTGGAGTCCACAGTTTGCTGTCTCATCTAGAGTAATGGTGGGGGCATTAAACTTTGCTGGAAAATGGTGACAAATAGCTGGAGAAAAATAGCTCCTGCTATTCTATAGTTTTTTGGGACTAACAGCAAAACCTGACTTTTCACTTGTGTTTGAGGTTGTTTAAAAATTTTCTCCTAATAAAGAGCATTGTAACTGCGCTAGCTTCGTCGCCCCGTGACCACACTGGAACACAATGAAAATACAGCACCATATATACAAGATATATTTTTAGATGTGGAATTTGTTTCTGAGTGGACCATATGCTTAATGCCATTCTTTTCTGCCCACAGTCAGGCCTGATCCAGAGGTTTCAGAGCACCCTGGTTGTTGCGGAGCACAACAATGACACCCTGACACCCATCACTCTCAGTGCTATCACAGCAGCCAGCAGACTTGGTGGGGAGGTGTCTTGTCTCGTTGCTGGAACAAACTGTGCTAAGGTACATGGATTGTCTGATCCATTCATAATTTGATCATCACTGATTAACAGTCTGTTTTGAAATGTCCAAATTTGTCTATGAGCAGGTGGCAGAACAACTTTCGCAAGCTGAGGGGGTGAAAAAGGTTCTGGTTGCACAGCATGATGTCTTTAAAGGATTGTTACCAGGTAAAGTATTATAATGAAGGATCAAGGAAAGGTCATTTTATTTGCATTAGAGGGGAGTCAGTTATAAAGACAGTATTTTTTGGTGAAGTTCTCCTCAAACACCTTTCTGCTTGCTTGACAATCAAGTGGCAGATGTTAACAGCTGTATTTTTCTGATTTCTGAATTACATAACAGCTAGCTTTAGTAAACTTGTGTCAAAATAATTGACTATAACTGTAAGCTGACATAAATACATGGGAGTCTATCTTCCACCTAGACAGAAGTGGTGCATGGTACAAGGGAGAATCAAAAAGTAAAGGCAATTTAAAAATGCCTTGACAACCCAAAACAAAAGACAAAGCATCTGATGGAGATGTCTGTCTTCTCCAGCGAAAAAGAAATTCAAAAATCAGCCCTCCCCCAAGAAGATCTTGTTAACATTCTTTTGGGACAAGAAGGGGTCTATTGTAGCGCATTTCCAAGCGCATGGCCAAATAATGAACAGTACAAAGTACTGTGCTTTGCTGTGAAATGAACATAAACCTGCAATTCTCAGCAAAAGAAGAGGAATGCTGTCCAAAACAGTCTTGCTGACAATGCATGTCCTCATACAGGAGCGACAGTAGAGACAGTGCAGTGGCTTGGGTTCGAACATCTTCTACGTCCTCCTTACAGCCCAGATCTGGTGCTAAGCAGTTATTACATCTTTGGTCCATTGAAGGAGGGTCTGCACGGTCGCAGATTCACCTCTGATGACGAAATAAAGGAAACGGTGGTCACCTGGCTTCGAGAGCAGCCGAAAAACGTTTTCTTTGCAGGAATCCAGAAGCTAGCTGAACAATGCAAAAAATGCATATTCTTTCATGGGGAGTATGTGGAAAAGTGATGTGTTCAGTTTCTCACAGTTACTTTTATTAGTGTCATTAAATGTATTTTGCCTTTACATTTTGATTCTTCCTCGTAGTTCTGGTTTTATCTCACCATTATGTGGCCTTAGATGGCTCAGTAATTCATGAATTTATCTTCAGTAACCATTTTATCCTGTTTGGAAATTCGAATCTTGTTCTGGGAACACTGGGACGCTAGTCTACCTCAGGACACTGTGTTCACACTTTCACGCACTTATTCCGACCCATTAATAATTTACTGCAGCTAGTCTGCATATTGGCATGTTTTTTTGGGAGGAAGCCCATTCAAACATAAGAAGAACTTGCACAGAAACTCTACAAAGACAATAAACCAAGCTCCGAATTGAACCAGGGATCCTTGAGCTATGAGGCATTTACATCACCCACTACTCCACTATGACGTAGCTGTTTTCCACTACGGTTGCTCAGTAATTGTTAATGCTAATTTAATTAACCAGGTCTAATTTAATTAGGACATAAAGCACATCAGAGTGTAAATCATCAGATATGCATGTAAATCTTCAAGACATGCATTAACAAAATTTTGGCTTCCTCAGACACTAAAATATTTGTTTGTAGCAACTAAGTGTGCAGGGTCATTAGAACAAAGCACTCCTGTCCTTTCAGTCATTTTTTTTTTCTTTTTAATGATAATTAAAGTGTTCGTAAGGATCGAGCTGCAAGAAATATTTTGTGACCCATTATAGGATTCAAAGTAAAATGTGGCTTTCTTCCTCTTTGTCCTCTGCAGAGGAGTTGACACCTCTCATCTTGGCAACCCAGCAACAGTTCAATTTTACGCACATCTGTGCTGGAGCATCTGCTTTTGGAAAGGTAATTAACATTTATTAGTTTTCACAGTAAAAATGCCAGCATACAGTACACCGGAGTTGCATTTTATGTTTCCATTGGAAATATGAACGTTGTATTAAAAATAAGAATGTGTAAGCTTGAGAAGGGTGTGAAACACTTCAGGATGTGCTGTTGTAAGCCTATGGGCTGGTGTGGTGTTCCAGAGTGTTTTTACTGAAGAAATCACCCCATACCCTTGTAGTTATCCATGTAGTTACGTTTCTGTTGTGGAGAAGTCACAGAGAAACTGTGCTTCATTTTGAAGATTTGAACATTAAATGTCGGTTCAGTATTTTGAACACAGTTTTGGAGCATTTAATGAAGGTTATGTAATTCTGAAGGTTTTCACATGATTATTATGGATTATTAACAGGTTACACTGGTCAGTTTCAGGCTGCAGTATTGGGGGGGAGAGTCATTTTCATACTTGGCACCAGCGTGACTACTAATGCTAATGTTCCATGGACACTATTAAAGAACACTCACTTTCATTGCCATGTATTTTTTTTTCATTTTCTTGTTCTCTTTTCCCTCTTTCTGTGTGCTGCCTCTTCAGTCAAGTAGGTTGTAATATTTAGCATGTAGCGTTTGCTCTGTGCTGCTCTAGTTATTCTCAATGGCTTTATTGTGGAGTATAAATGGGATATGATTCATGTCTGACACTCCATAGTTAATGTTGTGCTGGACTTTATCCTTTCTGAATTGTTTGAGAAGTCTGAAGTAAGTGAAGTGAAGCCCAGCCCACCATTATATGCACAGCGATTTGTCATTCTGCAGCCAAACTGTCAGCCGGCAGATCTAATGGTATTTAAATTCAATTGTAATACATTTAACAGTATCTTGTGTAGCGTAACCCCAGACCAAATAGATATATTAGTCTCAAATTCCTCACTGGCTAGATGTGTTTCATATGATGGATTTTTTAAGTGGTGTATTTGGTTTCATTATGTCACTATATGAAACACTTGAGGTACCACTATGTGATATTTTTCACATCCAGACATTTTTCTCCCTCTCTCAGAAACCATGTTTGTGTTCTTTGTGAAGTTCAAGATCACGGACGACTTCACACGTTGCAGAGCCCAAACCTGTATTTTTGCTCCATTATAGAACAGAAATCTTCAGAAATATGGAATCTTTATAAATCTAATGAGCCCATATAGGAGACCAGGCTAGACATTTAATTCATGGTTTATTATTGCAGTAACCTACAACAGTTGCTATTCAGTGTTCTTATGAAGTAGAAACCTTGCCTGCGGGTGGACTGAATGATAGACAAGTCATGCTAAAATACAGTGCCTAGCAGAAGTATTCACCCCCTGAAGTTTTACACATTTTGTAGTGCTGCTACCTGGAGGTGAAATGACTTCATTGAGTTTTTTACCATTTGATTTATACATGTTTGAAGGTGCCATGTGTATTTTTTTTATATTGGCACAAAAGTTAAATATAAAAAATGGAGACATTTGTTGCAAGTGTCACCCTCTGGATCAATATGTGGTACTTGGTAGAGCTTCTCACACCTGTGTTGTGGAGCTCCAGCTTTTCAGAGTTATCTTTGGCCTCTTGTTTGCTTATCTGACTAATGCCCACCTTTACCCAGCTACTAACTTTGGTGGATGGCCTCCTGTATGTAGAATGGTGGCTGTGCAATATTTTTTTCCTTTTTTTTTGGAGTAATCTGTTTATTGGTCCTCTGTCAGAGGTTGAAAGTTTGGGATTTGTTTTTTAAATAAAAAAACCCTGATTTGATACTATTCCAAAAGAGTCCTGAAGTTGTTTTGATAGCTCTTTGGTCTTCATGATACCGTTTATTTAAGCATGTTCTCTAAAACATCGTGGGGCCTTACAGGAAGAGTTTTATTTATTCAGATCAATATGACACAAAATCAATACCATGTAGATTCTTTGGCACTGCACATGCTTACTAGATAGTCAGCACTGTATAACTGAAATGGAAATATTTCTAATAATTGTGTAAAATATCACCTAAAGCTGACTTCTTTCACATCTATCACCTTTCGTTTTGAATGCAGTAATGAAAGAACTAAAGAGCAACGACTTGTACTTGGTAAATAATAAGAGATTATGATTCTGATTTTCCTTGAGTTGAGTTCTCAGTGGAACGTGTAGATCATTGCATCTTAAAGAAAGAAAACTGAAATTCAACTAGTGCTGACTGTATTGGGGGGGGAAATAAGGGTGGAGATACAGAACTCACACTCAGGCCCAAGTGCCATTCTCAGACATCCCCCAAATGTATTTTTATATATAGTATATTTTATGTACAGTCAACCCCCGCCTATCGCGGGGGTTACGTTCTGGCTATATATATATATATATATATATATTAAGGCTTTATAAACCATTTCCACTCTCTTAATAACCTTTTCCACACTCTTATCAACATGTCCTAAGCTCTTAAACACTTTCTACACTCTACACTTTTAAACATACGTAATTTTAACAACATATAAAATTCTCCATGCATCCTTACTGCCGGTGAGGTCACTTCCTGTTTCCTAGCTCAAGCGGAAGTGGCACACACCGCCACTGTGTATTCATCCGCTGATGAAATACAGTGCATACTGTTTTTTATTTCGATTTAAATGTTCTTTTAATGTTTGAATTAACTTTTTTTTAATTATATTTTCTATTTTATATTCCAGAGTCCCGCGAAAGCCGAAAAATTCCGCGAATCAAAATTCGAAAATCTGCTATGCACTGAACCCGCGATAGGTGAACAGGGGTTCACTGTAATCAGTATGTACTGAAGCAGGGGTGACTCTCGAGGTTTAAGGGACATTTCACTTAAAAGCACGGCTAGCTAAGGTTTATCGGGTAGTGTATTCAAATTATCTAGCAATTTTATATTTTTGGCTTCAGTCGTATGCAGTGTGTTACCAAACCATTTTTTCCCACAAAAATCTTTTGTTTTGTTGAACTCATGTATTATTTGTCGTATATGTGGTAGATCAGAAATGCAGTGCAGCGCTGTGCGTCTGTCTGGTGGATCACGTGGGGCCTGGCGGCTATGTGCCTGACTGTGTGCCTTATTCAGTGCAGCGCCGGGGGGACAGATGGGGCTGCTGAGAGCCGCCCGCAGCAGAGGAATGGCCCAGACGGGGAAGTGCACCATTCACACTACCCAGACCAGAGCAAGACAAACCAGGCCACTCTCATCCTCCCACCATCCTTTGTTTTGCTTTTCCGAAGGGTCCAGAAGCTGCTTTTTTTTTTTTTTTTTGCCAAAAATGAGTGATGAACGCCCAGGTAGACATTTTGACATTTCTTTTCATCTGTACAGCTTTATAATAGTGCCAAGGGTAATGCCTATATTGCGTCCATGTTCCTGACTGGGGACTCGGGGCATATTTCATTATTGTTTTTATGCATCATTGCGATCATAGCTCATGATGTCTCTCTCTCTCTCCTCTTTTTTTTTTTTTTTAAGTTTGTTGAAATCATATCCTTTTGTCCAAACGAAATCACTTTCTTTTGCTTATGATTGGCCCGTATATATATATATATATATAGTAGCACTTGTAACTTTCTAACATAGATAATCAGCATCTACCATGAATTTCAGGGACCTGTGTGTGTGTGTGTGTGTGTTGTTGTGCTTTTTTAAATGAACCCACTGGCTCTATGTATCCGTACAGGGCGCCGTAACCCGGCGCAACACATCTTATTGAAATGCAGTCATTTTCTTTTAACAAAGTTGCTAAGACATGGAAATTTGAATACTAATTACAAAATTAGGAGACACAATGTAATTTGGTGGGTGCTCAGTTGAGAGAGCATGCCGCCTGGAGAAATTCCCCTCTCGAGAGATGGCGCCGCTGTTTGTGACCTTTTTTCCCTTTCATGAATATTAGCAAATGTTAAGTTAATGAGCAAAGTTTTTCTTTGCTGCGGAGGCGCATCACTTTCAGCCCTGCTGCACACTTGTAAATTAGCCACGGAGTGTGCTAGCGTCACCTGTTGAGATGCCGTCTGGAGTGTGAAATGAGCCTCCCGCTGCAGTTTGCTATAGCTCCTCATCGTGGATCTCGGACTGTGTTGTTTCGCGGATATTTCTGTGCCGGCTCGGGCTTACGTTTGGAGCCTGGATCAGCGTGGAGGTAAAAATAAATAAATAAATAAATAAATAAAAAGCCTGCTTTGAGCCCAAGGCTTGGCATCTCACCATCTCAGAAACGCAGTGATCTAGAAGCAGGGCCTGATGAATATACCTTATGTAGAGTCACACCCAGAACAAAGCTTCCACACAGAGGTGTGCCTGTGTGTCCGTCCGTCCGTCCGTCCGTCCGAGGCCCAAGTCTGGCGTGTTGTGTTAAGTTTAAAGCATTTGATGAGAGCAGATCTACCTCTCTATGACGCGCCCCTGCTGACAAGGTGTAATAGAAGAACTAGGCACCTCTGCATTGTGGGGATTCTTTTTTCATCGTCCCTGTGCTAGGAAACAGGATTAAAATGATCCACAATAAACAAATGGATCACGGACCGTACGTGCTTTCTTTTGCAGTCCTTTGAGACCCTTAACATTTCTGGAATCTTTAAATGTATTTATGTATCGGAAAGAATTGGAGACGGGCGAAAAAGAAAAAAAGAAATGATAGGACGGGAGAGGAAGTGTTTCAAATAAGGTATCTTACAGAATCGTGAAAAGCCATTTAAACCTCTCTACAAAGAAACATCAAGTACGTTCACATGGCAGCCAGATGCCTGTGGGAAGTTCAATTACTTTGGGATTAATTTGGGGTTCAGGAGGTTCACCTGTAGTGTGCTTACAGTAGACGGTGGGGGAAGTGCGAGACTCTCTGGTGTGTTGGGTAATAGCGTGTTCAGGCTCCATTTTAAAGTGCAAAAAAAATAAAATAAATAAAAGCATGTTAAGTTTCTTCTTGGTACCTCTTTAAAAAGTGACACGAATGAAAAACGGCGTTGAGCTTGGGATGATGCGTTGCGTCAAGCAGCTGAGATATTTTCTGTTCCTTTTTTTTTTTTTTTTTTAAACCCCGTCATCACTCAGCTTTCCGAGTTTTGCTTAACACCCTGAAAATATACAGTACGTACTCTATCTGTGGGAAGAAATCCTTTTCGTTTTTCCGCCTCTCCAGAGTTCGAAGTCAAAGATTCCTATCCTAGATAGTGCTCTCACGTCAGAGCTGTCCTAGATAAGATGCTTTTCTTGCAAAAGCTCAAGTCAGCGATTTACCCCCGTCTCCAGGACTAACAAAACCGGAGACAATAATACGGAAATCGACGTAACGTATCAGCATGCGGAATGCCTATAGAAACTCATTAATTCCTTTATGAAGGTGCAGAGGATGGATTCTGGTACATTTAAATGTTGTCTCAGAAAGCTAATGGTTTGAATGAGAGATGTGCTGATCGGAGAGAGGGGGGAAGAGTGACAGCACAGGCCTGCAAAAGGTTGCTGCCTCTCTAGAGAGCTCAAAGCTAACCTCTGACAGGCAGTCGGTGGTCATTAGGAAACCCCTTGACGCTTCTCCCTGAGCGACTCTGACTCTGAGTTAACTGTAAAAATAAATAAATAAATAAAGTTTAACAGAAAAAAACCAAAACAAAACCAGATTTCAGCATTAGCCCAATCAGCGTGATGATACTTTTTCTCAGCTAGGTCTTGAATTGATTTAAATGGAGTTGTCTATGAATGAAAAAAATAAAAAAAAGGAAGGAAAAAAAAACGTTTGGTGAGAAGGCAGGACGGCGCTAAAAATTGGTCGTACTTGCCGAGATTTCCGATTCAGCAAAATGCAAATGCCCTGCTGCAAAGTGGTTTTTGAACTGCTTGTGTAACCTGTCAAGTGTTTCAGAGCACCATAGCTGGTAGGCATCTATAGCGGCCAGAGGAGCAGCTATTCCAATGTTAATGAGCCTCTTGCAGGGATCTAACCCTCTTTTATTCTCTCAGGAAGAGAGAGGAGAGCGAGCGGTTCGGTGGCGCGAACCTGTATTAATGTGCGCCACCGTGGACAGGGGTCAGTGTCGCTCACAGACGAGACACTGAAGCTGCGGAAAAGCACCTCACGCAGATAGAAAGGGCCACTAGAGAAGCGCTCTGACATGTTTTATAAAACAGTGTCACGAGGCGGCCTATTGAAGTGGAAAAACGACTCACGGCATCTAAACCACAACAAATGGAGGCAAGAGAGAGAGGCAGGGAGAGAGAGACAGAGGCGTTTGGCTTGATATAAATGAAGAGAACTTGGTATCAGTTGAAGAATGTTTTGTTTAAAACTATAGTACTGTGCAGAAGCCTTGGGCATAC
Organism: Chrysichthys thysi; assembly: GCA_030068315.1. Taxonomy (NCBI): domain Eukaryota; kingdom Metazoa; phylum Chordata; class Actinopteri; order Siluriformes; family Claroteidae; genus Chrysichthys; species Chrysichthys thysi. The sequence goes on along the minus strand of JAQLOM010000012.1, from coordinate 11,517,864 downwards.
GCAAAGAAATGCTGGGAAGGGGAAATGACTTCCAAAATAATGAAATGAAAGATTTCTACTTAGAAGAAAAAAATGCTACAACATACAGTAAACGCGAATATTAAATATTTGGAACAATGGTTCTTAGCTTCTTTTTTTATAGTAGTCCCAGGTACATATTGTGGGAATGAGCTGCCTAGGTTTAATGAGCAGCAATGTGCAATAGAACCTCTGGTCACAAACAGCCCCGAAGACAAACAAATCGGTTCCCGACCAAAAACTTCGCCAGCATTTTGCGTCTGGTCACAACCACATAATCAGGTGCTGAACAAACACAGCCTCGGCCATTTGCCCCTTCATTACGGGTCCCAAGAAAATGGAAATGGTAGTGAGAGTAAGAAGCCTAAGCGTATAACAGCTGAAATAAAGAAAGAAATAATCGCAAAACATGAGAACCATCACCATATCCCTCCATCACCGTCCACCTACACCAGTGACTACGTATCCACCGCAAAAGGAACGTGCATTAAAATCATCTGTTCATTTCATTTAGGTTTATTTTTTTATAATTAAGGTTATTTTAATGTTATTCTATGTTTTATTGCCACACATAAACCCATAATACACTTTAAAAATGTTTTTGAGGGCTGAAACACATTCATGGTATTTACATTAATTTCAAAGGGAAAAATTAATTTGGGTCATGAACAGAGTCTCAGAATGAATTAAATTCGTGAGTCGAGGGTCCATGGTGTGTGTATATACACACAGATCCATGAGATACACATTGTTTGGATGCATTTATTTTCTTACTTTATAAATTACTGTTTTGATAAATGTGCCTAGATGTGTTTAGTATGTGCTCTTCTTGTTTTATCCTGTTCATTTTGAGTTTAAATGCTAAAAAAAACATATTTCGGTGTAATTATTTGGGGCCGGGAACCAAAAAATTTATTAATTTGTTTTCCATTATTTCCTATGGGGAAAATTCGATCAGAACTCTAACTTTATAGGACTTGAACACACGCTCTGAACGAATTAAGTTTGAGTACTGAGGTACCACTATCTATCTATATATATCTGTGTATCTCTCTCTCTCTCTCTCTCTCTCTCT
>JAQLOM010000012.1:11474501-11486198 GCA_030068315.1 Chrysichthys thysi | reverse complement strand
ACACACACACACACACACACACACACACACACACACACACACACACACACACACACAAACACACACACACACACACCATCTGGAAGCTACAGACTCCAACCCTCAAAAGAAGCCAAAAAAGATGATTGCTTAACAGCATGACTTTGCCTACATTTGATTAGCCAGACAATGCTTACATGCTTCATTCTTTGCCCTTGCGCTGAGCAAGCGAGAAGGACAGAGGAGACACACAAGCAGACCGGGAGGCTCAGAGGCGATACCTGATTATAGCGCCTTAGCACTTTGCAGTGCTTTGCTTTCCCCAAAGTGCACACTCCAAATCCCTTGATAGTCTGCAGGTTGTTCTGTGATCAGCTGATTATGCACTGATTCAGTCAGTTTTTAAAGTACAGCTGGGGATCCATGGTCTTACGCCACGCTGCCTGATCTGAGTAGCAGTTTTGCTTAACAAGGAAAAGAATAACAGCTGATCACCAAGCCTGTCCGAAATCTAATGCTTCCAATCTTCGGCTTGACCCTCCGGTCTGAGAAAGTGAGTTGGGATTCATGGCAAAATAAAGGACAATAGAAGAGTAAATGTCAGTGTTGAGCAGGCAGGCGAGCTGATTTAGCCAGAGACTACAGTACTTCAGGAGGATCCCAACAGAACAGCAACACAAAGAAGACCGATGGAACTTCAAATAATGTCAAAAGGCTTAAACACAGTTGTGGCCCCCAGGACCAAACAGACTAAAGCCTGAAGACAGCAGCAGCGGCTCATGACCATAGATTTTTTGGGCAGGACATGGAGCAAAATTTCCAACCCAGCTTCTTCTCAAAAACGCATAAAAGACCTGAAACTATCTAAAAAGATCATCAACGCTGTCTGCCAGCCATAGGTCGGCAACAGCTGGCCAGGAGATGCTTCCAACATTCCTAGCTTCCATGACCGTAATTTACACCGAGCACTGGCCAGGACTTCTCGGCATCTAAAAAGACCACTGCAGTGCAAATACATACAGTTACTTGGTTGTGACTTGACGCCACATGTATAGAAGGCATTTTTCAGCAACATGCATTTCCTTGTGAACCTTTGCACACGATTTAACTATTCAGGGGATTGCTTTCACACATGGGCTTCACTTAAAGATAACCCTAGATGGTGGGTTCCCCTTCATTTACAAGATAAACAACAATCTTGGGAAATGGATAAAAGAAAAAAAAAAAGGAAAAAGAAAAAGAAAAAAGTGCCAATGGTTTCACCAGAGAAAGAAGAACAATGCAAATGCCATCCAAAACATGTGCGACATGTCAGTTCATAATGTTCACAGTGTCATCATCACTGATGTAAACACCTATTATAAAGACAAATATGCAGCCCTACCCACAGAAGAAATAATTATCACTCACGTCATAATTAAGGAGCAAGACGGTTTCTACTTTTGGCTCAACTGGGCCACAATGAAACCTCTGGCTTAGTCTGACAATGGGAACGATTTCTAGGCAGCATTTTACACTTTCCTGTGAGCACAATTGTTCAATCTTTTCTCTTAATTGTAAACTAATATAGATACAGAAAGGAGTGTGCGTGTGTGTGTGTGTGTGTGTGTGTGTGTGCGTGCGTGAGAGAGAGAGAGAGAGAGAGAGAGAGAGAGAGAGAGAGAGATATGAGGTATACAGAGCCATAGAGAAGCCATGAAAAGATTTTCCTTTAATTTGTGCACACATTGTGAGCACAATTTAGTTTAATGTAAAAAAAAAAAAATCAAGGTCACAAAAAGTAAACCACAGACACCATTACAGATCTGACCTTTATTTTGTATCCCATTGTCATGCTAAACTAAATCGTGTGCACAATTTACTACATCATTCACACAAAATAGAAAGATGCTTTTCTTGGCCTGGTCAGGGTTTTATAGAGGTGAAAGGGATTATGGGTTACAGGACATGCTAAGTGTCTAATTCTGACAGGAACTGTGGTATTGGATTCACTGTCCAAGGTGACCTCAAATCTAAAACAGGAGTCCAGGAGCCACACTTGGGCTCACTGTCTCGGTCACCTACGGCACTGGTGTAAATCAAACTCAACACTAAATTAGGACGTTTGCGAGACACTTAAGGACAATGAAAGGAAACTCGCATGCAGCCAAGACTGGATTCACCGCCACATTCCATAAGTGACTTTTTTAGGAAACATGAACTACTTGTTTAGATTCTGACTGACAGATAAGGAGGGATTTGTCTGTAAGCCTCTTAGAATGACTTCTGCTCTAACCATAGTGTGGTGTTACTGTGCACTTGTTCAGCGTAATTGAATCTATTTTTGAATTGTGACGTCAAACCCTTCACACATATGACCTAATGTGAAAACTGAAAGGCAGGTGAACATAGTGAGGAAACATAAGAGACGCATAGGTAACATAACTTGGTGGTTAACGGTGAATGCGTCTCTTTCTTAAGAAATTCATAACAGTACATAAGAGGAAAGATACTTTAACGCACACGCTGCACAAAGGATCCAGGGGCTAGTCTACTACATGGTATCCAGTGTTATTTTGGCTCATGTATTACAATGTATTAATAAAATATATCATCACTGTCAAGTAGAGCAATGAGATGATATGTTGTATTTAGCCAAACACAATATACAGCTAATACACAGTCCCAACAGATATAACTATAATATGGTTGCATGTGTTTTATTAGACTTATAAAATACCAAGGGATATATATATATAGCAAAAAACAAAAAAGTGAATTTGATCCACAAATAACAGCAAACACACTACAAAAAGTATGGGAGGAAATTGCAGTGAAAATTCATTATTGAATTCAATATAATAAATGGATGCATTCCTTTACTTCGTTTATCGCCATAAACTCGCCCATGTTGTGAGGAAGACAGAGTCAGAGGTACCTTCAGTTGTTTTCCTTATTTTGGTTGCTAAGGTTTTCTGTGCAACAAACTTTAAGGGATTCCTTATGTATAAGACCGTGATAAGGCGCAAACCTTAAACAGTTAAGGGAAAGTTTTACAGAAATCTTAAGGAGAAGACTTAAGGGTGTCTTTGTGCAACAGGTCCCAGGCTTTTAAGTAGAGTTCATTTTTTTAACAGAAGCTCCTTTATTATGACGATGACCAAGAATGATCAAGAAGTCGAAACAAGTATAGTGAGACAATAAAATTCATATTTCTGAATGGAATATAACTGTCTACTTTTCCCCACAAATCTCCTGCTGTTTGTCTTGAATTTTTGTGAATCTCTCAGGCAGTTTACTCTCCCGTCATTTTTCTTCCATGTTCTTCTTCTTCTTCTTTCTTTTCTGAATTATTATTCTCACTGTGCGTAATGGTATCCATAAATACTTGAGGTGACTTGATAAAGACTACTCATCTTTTTAAACGCTTCTCCAGCTCTGCGAAAGGTCAGTATTTTTAGTTTTGTCGACCCCATTATCTCATAACTTAAGCATGCACAGGAAACTGCTTGAGCGTTTGAGCTTGTTTAAACATTCCATGTGTTGACTGCTTTAAGCCTTTTTTTTTAATGAGGAGCATTCAAAAGCATTGCAAAAGCAAACGTTTCAGCTCGCTACTAAAGATCATTTCCAAGTCAATCGCTGTAATATTTACGCCATGTTCAACAGCATAGCGCCATTACATGAACATAGAATTTTGTGTCATAGATAAACTGTAAAATAGAGGTAAACAGAGGTATTTTTACACCCTGGCACCAAGGTAGATCAATTCCAATGCAATAAAAATGGAGCTGAATAAGGGAATGGCAATTTTGCAATAGTGCCAAGTCTTTATTGACAACAATAATCAAATTGAAAATAAATGGTGTTCATGGGACACAAAGGTAGGAGTGAAAATGGTATTTATCTGAAAAAGCAATGAATGACCAAGCAAGGAGGGAGGTGGCCATGCAGGATACAGGATTAAAGAAAGTGTCTGAATGTATACGGTTTAATAATTCATTTTAACCGGTACCCTCCAGCAAAAGTGGAAGAATTAAATTGAATAAAAGCATTGGGGGAAAAAAAGGGGGCGGGTGATGAATTGAGGAGAGATAGAAACTTCGTTTCACAAAAACGGCCTTAAACGGCCTGCTGCAGTATTTATGAGGAGACGAAACTCTGATTAGGGCAGAGAGAAGAAGGGAAAGAAGAGGAGCAGGAGTCTTGGCAGATCACACTGATGTGGGAATGCCAGGATTTTCTGCTGCTTAGATCACTGCTCTGACGTGAGGGGCTGATGGATGGGTCTACATCATGTGAATTTATCAGGTCTCAGACATCACAGATGGCTCAAGCGAGGAAGGGTGACACAGTTTTACAGCAACATGAGGATACAAGTGGACTTTGCTGTAGAAATGGGACACTGCAAGTTAAATGTAGCTGGTGACCCTGAATCAGAATCCGTGTGACGTATGAGCAACCGAGTTGGGGGGGGGGGGGGGCTGAAGGAACTAAAAGCCTCCAAATGTTGCACTATAAACAGAATCAAAGGACGGAACATAAAACGCTGAATTCGAACAATGTGAACTGCGGTAAAACCTTAGTCAGAATGTTGCATAAGTGGGAAAGAAATAGAAACATTATTTTCCAGTCACATATCTTCTGACACACCCACCACGCTTGCACACCATAATAACCATAATAACCCATAATAAGCTCATTTATCGTACACAATACGCACATACATAACTCCCACCATCCTCAAGGCAACCTCTCAGTCCCAAAGCCTCCTTCTGCTCTAATTTTCTTGCTCTTTTTTCCCCCCATTCAGTCAGTCATTCTCCTCACATTGTTGTTGCTGTTTTTATTTGTTTAATAGTTATTATAGAAGTAGGTCGGACAGGAGGAAATGACTTGGCTACACTGGACAGCTTTATAATGATCAGCATTGTCAGCAGATCCACTGATTTCTTAGAGGAAGATTAAACGGCTGCCGAGTCAGAGGCATTCAGAGGAGGCTGGAAGCTAGGTCAATAGCAGGCAGGTGTAATATGCTACCAGAAATGACCGTCAGTCATATTTCCCTATGGAGTAAGCACATAAATTTGCTTGGGGCCGTCATGCCAACAAGGATGAAGATTCCATTGGCTGAACGATAACCGAGAAATCAGGACCAAATTTGTCGTCATGTTATTTGCAGACAACACATGATATAAAACACTGGTAACAGATGATAAAAAAAAAGAGAACGCTCGAGGAGTGCCTCAAGGCCCCGATTGCAAAATTGTACATCCTGGAGATAAAAAACTGATCTGGTCTGATCATTCTATCGCTTAATGAGAAAACAAGCTCTCAGTGCTCTGTCTCTGTATTTTAGACTTTTTTTTTGGTAAACTGACATTAAGCAGTTATTTAGTTAGTTACTTACTAGTCACTTAGTTGGTCAATTTAGTTATGTAATTGTTTCATTAATGATTTAATTTATCTCTAGCGAACCTGCGTATCTTGGTCAGGGCTGTGGTGGATGCCGAGCCTATGCAGAACACTGGGTGTAAGGCAGGAGAACTCACCCTTGATGGGATGCCAGGGCACCATGCACACACATCCTCACAAAGTCACACACTCACTCACTCACTCACTCACTCACTCACTCACTCACTCACTCACTCACTCACTCACTCACTCACTCAAAAACTCATTCGCCTCCTTACTCACAAACACATTCACACGCTCAATAAGACCTATAGGCAAATTAGCATAACCAATCTATCTACAAGCCTGTTTTTGGGAGGTGGGAGGAAAGCTAGAGGACCTAGCGGAAGCCCACTGAAACATGGGGAGAACTTGGGAGACCTTTATATGAAGACATCACACCAGGGATCCTGGAACTGTGAGGCAGCAGCACTACCCAATGTTTATTAGTTAAGTGAATTAATAACTTACTTAACATTAACAAACTACAAACTTCAGCATGGATACACCAAATAAATCAGATAAAAAATAATCACATTACTGTATTTGCATTGATACAATTTAAGTAATCAGATTTTAAAAAAAATAATGAATCCAATAATATCCGACGTTTCATTCCATCTATGAAATAAAATCAAGTCGATCGCAGTCAACATGAACTGATGACCTAATAAATCTGAAAATGTGTGTTCATATGTGTTCACTGACCTGGGTATTAACTTTTGGTAAGATTCATTTATCTTCATTAACTGCTGTATCCTGGTTAGGGTCACCGTGGATCCAAAGCCTAACCTGAAACAATGGATGCAGTCCATCACAGTTTTTACTTATTCACAGTTTTGTGGGAGTTGGGGAGAAACTTGAAAACCCAGGGGAAACTCGCATGGACATGGAGAGAACATGAGAATCACCAGACACTGAGCTCAGGATCAAACGGCGGAGCTGCAACAATGCTCCATGCTGCACCAGCGTTCATAACACCAGCGTGTTATGATTAACTTTTAGTCCTGTCTGCAATAAACATCCGTTGGTACAGGTGTTAACTTCCTCTGTTACTCCATTAACATGACGTATGGTTTATTTATGCCAAAGTTAAGGGTTTGTTAATGATAAGCAATGCAGGAAATAATATTAATCGAATCGAGAGTACCTTAAAGTCAAGTCTTAATAAACTTCAGGACTTACACTTGGAAGCAGCAGAATGAGCCGTAGGTGGTAACTAAATTAACTACGAGACCTCGGTTTCGCCCACAGCCTTAACCTTTACTTCCCCCAAAACAGTAAACAGGTAATCAGTAATCAGTCTGAAAATATTAATAGTATTACGGCTGATTGGATAAAAATCAATCTCAGAGGAAAGCTGAAAAACGGACCTGGCCAAGCTGGAGTAGTTTCCTCAACAGCAGTGGCTCACAGTCAATCACTGCTCTGGCAAACCTATTAAATCTCCCAACAGCTCGATAAAGACCTTTTCCCCCCAAGGAAATTTACCTGCCCCTTAAAAATCATGAGAGATATATAAGGTATTTCCATTTGCCATATTAGTCATTTATTAAGTACAACCAATTCTTTCTAATTACTTTTTTTATGCTCTGATAACAACATGGCCTTATGGTTTCATCATATTAGAAAGCCTGACTAATTCACACTGTCTAGCTGACCCTAGTATTAATGGAAAGAAAATGACAGACTAGAGCAGCGCTGCTCAATTCAACTCCTGCGGCTCTCTATGGCTGACTGGTCAACTAATTATCAAGTCCTTTATGAGCTGATTCAGGGCTGTTAGAGGGCAGGGAAAACACTCAAACCTGCAGAGTAAGAGATCCCCACCACCGGCACCAAAAACCATTAGACAAGAACAGAAGTGTCATAGTTAAAAGAGAGATTTTTTATAACCTCTTCAGCCCATGAAAGTCTTGCTAATCATGATGAGTTGTGTCAGTAGTTAAATGAGCGATAATTCGGTCCCCTTCAGGGCTGTAACTGCACGTGTGCACATACTGCATCTTGATTGGTCAGAATTAGATCTCGTGTATAGCACTGCAATTCTGTGTGCGACTTTGAACTACAGGTAAATACTCTGTAAATTAAGATCTGTTAAGTATCCAGTTGAGTTTTTTCTTTCTTTCAGAATTGTACTGGAAGAACAACATAAATGATCCGTGCATTTATTACAGCCTAAAGGAACGATTAGAAACTGTTAGGATGCCTTTGGACTGTTGATGCAAGCAATTTTGTACAGTAGCTTAGGTTCACACTTGCAACGATAACTTTAGAACATCAAATGCCACAAACAGTTTTGCACTCAAGTCTCCATCAGTGAACAGATGCCAACTTTGACAAAATAGAGCTCCTGTTAAAATTATAGTGAATTTCGAGGCTACACAGTTGTACTTTTTGACTATATAGCACAGTTACAGAAGTAAGTTATTTATAATCACACTATCAGTTGGCACCCAAATGACGATGGGTTTCCTTTTGAGTCGGGCTCCTCTCAAGATTTCTTCCTCATGTTGTCTCAGAGATTTTTGTCTCGCCAATATTACCACTAGAGATAAATCTATAAATTCGTATGTTTAAAATTTATGACCAGAATTTGCATAATTTTGTAAAGCTGCTCTGTGACAAAGTCCATTGTTAAAAGCACTATGCAAAAAAAAAACTGAATTGAATTGAATTTCCAGATGCTCTCTAGATCCAGAGTAAATTATAGACGTGCTTTGAACTCTTTGCTGAAAACATACCCTCATGATAATGCAGATAATAATACAATATAGGGCTTAACCCTGTCACAAAGGCATCTTGTTTTAGGAAAATTATTTTGCAAAAACATTTTTATATTTATTCATTTGTTCAATCATTTTTCAGTAGATGCTTTATAGTGGTCATGCTCAAATGGGAAAGCTACACAATCGTGCTTATTGAAATCATACATATTGCATGACCTGCTTCTCATTAACAAATAAATGCAATGCACAGGCTTCAATATTTTTAGCTTAAAGTGTCACTACAGTGTTTTCACAATATATTTCCACATTTTTTAATCTAATGTTGACGAGTCTCTTGTTAGTATATAATATATCCATATTACTTTGTATACATAATCTGTATTTTTATTTGTATACAAACATATGTAAATTTGCACAATTTGCACAGTCTTTAAATTCGGTCTTTGCATCTATCTTTATTTTATATTTATATTGTACCCATGTTGCTTTGTATTATTATGGAACACTTGAATTTCCTTTCTGAAATCAATAAAGGGTTATCCCATCATATCTCGTTTCCTAATATAATCTACTGTAGATTTAAAACAGAGAGCAATTTTATTTTGCACCTTGCACTTACATATATTATTTACGTACACTGAACATAACTCAGTCACTCACTTATCTTCTAGCATTTAATCCTGTTCAGGGTCGCGGGGGGAAGCTGGAGCCAATCTCAGCTGATTTCTGGCGAGAGGCGGGGTTACACCCTGGACAGGTCGCCAATCCACTGCAGGGCGACACACAGAGACAGGCAACTATTCACACTCACATTCACACCTTCGGGCAATTTAGAGCAGCCAACTAGCCTGATCCCCTCTGTGCATGTCTTTGGACTGTGGGAGGAAACCGGAGTACGTGGAGGAAACCCATGCAGGCACAAGGAGGACATGCAAACTCCACACAGAAAAGCACCCATGTCAACCCCGGGGATCAAACCCAGGAACTTCTTGCTATGAGGCGACAGTGCTAACCACTACACTACACTATCGTGCCGCCCCTAGTGAACATAAGAAATTAAATTAATTTAAAACATTCTTTAAATCACTAATTAGCTAAAAAAAATCTTTAAATGGACTGATAAGCAAAAGTCTGACTGGCAATGAGTATCAACCAACTACACAGGTTAATATCTGCTTCATAACACAAGATTCCTGACAGTAAATGTTCATCTCAGTCAATGCAAAAAAAAACAAACAAAAAAACTGATGTCAGTTAGAAAAGAAAAAGGAAAATGTCCACTAGCTTGCTTTAGCACATCATCTCAAACTTACGTGACAAGGCAAGAAAAGAGAAACAATGATAAATGTGGTGTTCATCCTGGTGTCATAGCCCACTTACAAACCTCAACAGTTCAGTAAGCATGAGACAGAAAGACAGAAAACCAACTAAGGACTAAGCAATATATGTGCTGAATGCGCTTCTGCTGCTGTTATCACAGCTAATCAATTTTACATCTGAAAGGTTCTTTATTAGACGTGCCACTACACACCATTTCCCTTGCAAATTTATCATAGAAATGTGAAACCAGTGAAAAATATTTATCCCTTAATTCCTTAAACCACCGTAAATAATGGGTCAGTGGGGAGAAATCCTCAGTGGTTTGTGAAATGAAGACGGTTGCTCTCACATTGCAATCCTGGCAGAAGACTGTCGTGGAGGACATTTTACCGCCATCGATCATCTGAGTCAAAAGTAAACAGGTAAAGCAGGGCTCTTTTTGCAGTTATTGAGACTGCACAATGTAAATCTTCAAAGCTGAACCTGACCAAACACGGAAAACAAACAGCTTGCCTGAATTAATCTTTATTATTTATCAAAAAAAAAAAAAAATCCTCTTTACAGACACTTATCCACTCAGATTAGCAGCAAAAAAGAGCTCAGAAGTCAGGCCTTTTCTGATCTCAGAGCAAAATTGGCTTTTAATGCACAGAAAATGGAAATAGATCTAGCCTGCATCTGCCTAGCAGTCGACCAGATGTTTTCAATTAAGTCTAAGTTTCCAGAACATTTTGCCCTTTCAGCTGGAAAAGCAAACCCCATGAATAATAACAAACCCACACCTTCCCCAAAATGTCACCCATACTGAGTGGTCATGGAAATCAAAGCAGCCTGCGATATTTACCATAATAAACTAAATGGCCCCGAATGCTAATGCTATTTACTCAGGTTAGTCTGCTTCATGAATAAGCTACTCATGCTAGAGCACAATATGGGAAATAACAAGATTAACAAAATTATTTCCACTGTACAGCAGTGTTGGTCAGGGTAATTTTAGGTAATATCAGGTAGCACTGGGTTGTAGGCAATCCAAGCTTAAAAAAAACCCTCCAAATGTCATGCGTTTGGATTTATAGTTTTGGAGTTTCATTAACTTGTGCCCAGGTTCAGCTGCCTCTCCTCTAAAAGCTTTGGACGAAAAAAAAAAGATCCTGATTATGGAACAGCTGAAAGGGCAGCTCTTGCTAATAAAAATAAACCTGGGCATTAGATCAGGAGGACAAAGCCACCCTCTACTAATGTAACAACTCTGTTGCAGGATTGCTATAGATCCAAACAGGTTAACCTACAGCATTCAAAACACTATTAAAATGTTTGCAAAACTTATATTCCAACATGCAAGCATCAAGGATTTGCATAGTGTATTTAAATTTTAAATGTTTCTAAAGTTAGCGTTACAATTAGATTCAGCAGAAGAATTCTAAAGAAAGGGTCCGAGTACATTTACAGTGTAACCAGGACAAGTCTTAAAGAAATGTAATTTTCAATAAAGTAGCAATCTTTGCTGCACAAGCCAGACTTTTAACTATCACTAGAGACTTTGGAAGTGCCTACACTCACAAGAAGAGGCTATCTGACCAACCGATCACAGACTTAACCAACCTGTCAGCAAAAAGTAAGCATGTCACTTGTTTGCTACTAATCATAAACACTAAATAACTTTAAAGGATAGAGTTCCATACACTTTAAAAAAAATCCATTCACCACATCCTATATGCATAGAAATGCATGTACAAGGAAATTTGAGTGATTAATCCTGCAAGATTCAGATGCTTAACAGCTAGCTAGTCATACAGTGGGTCAAGCAGAGGAGCCTAAGCCTGGCCTACTGAATTAGAAGCGATAAAGGTGTTGACAGAGCTGGACATATACACTCCGCTCTGAAAGTACTGGCCAAGGCAAATTCTGTTGTTTTTGCTATACACCGAAGACATTCGAGTTTGAGATTAAAATATTAATATGAAATGACAGAACAGACTTTCAGCTTTTATTTCCAGGTATTTACATCTAGATGTGTTAAACCTACAGGGTGGCACCTTTCTTTTGTACCCACCCATTTTTTTCAAGTGATCAAAAATACTGGAGCATGTACAATCCGAATTCCAGAAAGGTTGGGACATTTTTTAAAGTTGAATAAAATGAAAACTAAAAGACTTTATAATCACATGAGCCAATATTTTATTCACAACAGAACATAGATAACATAACAAATGTTCAAACTGGGAAATTGTACACC
>JAQLOM010000012.1:11365680-11379941 GCA_030068315.1 Chrysichthys thysi | reverse complement strand
TATCAATTAACACAATTAGTTGCTAGATGTTCTCCCAGCTGAATCTTTTTAAACTTTCTTGCTTTTTCAGCCATTTGGTTCCCCCATGCCAACTTTTTTGGGACCTGTAGCAGGTATCAAATTAGAAAATGTGCTCATTTAGTGGCTAAAAGGTGTACAGTTTCCCAGTTTGAACATTTATTATGTTATCTATGTTCTGTTATGAATAAAATATTGGCTTATGTAATTTGACAGTCTTAGTTTTCATTTTATTCTACTTTAAAGAACATCCCAACTTTTCTGGAATTCGGTAGTAAATCAGTTAACGTGATTCCTGGCAAAAAAAAAAAAAATCATTTTTCACAAACGATTTAGGAAACAGAAGTAAACCCCAACTACTAGGGGTTACAAAACAAGAGTAAAGCTATGCAGACTAAACTAAAACACACTGGTCCACCCACACACCTGTGTCTCTGGATCGTCTGAGCCCATGCTGGCAGCCCCTAGTTTGACCACGTCTGTCAGCTGGGTGATGGTCTTGGCGGAGGACTGCGCAGCCTGGGCCAATTTCTCCTGGCTGGAGGCTGCGCCAGCCACTAGCAACTTTGTGTCCTCCACTAGAGCCTTTGCTGTCTTCAGAATGTTCTCCCTGATTTGCACAAAACAAGAAAGCGCACTTTATAACCATGAATACAATGTTCAAAAGAGACAATCGAAAGAATGGAAGGTTCTCTACTTGTTACTAATGGACCACACGCTGAGTCTCACCTGTGGTCTGCGAAGGACTCTTCGTTTTCAGCGTTAAGTGTGCCTGCAGTGGCGAACATGATGGTGGTGTCAAGGTCAGCGATGATGCCAGAGACGGAGCTGGCAGCCGTGATGCAGGCCTGCGTGCCTTTGTTACCTGCTTGGAGGGCCGACAACACCATGGACACCTGAAGGAGAAAACAGGTTTTTTTTTTTTTTTTTTTTTTTTTAAGAGAATCAGACTTGTACAGACGTGTGTAAAACTAGTAAAAGGAATTTTATAATAATTGGTTGATGGCTCTGATTAAAGCCATCACAATGATTTCGCACATCCTATACCCTGCATCTATCTGCAGGGGAACTGAGGCAAACATAAAGAATGATGAGAAGCAGCTGGGAGCGAAAGAAGGAGAGGTGCCATAAATCAAGCAGCAGCCTCATTCTCCTAAGATGAATATTGATGGCTTTGGCACTTTGAGCATAAAGGGTCCATATATCCACATACAGGCTGATCACAAGGCTGACATACAAAGGTATAGACACAGGAATACGAAAATCAAATGAAAAATTTTCCTGGAGAAAAAAAAAAAAACCAAAAACAAAAACCCCACAGAGCGTAGCTGAAGGTTCAAGCTGACTGCCCATATTAATCTAGCAATCATTCCAGGTTGTCATGAGAAGTAAATTCTCTTACAGTCCCATTTCATTTGCACTGCAGGAACAGCTGGCCACATCTGTACACACCCTTCCCCATAGAAATCAAAATCAACAATTCAAGCATTATACATTCAACTGGACCCATTCACAACACAATGGATAATAATTCAGGAATTAAATCACACACAACTGCAAAACGTTCAGCATGAAATGCAGGAACGAACTGAATATATAGACTATAGTCCGGTGAATGAGAGCTTGGATTCGCATTGCATATAAAGCCATGGGCACTGACTCCGATTGCTTCCTCTCTAAAATGCAGTAACGGTATCCATCAGTGACAAACAGATTCTTTTCATCATACTAGTGGATCCATTTCCTTCACCATAATTACTGTTGCCTAGACAATTTTATTACAGACATCAACCCATAAAAGAGAAGGCTTCTGATATGTACCCCTTAATGCTCTAGATAACATGCATTACTGTCAGTTAAAAGAAATTACCAGCTGTTGCTGTGCTTTACCACAGAAGATGTGATCAAATTTACTGGCAACATTATCAGGCACAAACAAGGAGTTACTTAAATGCTCAACCGAGTACTACCCCATACTACCGAGTACTCGGTGGCATTCAGCATGTTCACAGTTCATTGAAAAGACCTCGGAGAGTAAAGGTTTAGTAAGGGATTGTGCGAGAAATTTGTTTTGTAACCCTCGTACTCACTCATATAGCATGTTCCTTCAGTGTTTCCGCTAAAGCCATAAACTGTTTGGTAAAATCTATTGAGGTATTGATCGAGACTAGCGTACTGAATAAACTAGAAAATGGCTTAAAGGCAGAGTCAATATTTTTAGCAGAAGTTGGCACTCCCTCGAAAAAGGCACACGCACCTGACTCCTGGTGCAAGAGGACGAGCTCTCGGACACAAGAGACGATATAACTGGAAAATTCAGCTTATATTTGAAGCTATTAATACATCTACACACATACAAAGACCAATCCTGGGAGGCAAGTCCTAACTACCAATATACACAGATCCATTTGGGCTTAAATTATTTCACAATTATATGTAATACGAGACAGAATCAAAAAGTAAAGGCAATTTTAAAATTGCATGATAACCTGGAGAGCAGAAGGCCAAACATGGAGTGGCGATATCTCCCTTTTCTAGCGAAGAAGAAATTCAAAAGTCAGCGCTCCCTCAAGAAAATCACGTTAGGGTTCATTTGGGACATGAAGGCGTGTATTCTGGTGCATTTCCAAGCACACGGGGAAAGGGTGAACAGTATTTGCTGTGCATTGCTGTGAAATGAACTTAAACCTGCAATTCACAGCAAAAGAAGAGGAATGCTGTTCAAACAGTTTTGCCATACCATGACAATGCACGTCCTCATACAGCAGCAGAGCGGGTTCGAACGCCTTCCACATCCTCCTTACAGCCCGGATGTGGTGCCAAGTGAATATCACATCTTTGGACCACTGAAGGAGGTGCTGCACGGTCACAGACTCACCTCTGATGATGAAGTAAAGGAAGTGGTGCTCACCTAGATTCGGATACCACAAATATGTTGTCTTGCATGGGGACTATGTGGAAAAGTGACATGTTCAATTTCGAAGTTATTTCTAGTAAAGTCATTATTTCTTTGCCTTTACTGTTTGATTCTCCCTTGTATATAGGCCCAGAGGAAGATACTAAGGCCAATAATAGTCATGATCCTCATGCTGTGTCCTCCGTCTTTTCTGTGGCGGTCTCAACGCTACCAAGACATCCGCTTGTTCTCCGATATGATGTTTGGTGTTTCTGTCTGTCTGTCAGTCTCTCTGTGTCTCTATCTTTCTTTTTACCAGTCATTCCACACAAACCATGATGGAATGATCCTTTTCTCCACCTACTTCTCCGCATACCGTCTTTCATACAAAACTTTTCTGGTGCTAAGTGCTGGCTACACACAAAGTTACTGCACCAAAGGATGGTAAACTTGGCACTTTCATCTCTCCTTATTGCAGCAATCCATCTCTTCCGTACATGGTCATTACTTAGAAAGCCATGCAAACTTTGAACAGAAAGATGGTCTACAACACTTTTCATACTATGGTATGTGACTCCAGTAAGTTCACTGCATCCTTCAGTCTGCTTTTGTTTACTTTCAGATTCCTAACCAGGAAGTGTGATGCTTCCTTTTCCAGATGGGTCAGATGCTGGTGGTCCACATAACAGCCCTTTTTATTTTGAGCAGATATTGAATTAACAGCTTTAACAAAGTGAGAAGAACTGCCCCAAATATGGCGAAAATATTTCCTGGCCCTATCTTTAATAACAAACATCTCGAGGTTGCAAAATAAGATGCCAACAGACCAAAATCCAGTGATACCAGTTCACCTTTACAGTTACTTGCGGCACACCAAATTTCCCACTTCAAACCCCATATTGTAATTGCTGGATGGTTCTTTGACTTGAAATCCTTCATCCGACTGATTTTCAGTCTTCTTTAACAAGACACAGATGTGTGGTCGATGTTCAGCACAAACAGTGTTCAGCCCTATAAACTACTAGTGACAACACTGAACAGATGCCCTTTTTTCCCCTCAAACAGCACAGCAGACCATGGTGAAATACAGGCTCATAAAGCAGAGATAAACTCCCCTTCTCGGTGTGATTTGCTACAATCAACGTGGAGTCCAAATTCTCAGTGCGAGCAGCGCAATCAGAAGCTTGGAGGATGGAAACGAGGGCTATCAGGCCTACCTTCTCGGTGACGGCTCGTGCACATTCGATCAGCTCTCTCTTGGTGAAGCTGTCTGTGGGACTCATCTGGAGCGCGCCAGCCTTCTGCACCAGGTAGATACATCCGTGCCCGAGCTCCTGAACGCGGCTTTTTATCTGCACGCCAACCTGGAGAGGAGCAAAGACGCGTGGCATGGTGAGACCATGACCAAGTGTACATGCTTAATCCCTCCATCCTAGACTGCTTTGGTTCGTCACAAAGGCTGACGGGTGAATAATGAAAAGACGGCGAGAGCTGGTGAGTGGGCTGGATGGCACTACACCTTTAGTTTCCTGACACATAGATCCATGGGTAGGTGGTGCTTCATTACCACCTCACCGGAGGCTTTTAAAGCTAGTGGGGGTGCACAGTCACTATGGTAACAGCAGCAGCTGCTTATGTAAAGGCTATTGAGGAGAGCGGGTGGCTCGCAGATACTGGATGCACACACTGGTTTAAAATATACATAATCAAATTGTGATGCATCACTGGCACCTACACAACTCGACTCTTAATGATGAAAAGAAATTACCCAAATAATTATTACCATTTGGGGGGGAAAGAACAAAAAATAAATAAATAAAATAAATAAATAAAAATAAAGATTCCTTGTGGTTGATAGGATTATATCCAGACAGCAAATTATTCCCTCAATGCATTCCATATGGAAAAGTTCGAGTCTGTTCTAGCCAGCTGTGCCTCTTGCTTACATGATCTCTGCACTGTGTGCACTATCCGCTGCACATGATTATATTATCGTTGCGTGTTTATATATGTGCCTCCTGTCCACCCCACTCCACTCTCTCCACCCCACTGGCCCGCTGATGACAGACCGTCTCTCCGATCTGATCCTTACCTCCTCCGGCTCGGCTGTGGCGGCTGCCAGGCGTCCTTGTTGTGCCAGCTGGATGTAGTCCACGGTCACCTGAGACGCCAGGCCACCCAGCTCCTCCTGGCACGTCACAGACTTCGTCATCTGGAACAGATCACTGCATCAGTGTCCTGTCGTTCCCTAGACTTTAGCTGAGGTCCATACATTTGAATTTTTTCCACTTATATCAGCTGTTAAAGAAACGCATGAATACTCACTAAGGAAATATCAGAACACATGGATATGTATTTAAGTCTTGAGAAAAGACAACCGAGAGCACCGGGAGCCGAACATGACGACAGGTTACTCACCATCTCCTGTGCGGTGATCGCGATAGCCTTGGAGAACTTCACCATGGTGGTCTGGTAATCCACAAATGTGCCGTCCGGTTCCGGAGGAGTTCCCTCATCCATCTGAGAGAATTGGAAAAAAAACAAAAAACAAACCATGAAACTAAGGCCATTTCAGCCAAGTTCTCGTACAAAACCAGCCTTAGTGAAACACTGAATATGCTGGTCCTCTTAATTACGGGCTTCGTGAAAAAGGGGTGAAAATTAATCCGCAACTACGTTTCAATAGTCGCCATCATCCATCGTGTGTCTTCTTGACAATATAATGAAAGAGTGCAGACACACATAAACGAGCTGTACGGTGCTGTAGGATCAAACGGAGGCTAATAATGAGCTCCATGGAGGGCTACAGCCGCAGCGACAGTCCCGGTGTGAATGACTGACAGCTGGAGACACTCAGGCTCTGAATGTGAAAAGCTTTCTAATAACAGCTGCTGAAAGAACCTCCTTCCAAGCATCTGCATCCAGCTCCTGGCACCGAGCTGGCACAGAGAAAGAGCCAGGCTGCTGGTTGTAGCATGTGCAACTACCCCTCTCATATTTCCATTATACAGTAGGAGCCATGTATCTATTATCGAGTACCATTTTCATTTCATCAGTTAATAATCACCAGTGTACCAAAATTCAGCTGTTGGGAAAAACCATAATTACATTCCAACACTAAACATCTTGTACTTATTTTTAAAAACTGGGCACAGACTTTAGCATTGTAGTCTCAGGTACTGTTGTAGCTGATTCAACCCTGATTGCTTTATAATACATCATAGCTTACATTAGAACATTATTCAACTATCCCCTTTTCTAACTTTGGTATCAACTATTAACACAAAAAAAACCCCAAACAAACAAACAAAAACAGACAGTTCCTGGTAATGGCTTCTGTTATATGGACTATACAGCAGCACCCAATAGATTAATGGAGTCAACGTCCATTAGGTTCCTTTTTGTATTATTGAAGTGTGTAGTTGTGTATGAAATAAGTCCTGAAAGATCATGCTATGTTTTGGTTGTCCACTCACCCGTCCCATGGCCTCAGCGATGGACTCCACCATGCCTCCTACCATCCCTCCCTCGCTCGCTGCCTCATTCAGCGTCACCATGATGTCATCTACTGCCTCCTTCATCAGCTGTGCTGCCTCGGCTATCGCATCATGGGTATGGGCCGCCTGTATGAGGATGGTGTGTGTACTAGTTAATGCACATGGTCAATCAGAGACAGGGTGATTACCACAAGACACAACATAATGCATGTTAATCACCACCACAATATTGACATTTGCAAGTGCCAACAATGTGTAAATGAGCAATGTAAGAAACTATGACTCTTGTGTGTTCTGTGACGATTCGGTTCAAATCACCGAATCCAGGTAGGTCAGGGGTGTCGAATCAAATGAATCTTGTAAATAAAAACTCATGGACCATAATTAAATTAAAAGGTTTGGGGGAAAATGTTCGTCTTGGTTATTTTACTAAGGAGAAGAGCATAGCAAAACACGCATGGTCATAAACACAGCTACTGACGAGATATGCTAACGACATGTAATGTCTCATTAGCAGGCTACAAATCTGATGCTAATGATTTCTCGTTCCAAAAAGAACCAATTTAGGGGTTTCGCAGAAAAAGGGCTCAATAGTTGTTCAATTTTTTTTGTTTTTTTTGTTTTTATATTTGTTTATAGTATGTTCCAGATAAATGCTGATACATGAACACATTGCACACAGGAGGTGATTATGTACAATCAGCCTAATAAGCTGATTTTTTTTTTTTTTTTTTTTTTTTTTTTTTTGTGTCCACTCCACTTGACGTAGTGGATTATATGTGTCCTCTTGCCTATAAACTAGGTAACCTATACACAAATTTGAGATCGGTCTTCTGGGAAATTTGGCATATGGACATTACAGAGATTAATAGCTCCAGCTATACATGCTTCTGCTTATAGTATTCAATACTCTGTACATGTGTATGTACGTGTGAAGACAACTCGAGTACTCTTCTACCTTAGGGTTTCCTCCTCCCTCTTTGGCTGCATATAGCATCTGCAGTGAAGACTCGGCAAGGGTCTTGGTCTGGTCCAGGATGTTCATCTGCTGCTGATGGTCCATGTGCTTAGAGGCCAGTCCTACAGCAGCCACAATGAGTGGCTCAAAGTAGCTAGCCAGCTGACTCACCTGCGAGAGGACGGAAGCTATACAAATCAAAAGCTAGTCGCATCCAGAGAGGCGTAACTGCTCATTTAAGCCTGATGTTCATTTTGTTGAACAGTGTGGACAATCTAATCGGGAATGAATTGCACTGTATAACATAATGAGGTATACCACAGGAGTCATCTGCTATGTGAACAGGCCAGTGTGTGTGTGCGCGCACGTGTCTGTGTGTGTGTGTGACCTTGTGCCCAAGCTGTGCGGCCTCCCCGCGGGCTGCAGTGGAGATGGGTTCGATCAGATGGCCGATTTCCTGCACAGCCGAGGTCACCTGCTCCTGCACAGCCTGCGCAACCACCAATACAGCCACATTAGATACAACGCTGGCACTGTCCCAAATCAACAAAGCTGCTACAACACCTGCTCATCAGCAGAAGGACAAATCCATAGACAGTGAACATGAGGGATATTTTCAGCATCTTATCACGTGGAAACAAACACTAATAGGCAGCTGACATACAAACGGATGCATTTTTGCACCTCTAAAGAGATGTCATCTCTGCACGGCAGACTCTGACCCACAGCAGCCAAGGAGGCTTGCTCTATGTCTCGGATGCACTTATTGATGCTGTCGATGCTGTGATCGCACTCCCGCTGACCTGGAGCCTTGTCCCTGTAACAACATGAAGAGAGAGAGGTGGTGCTGACTCTTGCCTTCCGTACTGTTCAACCAAGACATTAGATATGTTACGGTTGCAAAAAACTATGAGAATTAGTGCCGACTTGGCCATTTCTAGGCACCCATTCAAATATACACACTAATATGCACCCACTGGCTGCACTCCAATTGCAATTGGGTGGATTGGAAGGACAATGGAGCTGAAGGGCAGCCAAGTGGTCACAGATCACATCTTCGGATACTGTTTCTGTTGAGCAGACTGTTGGCTGAGGGCACACCCTTATAGACTGGTAACTAAGCTCAAACCAGCTCTATGTGCACAAGAGACATTCATATAAACAACTGTGCGAGATCTCAAATCAGTTCTTCCTACAGTTCATTACATCTCCAAGCTCAGAACTGAGGCTCATGGTTTTACAGCTCTGGGCAGTTTGTCTAAGGCAACTATTTAGCGGGCACCGCGGAGATAAACGTCGAGCATTAGACAATCGTCTTCTTTTAGAAGAAACATAAAAAGACGCATCACACCATAGTATTGAGTATACATAAAATGCCACAAAATAAATAAATATAGTTGCCTGGGGTCCTTACAGTACTGTTGAGAGTGTTGTAATAATGTGTGGAAGTGCCTGCCTCTGCCAGTGGGGGAAAAAAACAACAAAAAACAAGCCTTGACTAACCAAAAAATAACAAAGGGGAGAAAATTGATAAGTGGTGAACTGCTGTTATACGCTTTCCACAGTCCACGGAAATAACTGTGAAACAGAGATGTGAAGATTACACATCGGAATAAAACTGAAAGTCTTAACACAGTGTATATGTATGACTCACCCACAGACACTTTCCATCGCCATCTTAAGGAAGAACATTCTATTTTTACTGATTCCTAATTAAGCAAGCTGGTACAGCTTCCTCCAAATAAGATACAGGATTGCTGTAAGTGTGACAATGCGTGAATGATTTCTTCCACCGTCCTTTCAGCTCAGGCTGACTGTGAGAATCCCAGCAACCCTGAGTTTCCATATAAAGCCTACACAAATCTGACTCGAGACTGAGCCCGATTTATTTAATCGCACAATTTACAGCACATTAAAACACATTACTGTTACACGGCAAAGAAACTACGGCAAAAAGAAACATAAAAGCGCCAACAAACAAACAATAAAACAGTCGTCAGGTACACAAATAGCATCACAACATGTGTCAGATTATCACCTACCAAACCTGCTTAAATGCCACAGGACACACGCTTTAAGACTGTATTTGAATTCTCAAAAATAAGGGCTTGTTTAACGTCTAGAGGTAAACTCTAAGAGTCCAGGGGAAAAAAAATAACACTAACACTTCTGTCCACCTCAAGTTTTAATTGTGGTCCTGGAACATCCACCAGATTTTGTGTGGTAAATCTCAAGCATCTTTGCGTAATCAAAAGTTATAGTGATTCAACAAAGAGGGGCCGCAAACCATGACCAGCTTTAAAAAAATACAAAAAACAATACAACAAAAAAAACCTGGATCTATTAGCTAGTTCCCCTGTGAAGGAGGGCTATAGAATGTCCTTCATCTGAGACATGAAGTCAGACCTCATATCTTTCCAAACTGCTGCTCGTAACACATTGCAGACCAACAAAACGAACTTGGAGGAAAGTGCTATCCACCCTCTTCCACATACACTGCTCACAGGCACCCAAGATGGGCCAATGTTACTGCGATTGACCAAAAAAGGGATAATTTTGCCCTCCAGATGTTTGAGGCACTGCCAGAATTTGATCTTGGGAGCCCTGTGGGTTTATGTATTTGATCTAGAAGTGTGAAGATTTGAACCTCGGACACTCCAAGTAACTTTGCTCTCTTTGGGATTTTTATAGTGATCAAATGGAGAAAAGTGTACAAACCTGATGGCAGTGATGAGGCTCTTTATGGAGTCGGACACGGTGCGAGAGTGGCCTGCAAGGACAGACCATGTAGGCGGGTCTTTAGGGTTGAGGATGAGAGAGCGAGCACTTTTCAGCAGCTGGGTGGAGCTGTCCAGCATAGAACGAGCCGAGCGCAGGATTGGCTCCTGAGCTGCCGAGCCCTGGAAGGAAAGGCCAAACAACCAAAAAGATCATTTTGTTCCACCCCTTAAGTCCACACACATTTCCCGGACAGCTTTTATCCAAACTCGGATCATGATCAGGTTAACCGGTGCACATCTAAAAATTCCTATAAAGACTCCCCAAAGGAAAAAAGTGCAAGTGTACACGAATACCATCTGAAACCACGCAACACAAAGAAAGCCTAAAGAGAGGCCTAAACTCAGTTGTTTTTACATATGAACACAAGAATACTCTGTGTTTTCTGTCTCCGCTGACAATCTCTACTTCCACTGCGTTACTGTGTGAACAGGCTCCCAATCAAACTGGGGTGATAAACCTTGCAAAAGCACAGGAAGAGTGTTTTATAAACACTGTAAAAATGAATCCGACTGCCATTTCACCTTGAGTAATTCCCCAAGTACAAAAAGGAAGTGGCTCATCAAACCACCTCTGCCTTGTTCTTATGAAACCGAGAGCCGCCACTTTGCTTTGGCACCGGATTAAAGGTAAATAGATCAAAGGTACTCAAGTCACCTACTTATTCATGAAAGCTATGGGAGCAGTCGAAAAGGCCATTTTATAGTACATGCTAAACAAAACAGTGGACAAAAGGAGCAGTCTGAGGCTAAGAGCTATCAAGAACCCGCTGTAATTTTCATGAGAAGATGCTCTTTAAAAAGGCGGCTTTCGGTAGCACACCATAAATAAAGCGTCTAAAGTGCTACTGGATGACTTTATCTCACCTCGTTGCTTATCTGAGCAGGAATGCTGGCGAACTCTGGATTAGAAGCAAATGTGGCGAGGTTCTCCACAGCCTGAATGAGGGGAGCCGTGGCAATACGGCACCTTTCACGATTGTCATCAGAAAAATCTCCATCCAGGGCCTGCGAGAAAAACGCACACAATCTCATACCGATAATATTTTACTTGTAACATGAGAAAAGCAAACGCATCACTTGCCTCAATTATTATTATAGTTAATTTGTAAAAGAAAAAACAAAACACAAAACACCTTACCTTAATAGTTTTGACGAGGTTAGCCGTGGTGTTGGCTACTTCTTTGGCAGACTGCACGAAGTGTCTCCTGGCGACAGGGTTAGCGGTTTTGGATGACGCTAGACGACAGGCATTGCAAAGAGCTGAGGTGTGCTTGGCTACAATCGTGGCTGCCGACAGCACCTACGCACAGAAACGCAGCCATACAAATGACGACGCTTTACCTGCTTTGTATTAGTAAAGTTCACAAAACTGATTCATTTCAAGTCTCGATGTATAACAGCATAAGCATCTTTAATACAAATGTAAGTGATCTATTAGCTATCCCACTGAGCGAGTGAAGGTGTCCATGCATGCCAATATAAACTGAAAGGCTAGAGAAAAAAAATTACTCTGTTAGTAGCTAACAAACTATTAACTTACAGTGAGCTGGTTTGCTAGTTAAGTGCAAAATAAATTAAGACTACAGGAAACAAACAAGTGCAAGATCTCTTAACAGTTTCTATAGTTTCAGCATGCTTGCATCTAAAAAGATCTTATTGGAGTCTGACGGTTATTTGAGTCAGCATTGAAGCTCATCACACCACAGTGAAACGCACTGTATTTAAACATAGCTACATAATAAAGGAAAAACATCTGTTCTGCAAAAGGAGCATTGTTTGGATGGTGAAGCTGCTTACTCTCTAGGCAAATAATGTTAATAATAATAATAATAATAATCTGCTTGTCCCAGACACCCATGCTACTGATTTGTGCAACCCATAATGTTAAAGGCAAGGGTTAAAACTAAAGATAAACTTGTCACCTGGGAGGGACTACTGGCCGGGTCCACCAAGCTCTGACATGCCATCTGAATGGCCTGGTTAGCTTTGGCAAACTGGATGGGGTCCACCAATCCCTGATGGCCTGACTGACTGTTAGGATCCGACACGCCGACCAAATATGATGCCTACGGACCAGAGAAAAAGAAAAGGTAGGTTGAGCTTTGGCCTTCTCCAAACCATAATGTTTTGTGCTCTATAGGTTTGAGACAGATGTTAAGGAGTTTTCCCACAATTTGTATACAACAAGGTATAAATCAGCAGGAAATGAGAATGTAATAGCGAGTCATTACTCTATACAGTTCGTAGGATTTCTGCAGGTTTCAGCAAGTTAAATTTCAGATTTTTTTTTTAAGGCCATTCTGAATTAAATTTAAGACCGACTTGATGTACACACTGGTAAAAAGGAGAAAAGAAATATAAAAAGAGATAAAATATAAAATAGAACATAAACATAAAAGAAAATCAGAGTCCTATAATTACATACAAAATAAATTACTTTGTGCAACAACTGTTTTCACATTCACAGCTGTGTGTGAGAGAGGGGATTAACAGGGATTAACACAGCAGGAAATCCTATATCACCAGGCTACGACTAAAATCAATCATTACTAGATTATTACTAGTGGCGAGCACAACAACAACAACAACAACGGTGGGCTGTAAAGTTTATATCAGCTATCAGTTCCACCTTGGTCTCATTTGTAGTTATATTACAGCGTGCTACATGTGGATGGTTGCAAGAAAGAAATAACTACAGCATGGAACTAATATACAGTGTGCCATCAGAGACTGTTGTGCCACGAAAACGCTTGGTTTAAAAAAAAATAAATAAATCAAACCCACAGAAGAAGTGTTAAATACACATTGACATTTAAGACCTAAACATAAACCAATAAAGACCTCGTACATAAAACCTTAATGTTTTGAAGACTTTTTAAAGCCTTAAATGCAGATTTATTTATTTTTCATTTTTAGACTTCAAGACACCGCAGAAACCCTGAGTTTGTTCATCATTCTGACAATATTGGCTTTCTACAAAAAGCCTTTAATAAATTAGCACTCGAAAAAAGATTTGTTTATTTTATTCTGTGAGAATCTTCTGAGTTTTCATAGATTTTTTTTTTTTGTAAAATAAATGGCAGCCATGTCCCCAAACAAGGCACACCAATTCATTTTGATCAAAGGAAGTACACAAGTTTGCTTTAGTGCAGCACCAGGATACCAAAAATAATACAGTCTGCTCAGTGTAAAGCGCTTACTGTGGAACCAGAAAAAAAAAAGTTAAACAAAGATCATCTACATTCCTGTAAACTCAATTAGAGTCTATTAGTGAGATTAATCAGGAAATATGGATCAGATAGTCTTTTAAACACCAGACCAAAGAATGGCGAGCTTTTCTGATTTCTCCCTAACCTGGCCAGCTGCCTCGGTCAGTCCACACAGTGCTTTGGACGCCACACCCACACACTCCCCAAACGCCGGCACATCTCCTGTCTTACAGTGCTGCGAAATGCCTGCCATGGACTCTCCCAGCACCTGACATACACAACAAGGTATATAATTCAGTATATCGAGTACAAGATACTTTGCTTTACTCAGCATTCATGTAATGTAAATATATATTCTGTATTATAAATATATGAAGAAGCTAATTTAAAAAAAAAAACAAACAAACAAACAAAAACAAAAAAAGTAAAAAGATTTTACCTTGGAGTTCTCCATTACACTCTCAATGCAATCAAAGTACGAGAGATCATTGACAGGTTCATTGGGGTTGTCTAGCATTCCTCTAACCGCCTGAAGAAAGAGAAAAAAGAGCACAGGGATCACAGGGATGTTGAGATGATGACACTGAAAGAGCTTCTTTGAAACCCTCATTTCTTTCTCTACTGAGTTTAGTGAGGAAATGGCTAATATTTCAAGATCAGCAATATCACAAGGAATTTGAGCTCAAGGCTCCATGAGTCAAATAGGACAATAGTGGTGATACTACTAGAAAAATAACCCAGCAGGGGTCACTATAAAGAAAACAGACCACTGTACGTTTATTAAAATATATGCACAGGTACAAACAAAAATACTAACTGTGAGCAGGATTAAAACACACACACACACACACACACACACACACACACACACACACACACACACACACACACACACACACACAC
>JAQLOM010000012.1:11336876-11347024 GCA_030068315.1 Chrysichthys thysi | reverse complement strand
TTTCATGGAAATCCAATTTAAGAAGTATCGGTATCGGCAAGTACACAAATAAAAATACTCGTACTTGTATCGGTTTGTAAAAAAGTGGTATCGGTGCATCCCTACTTATTATAAATACCATCATTGTGATACTATAAATATCAGGGTCTGAATACCTCACCTGCATCTCCCATAGAGGTGAAAATGCTCTCGGTGACTGTCATAATGGTGTCAGTGGCCTGGTCGTAGCGACCGATGGGTTCGCCACAGCTGGCGTAGTGGCGCACATGTTGAAGCAAGTCGCTAAGTGCCAGGCTGACTGTGCCCGCAGCTCCATTCACCTGCCGAAGTAGCTCAGCCTCGTCAGAGGCAGCATGGCACGCTTTAACACACAGCTCTACTGAGCGCTCCACCAGCCTGCCTGCTTCCACCAGCTGCTCCTGGCACACAGGTGAGCTGATGGTGGGACTCACCACCTTGAGTAAACAGGGAAATACAACATTAATGCCATTCAACTGCTGTTAAAGAGAGCTGATGGATCAATGACTGCAGATCATTTGAATTTACCAAGCTGTTACTATAAGTATGTCAACATGCACTGAGCTTTGGCTGTTCTAGCAAGGAAATTTCTCATATGAGGCAATTGTGCATGTACAGAATAGGTGCATCCATCAGGCCACCCTATCCATCCACCCACCCACCCACCCAATCATCTGTCCATTTATCCATCCATCCATAAAATCCATCCACCCAACAGTCTATCTGCTCAGGCTATCCATAAATCCATCCAAGCATTCATTTATCCATAAATCCATCTACCTAGCAATCTATCTGTCCATCCATCAACCCATAAATCCATCTGGCCATGCTTCCATCCATCTAGTCATCCACTCGACCATCAGTCCATCCATCCATCCATGTATCTACCCATTTTCTGTTAATCTATCCAAAAGATTAGTGCCATCCCTTATAAAATGAGAAAAAAAAATTGAAAAGGAAAAATGTAAGACAGTTGAGTTTGTAATTGCGATGCACAAAATATCAATTTTAAAATACATCACAAAATGCATTAGAACTACAATTAGCATTGTGTATTATGGTCAGGTGCGCCTGAAATCAAGGTTTTGGTCAGGCCCCATGTCAGCATATTG
The DNA here is from genome assembly GCA_030068315.1 of Chrysichthys thysi. Lineage (NCBI taxonomy): Eukaryota > Metazoa > Chordata > Actinopteri > Siluriformes > Claroteidae > Chrysichthys > Chrysichthys thysi. Next base: position 11,345,894 of record JAQLOM010000012.1, on the reverse strand, counting down.
GATAAACATGGGCTGCATACAATGAAAATCACCCAATAGCCCACTGTGCACTGTGAAGGTAGATCACTGATGCTTTGGAGCTGTTTTGTGTCTGGTGGTTCACAGCATCTGTGAAACTTGATGGCATCATTAATTCTGCTAAGCACCAGGATATTTCATCTCAAAATCTGGTCACCTCTGCCCTGATGTTCAGACTCGGCTATACCACAACCATATGTCCAAAAACACCACCGAACTCTCAGCCTCCATATTTGAACCCTACTGAAAACCCCTTGTCATCCGAGTTGAACAGAAAAGTCCAAATGCCCAAACCGAACAACATAAAGAAGCTTAAAATGAATGAGAGGACCAATATTCCTCTAAAAGTGTCTCCAACCTTGTTGGACGTCACAGAAAGAGATTCAGTGTTGTTACGCTCCCCAAGGGAGGCATGACTGAATATTAATTGGAAGGCTGCCAATAATGTTGACACCTATGTATTGCAGATTAATATGTACCCTTTAAAACCAATTAAAAAATAACTACACAATATCAAATGTTTGCTGTCTGCAATGTCATTATTGCAGGTGTTATTCTTTGCTTATTTTCATGAGGGGTTCAGCCATCCATCCACATAATTATCTGTCCACCTCGATACCCATCAATCTACAGAGCAACCATCTATCCATCAATCCACTTCTCAGTCACCACATGTAGAGTATATGCACATCCATTCACCATCCATCATTCATGCATCAACCAGTCATTCATCTATAAACCCACCCACATATCCACTCAACTATCTGGATTGATCCCAGTGGCCTTTGTTGCTTTCTCCATGCGAACAAAAAGCAGCAGTGTGCTACCGTACCTTGGTGCAAGCCACTAGCTGTGAGGTTGAGAGTGCACACTGTGTGGCTGCCGTTATCACGCGGTTCTGCAGTGCTGTGTCCTCGGCTACCTGTGCCACATTCTTTGCCTTCAGCACCAGCAGTGCAGCAGCGTTGGCCACTGCTTTGGCCAAGTTCATCATTATGTCCTGTAACGTCAGATAAATGCGATCCAGAGAGATCGGAAGAATGCAACAATAAAATTTCCACGTTCCTCCATCTGATTCGGATACTGTACATTTCAAATTAAATGCGTGAACAGTCAACATGACCACCAACAGCACACACACCTGGAATCTCTCGTCAGTCTCTCCTTCTCCGATGTGGCGCAGCAGGTCCCCGCTAGCTTGTCCGATGCTACCTGCTGCTGTCAGCACCGTCTGCCTAGGCTAAAATATTCACAGCAGTGTTACAAACCAGAGCCTGGACTTTTTAGCTGTTGACTGAGGAGTGTTTTGGGTGTGTCTGTGTGTGTGTGTGTGTGTGTGTGTGTGTGTGTGTGTGTGTGTACCTCTCCAGACGTAGGTTCCACAGCCCTAAGCAGGTCACATACTGCCCCCGTTAGGGTCCTGGCTGCACCCATTAGCCTCTGACCACTGCCCACCTCATCCTCCATGAGAGCCGCCAGCAGCTTCACGCCCTTCGACATCTCCGTCAGGTTGGAGGAGATGGTGGTGATGGCACAGCCTACAGCTGTGTAGTCGGTGTCTGTTGGATCACCTTTAGAGAGATAGACAGACAAGGGCAGAAAGCAGTATAATGTTTATATTCATATTACTGAAATGGCCCTTCAGGATATTTTAACCTGAAAGTAGCAAGAAGAAAAAAAAAAAACAAAAAAAAAACAAACAAACATAAAAGGTCATTTTAGTCCCTGGAACTATGGAACCTCCACAGATCACGATGCATGAAGGATTTACTCCAACTTAAACTCCAACCACTGCATCACTACACACAGACAGCAGTGTCAAATTAAGGAAAAAGCTGTTGCTTCGTTGATGCTCTTGGGGCATTTTGCTGGCATGATTTCAGTCCAATTGTCCCCATGAATACATAGCTTCCTGACTAATCATCTTTATCCTATGATGAAGCATTTCTAACCTGACGGAAGGGAGCTCTCTCATGATAACTCCACCCCATCTACAGGACATAAAGATGCACTGAATGGTTTGACGGTAGGAAAATAATATGAATCATATGTTGAGGGTTTCACAATCGCCAGTTATACAGCTACGGGTGATTCTGGACTGACATTTTAGACAGCCCTCATTAAAACTGTAACTGAAAGAAAATACCTGCAGTAATGCAGTAAATACAATTCTGGCTACCTGTCCGTTCCCAAAGGTTTTCTGATATCCATGCATGATCAGACCCAACATAACGACAACGGTGCTTCCCATAACCCTAATTTCTTTCCTCTGAAAACTAATGCCTAATGAAACGTATGGTATTATTTTACATATAGCTCCAAAAGCAGAATTTATTCTACCAAACTACCCATTTTGCATAAACGTGTGTTAAATTCCCAGACAACTTCCACTAGACTTCCATTATATGCATCTTTCGAGCAAGATCATTTTCTGAATGCAAGAAAATGGGTTCATTTTTTTTTGTGTCTAGCTATTGCACACAGACTATGGGGATAGGGTGCACAGAGATGATTTTTATCCTAATACTTACCCTCGTACATATAATTACTGTACAAGGATACTGCACACAAAAATGCATATAAAACTAAAGCTCTACTTCTGCAAACATACATTTCTGACAAGCATTTTCAGCACAGAGAGAACCATAAATGAGGATTTAGCTTAAAATAAAGGGGGGGGTTGAAGTTGATAGCTAAGAGGCAGCTCTTTGGCCTATCAAACAGATGGCATACAGAGATTAACTCCAGCAGAAATCTGGCAAGTGCCCACATGGCCTGCCTCCAAAAGCCAGGATCATACCAAACAGATCAGCTTCAGGACACTGCACTCGATATTCCGTCATCAATAGAAATGTTTATTAGTGCAAACGAAGACTGTCTGCTTCCTGACTGACCGTGTCCTTGATGTGGACTGGAAAAAGGCTTGTGATGATATTCAAGCTGCAAGTTTCATGTTTTACACCACCAGCGTTTTTCTGCATCCCAACAAAATGATTTTCGATTCATCTGGGGCCATTAAGAAACACGAGCTATCTGTTGGTACCAGATTCTAAAAGCATCTGACTAGAGAAACAAACAGGAGAAATGAACAAAACAAGGAAAGACAGACCAGCTGTTATGGTCCCTCGTGGATATTTACCTGCAGTAAGATTAACAACGGACGCGGTTCCGGCAGTGATGGCATCTACTTGCGAATGGATTTCGTGCTTGGATTCATCCACCTTATTCTGAACCCACACCCTGGATGCCTTTTAGGAAAGAGTGAGACATGATGATCAGCAATCAACAAAATCGCATGGATTACCGTTCACACTAGACTGTTTTCATTGGCCGTACTCCACACTACCGGTTACACGTCATCACCGTAGTGTTATCAGCATTACTTATCAGTTTAGACAAAATAAACAGTTCATGGCTTTCACGTTCACATTTCTAATGTCATGTGAGAGGGAGGCGAGTCTGCTCTGCATCAGGATTACCACGTCAGGAAAGGCGCAATCTGAAAAACTGCTGGGTAATAAATTTGGCATAGGAGTCATAAAAAGGGACCGAAAAACACGAGGGCTGCCAAATTCCTTTGAAAACCGCATTTGCATGCTAACTACTTCAAATTCAAGTGCATTTAAATATTGATGTGGCTGCAATTTTAGACCTCCGCAGACGGCGCGAACGTTATACAAATGTCCTGTGGATTTGTGTCAGATAAACCGAGCAAGGCAAAAATATTATAAGGGAATATCATAAGAAGCTTTTATATTTAAGCCAGTATGTTCTAAATGCATGACTTGTTTATTTTAAAGAATATTTCATAACTACTACATATTCTTCAGCAACGACAGGAGTAGTGAGTGTAAGAATTTTTTTTATTCATCTAACTAAAGTAATGTTTACTTTCTGCTGATGCTTTATTAGATATCTGATATGTAATAAAGCAAGTACTGTCCAAGCATAAAGAAATCATTAAAATAACAAAATACAGCATAACTGATGTGCATACTGTATATTATCATCATCATCATCATCGAGAACCCAAGGGACTTTTACTTTAAAAAATAAAAAATAAGTGTGTGAAAGTTGTCTAGACTTTTCAGGCACAAGATTAGCGTGTTTAAATTGTTTCAAGCCAGTATGTTTCCACATGGTTAGACAGACCCCAAACTACTTCCTATTCTCTCACTTCTGCTCATTATATAGGGTATTCATCATACTCACAAAGGGCTGATTTCCAACAAGGCAAGAGTCACAGCAGATTAAACAAGGTTAATCAACTGAGCTTGCTTTTCAAACAATACTTGACCAGTTGGAATGGAAAACTGTAGCCACACCAGCCCTCTGCAGATAAGATCGGAGACCCCCGACATTGAGTCCGACATTGCGAAAGCTATAAAAGTTCACCTGTGGGAAAATCCCTTTACTTAAATTTATAATCATCAAGGATACAGAGCGACTTTTTAACATCAAGCAACACAACGGGGTCGTGCAGCCAAAAGGTTCTGGAAATGTCTACAAGTTGACCTTTTTGCAGTGTTGAAAACCAATATGAATATATTTCAAATAATATATGTAAATAATATGTAAACATTAGGAAATTCAAATCCTTTTCTGAACGGTGAAATTCATCCCGACAGCCCTAACACAAAGGCTTTCACACACTGTCATGGTGTCCCATACAGAATCCCAGATCTACATTTCGCTCTACAGTTCTCTACAGAAACAAAGCTGAGCTGAATTTCACTCACATACATCAAATACATTAAAATCTATCCATGTGTGTTTACTAGTACCCGCAGTTATCAGTGAGTGCCGTAAGGCGGGGGGGGGGATGTGTGTCGGTGTATGCTCACCCTGTCCTGTCCCAGAGGTGGTAGGTTGTCTACCTCACCGAGGTCTGCCTGAGCCTGCTGTACAGCCTGCATGCTGCTGTTTATGGTGCCCATAAGCGCTTGCTGGGCCAGGCTCTGATGACGCACACACGGAGCAAGAGACAGGGTTACACACACACGCCCTGCTATTTGTCAGTCAAATCAAATGTGCTAGTGTGGAGCTACAATCGTGGATATACAGTGTAAGCATCTCACCAGTGGGGGCATGTGTCCCCTGTGCATCTGCCCCATTGTGATCTGCTGCTGCGGAGCAGGCATGGTGCCCATGTTAAAAGTGTCTGGCCCGCCGACAGAGCCCGAGCGCATGATGCCGGGTAGTGCCACTGATCCATGTTCCACTCTTCCCACGCGGTTAAACTGCTGCTGAAGGATGGTAGACCTACGACCATGCAAGCACCAAACAAGTGGCATTTTAATGCACAGAATGCATAAACCAACTCATTTTTCTTTTTAGCAACACAAAAACAATAGCACCTCTGTGGCGACAATTATACATGGACATTATAAAAGCAAGAGAGAATTAATGTGCAGTAGAGCAGTCTCTCCTGTTGAAAATCAGGCACTCCAGGCTCTATTCGCTAATTACAGCTCATTGGGAGAGTTTTTGGAATCAAACGTGGACAGACATGGCTGCACTGGCGTCAACGCGGGAGGCTACGAGGCAGTGATGCAACATGCCGTCTCCCGTAACAACCAAAAAAGAGCAAGTCCATCTGTAGATCTGATTCTGTCAGAGCCTGCGCCCAAATCGGATAAAAAGCATGCTGCAGGGCGAGGCCGAGAAGCGCTCCCTCTTTCCGTCTCTCCCTTTTCATCTCTCCCTGCTTCAAGGAACTGGATCTCTTAATTGAACTCATTCCTGATGATTTTGCAGTTTGGGGGAAATAATAATACAGCCATGTCGCTGGGAGCGACATCCTTCTCAAGGGCAGAATAAAAGAAAAAACATCCCTCTTGTGGGTGATTAGACATGGCCGTATGCCAGTTTGGCAGTTTCTACACCACCACCGAGGCTCTTCTATCTAATTTCAAATGATCAAACCCCTTAGCATAATCGACACATGGCTGATTTACATCATCATATTTTATCCACTACAAACAAGACAAAATCAAATGCTCATCATAGCATTTAAAAAAAATGCGTACTTCTTTGGTGAAACCGATTCTTCCAGCATGGTAGACTCTTCATCCCCGTCCAAACCGAAGCGGTCCTTGCTCTGTTTCTGTAAAGCCGCATCATCAGCATGAGTCACACATGTAATATCATACACCGTTACACTGTTGTTACCTAGAGCACTTACCTTTTTAAGGATGATGTCTATGTATCCTGCGATTAATTGGGAGATTTGCTCTCCTTCTGTAGTCTGAACAGAATAGTAGCTCTCTTGGTATTCACCAAAGTCCTGAAGGAAGCACACACCCACACACATTAACTCCGACTAATAAAGTCAAGATAAAGACCATGTAGTGCATCCTAAACATTTATAGCACACCTTATAAAAAGATGCTTATATGAATATGGGAGATTTAGCGTTCAAAGCAATGATAAGCCTAGTGATTATTTCTCTAGTACTTATGTTTTATTAAGTAGTAGATCCCTAATATATAGTATATCCTACTATAATCCTACAGTGCCTTGTAAAAGTATTCACCCCCTTTGGCATTTTTTTCATGTTTTGCTGCCTCACACCCTGTAATTTAGACGTTTCTTAATCTTATTTTATGTGATGGATCTGCACAAAATAGTCCAAGTTGGTGAAGTGAAATGAGAAAAATATGTATTAAAAAAAGGATTTAAAAAAAAAACCCTGAAAATTGGCATGCACATAAGTATTCACCCCCTTTGCCATGAAGCCCCTAAAAAATTACCTTCAAAGGTCACATAATTAGTGAAATGAAGCCCACCTGTGTGCAATCTAAGTGTCAGTATAAACACACCTTTTCTGAAAGGCCTCAGAGGCTGCAACACCATTAAGAAAAAACACATCACACCATGAAGACCAAGGAGCTCTCCAAACAAGTCAGGGACAAAGTGGTCAGGGTTGGGTTAAAAAAAAAAAAAGAAAATCCAAATCTTTGATGATCCCCCAGAGCACCTTCAAATCCATCATCTTCAAATGGAAAGCACATGGTACTACAACAAACCTGGCAAGAGCGGGCCGCCCACCAAAACTCACAGACCAGGCAAGGAGGGCATTAATCAGAGAGGCAGGACAGAGACCAAAGGTAGCCCTGAAGGAGTTGCAGAGTTCCACAGCAGAGACTGGAGTATCTGTCCATAGGACCACAATAAGCCGTATACTCCATAGAGCTGGGCTTTATGGAAGAGTGGCCAGAAAAAGTCATTACTTAAGATTGAAAATAAGAAGGCACATTTTGAGTTTGCCAATAGGCATGTGGGTGACTCCCCAAATGTGTGGAGGAAGGTGCACTGGTCAGTTGAGACTAAAATTCAGTTTTTCAGCCACCCATGAAAACGCTATGTTTGGCGCAAACCCAACACAACCCATCACCCCCCAGAACACTATCGCCACACTGAAACATGGTGGTGGCAGCATCATGAGGTGGGGATGTTTTTCAGCAGCAGGGAGTGGGAAACTGGTCCAAGTCGAGGGAAAGATGGTGCTAAATACAGGGATATTCTTGAGCAAAACCTGTCAGTCTGCCTGTGATTTGAGTCTGGGATGGAGGTTCACCTTCCAGCAGGACAATGACCCGAGCATACTGTTAAAGCAACACTCGAGTGGTTTAAGAGGAAACATTTAAAATGTGTTGGAATGGCCTAGTCAAAGTCCAGACCTCAATCCAATTGGGAATCTGTGGTCAGACTAGAAGATTGTTGTTTCACAAACGAAACCCATCCAACATGAAGGAGCTGGAGCAGTTTTGCCTTGAGGAATGGGCAAAAATCCCAGTGGCAATCTCATAGAGACTTATTCAAAGTGACTTTCAGCTGTAATTCCCACAAAAGGTGACTCTACAAAGTACTGACTTTAGGGGGGGTGAACAGTTATGCACGCTGAAGATTTCTGTTATTTTGTCCTATTTGTTGTTTGTTTCACAATTAAAAAAAAAAAAAAAAGAAATACATCTTCAAAGTTGTAGGCATGTTCGATAAATGAAATGGTGCAAACTCTCAAACAATCCATTTTAATTCCAGGTTGTGAGGCAACAGAACATGAAAAAAAAAATGCCAAGGGGGGGTGAATACTTTTGCAAAGCACAGTATAAACTTGGTGCACATTGAGTAGTATGCTGTGAGTGTTAACTTGCTAACAATGTGTGCACTTGTGTTCTTTTTTTAACCCTTGAAGGCCAGAGCATCGGGACCTTCCCTTGCTCCCTGTAATCTGACCTTCTGCACAAAGTGATCATTGTTTGAGGCTTATTTTCAGTGAACTGGAAACCTTGGCCAATATGCAACAATGCACATTTAAACATGCTGTCAAATGTGCTTTGGAGAAAATCTGGCAATTTACACTGGTTACTAATATTACAAACATAAATATCCTTTGAGTGAAGTCTTATCAGGAGAAGTACTACAGAGAAGGACAAATTTTTTTAGCAGCATGTTGCAGTAAGGAAATATCCAAACAATACACACAATAATAGAGGAAGTCTACATGAGAATTTAAAGGAAGAAGCAGCCCAACAGCAGTGCCTGAAGGACAAGCAAGCCCAGTGCAGACTTGCGTACCAATGTGAAACTCTTGGGGGATGCTGCCCATCTCTTCACTGTGGTTAAGGGCCACTCCTGCACTACGTCTTTGGTCCTCTCATCCACACGCATCACAGATTCTTTGGTTATTCCCAGTAAGCGTGGGACAAGCTTATTCTTGCTCTTCATCTTCTCCTGTTGGGAGACCAGATTATCATTTAAGCATTGTGTTAAGACAATTCAAGAATTTACAGTATGTGAAATGAATAAATACCAAAACACCTTATTCACCACCCCAGGTCATTTTTTTTTGCACCCTTACTGGTGGTTTTAGGATTCAAAGGCAGACAAATCAGCAGATTGAGCAACTTTTATTTTTGTTTTCCCACATACATATATACACACACAGTGTGTATATATATATATATATATATATATATATATATATATACACACACA
>JAQLOM010000012.1:11283276-11305625 GCA_030068315.1 Chrysichthys thysi | reverse complement strand
TATATATATAAAAATTGACCGTTGCCTTGGAGAAAACACCAGCACTGAGCTTCTTCTTGTGATGTCCAACACTGTAGAGGGATCTTGGTCCATGCAGAACATTTGAAACTCCTTTATATTCTTAGGAAGTCCTACTTCAATTCAAACCACAGGTTTTAAGTAATGTTGCTTTAACCATCTGTTAACCATCTGGCTTTTTTGTGTTGAAAATTCTTTAGTGATCTGTGTACATCATATTTATACCCCAGGGAAACAGGACACACAAGGTAACAGAGTTCCTGAGGACTGAGAGCAAATGAAAAACAAGTACTGTATTAAGTTTTTCCGAGAACTGCACTTTGTTTGCTTTTATTTAAAATATTCCTTAGGGATGTAAATTATTGACACATTTTTGAGAGAAAATGTTTTTACTTTATATAAAAAAAAAGGACACATGAGAATGTCTTTTTGGTTAGGACAAATTGGAATTGTGTGTAATGTGTGTATTATCCAGTAATCCTTACGGCATTTGTGCTTTAACTCGGTCTAACCTTAGTTTCAAACCCCATTTTCTCACTGCCCGTGCTTCTCTCAGCCCCTCTTAATGCACTCCATTACTTGCAGAGTGTAAGCAGGAAAATAAGAGGCAGCGGCCTAAACTCCTTTTACAGAGAGCGGTTCTCCTGTTCTCCTCTGGAGAACCCCATAGAGAGACGAAGAGACATGACTGAGTGGAATGAGTCTGATCTGTCCTGACCCAGTGTAAAAAATTGAAAGGGCCACGAGGGAAAGCTGTCTGATGCCTTCCCTTAGCTGCCTCGACGGGTGAGTTTGTGCGGAAATTCAGGAGAAAAGGGACTGAGAATTGGTGAGTTCCACCATTATACAAGGACTGTCCATGTGTCTCAGGTTCCGGCGGCTTTAGTGCAGAGATTGATACATTACCTACATGTCTAATCTGACCACTTGACATGGAAGTCAATTATTGAGGGTTTTTTTTTTTTTTTTTACTGTATAACCCAAAATCAGCTATAAATGTGCGATTTGTTATAGACATCATATTATTTGTGTTTTAACCATTTGTTTGGTCGAGCGATGTTTCAAGAGTGCCGATATATCACTGTTTCTCATCCTTGGAAAAAAAAAAAACTGCTTCCTACTTTAAGACTGCTACTACGGTAGTGGTGGCGACATCCTCAGCGGACATGGCAAATGATGCTTTCGGTAATCTAACTTCAGACTTAAAATATAAAAGCTTTCAGATAAAGCTGAAAAGGGGCATTAACTTTACCAGAAGCACTTTTAACAGGAGTACACAAATCATTGCTAGCTAGCTATCAAGCTGATGTTCTACAAAAAAAGCGTGACTTCTTCGGGATCCATTTTCATTAGTATAATTAGAGTAAAAATAAACGAAATATTTGTCCATTTTGTGAACAAAAGGTCACTTACTCGATATAAATGACTTGTTTATAGAATTGTTGTACAAGAGCAATCTCACACCCAAGGTTGTACTCTTGTACTGAACATCAGCATGGCTATGCTTTGGTCACTCTGGATAAGGTCATTTCTGCATTTCAGACAAATTTCTGTGCTCCGTCTTTATATTTAAAGAACAAAATTCTGTAAAGATAAATGCCTCCCATTCATTTAGCTTAAGTAGATATTTGGAGGCACACTATGATGATTTTTAGCTGATGTGACAGTTCTTCAGCCTTCTCTGAATTATGATTTCATAAAACAATATGGTGAAATAAAATTATGTTGTAATTCATTTGAAAAATGCATTTAAAAATTATTTTAGCTCTTCTGAGCCCCCACAATTTCCCTCCATTATCTCAGTCCCATTATCTCATAATATTCCATTACATGTTTAATTGTAAGTGCTTTGGTAGCCATTTAGGACTTTTTTTTTTTTGAAGATTTGATGTGCATTTTTCTAGTCAATCACTGAGTAGTTACTAGCTTAGATGAAGATTAGACTTTGAAACAGCTCCAACTAGATAAATGATGGCTAAGCTAGTCAAATAACACTAGCTAGCAAGTTACATATGCTACCTCACAATGTGCAGGACATTAGTCCTGTTAGCTATATTTAGCAGTCAACATTTGGCAGTCTCTCAAAGCAAATATCACACTAAGTTGTACATACATATACTCATATATACACTTATATTTATTTATTTTACTTACAAGGCAGGAAGATATTTGCAAAAGTATTAGCATGTTAGCATGGCTGAAGCAATAGTTCTGTTTACAATGATTTTTTGATTTTCAGTGTTTCATGTAGCTCTTGTCAGGTGAGCAGAATTAAGGGATTGTGTTTAAGACAGACAGATTTCAAATGCTGTCTACCTCGGCAGCTGGAACAGATGATCTGAGTGCAACACAGAGAGGGATGTTTTTTCAAGCATCCACAACAGTGATAATGTTTGCTTTGATTATTGGGTATACTGACTAACCAAATATTGGCCTATGCTATGTTCTGTCATTACATTAATGTGAAAAGAGTCGGGGCTGGGGATGGATGAAGGTTAAAGTTGGCTAACGTCTGGTTCAGCTGGTCTCCTTTTCATCCTGCTACAGTACACAATCCTGCCTGTGTGTCTCCTCTCAATGCCACAACCCATTATTCTTACCTACCAATTACTCACACACAGCGCACACTTGGCCTGAAAACAAACTGAAACTCCCCCCCCCCCCCCCCCATGGAGAGACGGCCGAGGTAACCAAACAAACCTCAAATGAGACAGTCAGCCAGCCTGTAGATAAAGCACTCATGCACAACTTCTTCCCCCTGTACTCAATTAGTCCTGCACCTACTGTACTCAATGTTTCCTCTACAGATGATTAATGACTGGTCAAAATCACGACCTTGGCATGAATATGAAAGACAAACAGTGTCCTATGCAAACCAAACAGGTCCATTACTTCCTATACCATGATTTCTTATATTTCCATACATCTTTGTGTGGTCCCAACGAGGACAGGAACACTGACATTTATGAACTTGTGGGGACATTCAGTTTGTCCCTGCGAGGAAATCTGCTTTTTTTTTTTTAAACAACAAAATGGCTGCTTTAATTAAAAAAAAGATTCATTTTGGTTATGACAATGGATTTCTCACAAGGATAGTAAATTTTGTGTGGGAGAAGGCTGGGGGGAAAGGGTGTCTTGAATTATGCTGAGGAGGGCAAAAAAAAAATGTAAAAAAAATATAAATAAATAAAAATCAACCGTTTAAATTGGCTGGAAAAAGCAAAAACAGCTCCTCTTCTGACACATTACTCACTTCACAGAGTTTTCCTGAAGGATGCTGTCGGACTGTGCACAATTACAGTCGTTCTGAAGAAGAGCAGAGAAATTCCTGACCGTCAGCCTAACAGATGCTTCCCGATGCCGTGTGTCCTTAAAAGATGCTCCACAAAACACGAAAACATGCCCACCAAATGTTGAAACCGAGTGCTGCGGTCATTTACTCTCGCCTGTGACGAACAATGACTCTGAATGTGGAAATACCACATGCTAACAGGAAGAGAACTATCCAACAGCAGCATGCTTTATAAGCTCCCGTCATAATAAACCACTAGAGTGCATTTACACTCACGCATCACAGCTGAGGCCAGTAGAGTCTGGCCTCTCCGCACAGCCAACCATGCATTTCCTGTGCTGTATACCCCAGAGAGCAGAGCAAAGGGCTCTTTGAGCTTCTCTTCTACAGTGATTGAGGTAGTGAGGGAGGAGAGTGAGGGAGCTGGAGGATTAGAGCCCCAACACTTGAAGAAGGGAAGGATGCTGCCATGCTTTGTTAGCAACTGGCAGTCACTACCATGTCATGCGCCACGTACTCTGGTTGCCATAGCAACTGCAGCCCAGGCCTTTTTCCTGGGGGCCGGGTGGCTTTTGGTCAGCTCTAGTCATGGAGCATAAGGCCCCTTTCTGAGCAGCACAGGACTATTCAGCGTGCCGAGCCCCTGCTAAGAGCGACAAAAGGGCCCCGAATTTCATTACCAGTTCTCAGAAAGAGTCAGTACACATTCACTGAGACATTTAACACTGATCGCAAGAAAGACTGCACACCCTTTGACAGAGAACACCTGGTCCTGCAGACAGAAAACCTGAACAGCCAACTGTTTAATAAATGCAACCATCAACAACCAAATCCAAATGCTCATTTTTTTTTTTTTTGCCTTCATCAGTTATTACACACCATGCACTATTCTCTAAAGATTAGAAGTAAATGGGTCTTACCTTATTGTTTGCACATACAATGGCAAAGCACCTCAGCAGCTCTCCACAGCTGAAAAATAAGAGAAAACCAGTTAGAAACAGGAAGACAAACAGCAGGATTACTGCTGAATCACTGGTTCTGAGCTGAACATTTTCAGCTAATAGAACTTGACAGGTATAGCCTCCAACTATATACCACTAATAATTAAACTAATTTATTTTGTTGGCACTTGGGCTACACGTTTCCTCATTTAATTCCATAGAAAACAGCTATTACGAAGCGCTCGTTATTTCGGTGCGAGTGCCGGTGTGAAACTCCGAGGGTATCACGGGTCATCTGAAGCAGTCATTAGTGGAGGAAAGCATGGTGAAAGGTTAAGGGAGAAATTGGCAAGAGGTTACAGAGGGGAAGAGAGATATGGCAAGCAGTCCGGAAGAAGCTGGAGAATGGGAGTGGGGGAAGCAAAAGGTTGGGAAGAGGACAGAAGCAGGTCAGGGAGATGGGATTATTATTATTATTATTAATATTTTTACAATGGGTGGTGCAGAAAGAACCCCAGGTAACAGGATCTAGATTTCTAAACATTCCCTTTTCTCATTTTGTGGGGGGAAAAAAAAGTGTTCATGCTTTTTCTTAGATAGACAATCCAGCAAATGCTCTTTTGTATGAACTCTCCTCCAAACCAAGCATTGGAGGAGTTTAAATGGCTGAACACTAAGGATGCTCAAAAGGGCATATCAGATGAACAGGACTTCTGAACTCTTTACATAAGCTATTGTCTTCCTAGCACAAGTACATTCAACATTCATATTATAGGCATGTAGCCTAATAACTTTCAAGCCTGAGCTTAGACACCAGCCTATAGACACCTTGGACACCAACATGCAGTTATAATAAAAGGTCAAACTCATTAATTTGCAAATGAACATGCAAGATAAAAACACAAGCTTCATGGCACACAGCACTTTCTCAGTACACTGCTTCACACCCAATATACAAAAAAGCAAATAAAACTATTCATATTTGTGGTGCGTTTCTGCTTATAAAAGTATTGGTCATTGTACATTGGCTTCTGAAAACATGATGGGTCCCTAAACATCAATCTAAACCAATAGCAAAGAGCTGGGACAGTCAAAGAATTTGGAAAACTTATTTTCCCCCAATATAAATGAGCACAAACATACTAGTTAGTTTTTTGTTGTTGTTTTAGAGATGAAAAGGGATCAAGTTCACTGTGGCATTACTCTCATCCATAGCCTTATACCGATATATAGTAGTTCCAGTGTGTCAAAAACCAAACCCGATCAAAAATCTCCTTTGAATTCTGATTATTCATTTAGGCATTTTCTTCCTTTTTTGCAGAGGGGCCTTCACAGAGGTTGTTACTTTTGCTGATATGACGGCACATAAAGCACTCATCCCTGCCACTTCTACCAAGACCATGTTACAGACATCTTCAGATAACCGTAATTAACGGGCATACTATGTCTGGAAAATGTATCTCATTTGAATCGCACTAAAAGATTCGGGCAGACTTTGGGGAGAGACTGGGATTTGGAGAGTGTGAGAAAAAGGCAGAATAAGGAGGAGTACTGATGGTTGGTTGGGATATCGATTGGAAGAGCTAACTTTATACTTCCTTTTACGACACATCTGTAACTCAAAGGGAGTTATGGTATGTTATACTTCTATTACAAACCCACTAGGGTTTTATTGTATAGGCATAAAACAATTTTTATTTATGCTTTCTAATTTTTTAACCCCCCTCCCGAAGTAAAGTGTTTCTAGGTGGGGTGGCAAGGTGGTACAGGGTCACCTCACAGTAAAAAGGCTGTGTGTTCGAACCCAGTCAATTTGTGCCTTTTTGTACAGGGTTTGCATGTTCATTCGGTTACTCTGGGTGCTCCAGTTTCCTCCACAGTCCAATTTGGTTAATTGGCTACTCTAAAAATTGCCCCTAGGTGGGAATGGGAGTGAGAATGCCTCTTCATCTCTGTGTTAACCCTGTAATAGACTGACGCCCTGCCCAGAATGTACCCAATCTCTCGTCTTAAAAATCACTTGGAACTGGATCCAGCTTCCCCACATCCCTAAATCAATAAGCAGTATAGATAATGAATAGATGGATGGCTAGATGGAAGGAGGTGTCTCCAGGTCTGTAATCATGTGATTTCTTTTTAGCTGCATTGGCCTTTAGCCAAATATTTCATTCAAGACTAAGGAACACAAAAAAAAAAAACCCTTACTGTTCAGTCAATTGTCCTTTGTGTAATCTGTACTTTGTGTGTTTCATGTATATTTGCTTGTACTACTACCAGTGGTTTAAAAAATAAATAAAATAAATAAATAAATAAAAACCCTTTCCTCCAATGCACACTAAATTTAGGAGATGTTTTACCATGTGAAGTCACCTGACAAAGGCAGAAAAGACAGTTTGAATCTACAGTCTTCGCTGAAAAGAAATCTTGCCCAGTCCTTATGTTATACATGTGGTACGAGGGATGAAGCTCTGTTGCTGTATGTAGCTCAGCAAGAGACTTCACATGAGGTAATGCCCAATCATTTGCAAAGCTGGAGGAGAAGAGCCTGAAGCCCAGTTGTTCCGCTAACCAGATTAGTGTAATGAGCTTAGAGGCCCAATACGGAGTTCAAAACACAGACCCCTCATGCGGTTGCTTCTATTCCACACTCACCGTCGAACACGGCATTAGAAACAGCTTTGTCCAAATTTAATCATTATATTAGACATGCCGAAGTGTTCCAAGAGCTCGGACTACAAAGACGTTCTTCTTTAACCATCCAAGCAAAGAGAAGTTTAGTTGTCAGATGTTGAGAATGCACAAAACTACAGCAATGCTCAGGCAGCTATGATGATGCACAGCATGACTAACCACAAAACTCCAAACAACTGTCATGGCTACACCAGACAGGGAAACTGTATACGTGGGACCTCGTTGGTAACTGGTGAGAGGACAGCGGTGACACTATGAAGGACATGAAGGAATGCCGTGGTGATGGGTGAAGATCGTTTACACAAACAGCCTGGTAGCATTTACAAGCTTTTCGAGGAACAGTTGAAATAGAGCTTGAAAGAGTAGATACATAGCAGACGAGGTACAAACAACGGTCATAAAAAGATGCCATAAATTCCAGCATGGCATTCTACTGGGGTATGAAATGCTATAAAAAAAGAAATCTTATGTAAATAAAGATAAAATAAAAACATTTTGGATGAGCCAAATGTCCAGCGAGAGCAGTATACCGTATACTCCTAGTACCACAGCATAAATTTTAAGATGGAATAGCATGAATAACAATACCATTGAAGCATGCAAAATTAAATAATAGACACACAAGTTAAATGGTACATCAGTCAATTTAATCCATTAACCAAATTAAGCACAAGCATTAAAGTGATGGACCAGCTAAGTAGGACTGTATTGATTTCGGTTCACAGAATCAGAGAGGATTTCATTGAATTTGTATTATGTGGAAATGGAGATCACAACTATGATATGGTCTTAATTAAAGAATAGATTCACAAGAACGTATACTTGCAGAGTATCACCTATATCTACTCTGGTTTACAAAACAAGCAGCCAAACTAAACCTGCTCCTCACATTGCTCCTAATGCATGGAACACTGAAATCTCACATATTGTCAAAGTCCTCATGGTCAAGTCAGCCGCCATCTTGGCAACACTCCCAGGCAGTTATTTCCAGTCATACAAGATCAGGTTTCTATCTACTCGAATAGAGAATGACCTATAAACTCAAAACAGATCACCAGGATAAGATGAAATCGCTGCAAATACCTGACCAAAATAAATGGCATAAATTATTTCTATTATCTGGCTTCAAAAATACATCTCTCTCAAAAACAGGAAAGTCCTGACAACACCTTTTTTATGGCAGTTTCTATGGCAACAGTGATCATCATAGCAGAAAGCAGGCCAAGTCACAAGCTACCTACTCCCTACATACCTGCATTACATATGGGAAAACATAATATAACTAGACGCACGGCTAATAGGAATTTAGGATTCATTATGTGGCTCAATACATTATATCGCAGTTTATTTCATTTACTTAATATTTTTAAGCTGAAACTCAAGATACCCTTGATAATATGTTAGCCAGTGTGCTACCATTAAATAGACGGTGTTCGGAAAATTATGGTTTATGCTTTTACCATGGAAAACTAAAGCACAATGTGTCTGGTATTATTAAAAACCTTTATTAAAAAAAAACAACAAACAGGAAGAAGGGGGGGGGGGACCCCACTTTGCCAACAGAGGTTACACACAAAGCCACTCATTTCCCAGCCAATAAAAATCCTTTAAATCAAAGTTTTGGATTCTGTTTTGTTTTTTGTTTTTTTTAATCTTGCAATACTACTGATAAGTAGCCAGAAACTGATCCAACCTCAATGCTGAATAATCTTCTATTTTTCTTAAGCGCATCACCTATTCTCATTATATTGTCACTTTGAAATCATTACATCTTTGAATAATTCAAGAAATTTGGATGAAAAATCTAATGGAATCCATAATTTTTTAAAAAAAAATTTTAACACGAGTTTGGTACAAAAACGATTCTGCGGCGCTCAAGTCAGAATTAGAGGTCACTCTCAGATACTGAGAGGTTAAAATAAATAAATAAATAAATAAAAAAGCCATGATATTGAATGAAGATAAATGGACCAAAATGACAATCAGGAAAAATCATTCAGATGGTGCATTTTTACCTTTCCACGAGTCCAGTTGCCAAGAGTGCTGCAAATCTGAAAAACTTTATCTCAGTCGTCTTCTTCAGGATGCAAAGCTGTCACAAGTCAAACTGCATATGCTGCCGAGTACGGAGTAGTGATGACCATTGCTTTGCAAAGATGGATAAAATTACATCAGAAAAGCAAGCATGGCTAGGATTGACGCTCTTCCATACAGACTGTGTCGGCTGCCTTAAGCAGAACCTATAGTAAATCTTTGCCTCCATCTTTAGCAAATTAGATTTGAACACGTGTTCTGCTTAGATTCCATGCCAGAAACAGGTCGACTGGTTCTCTGTGCTATCTGAAAGATGTGAACAAGAGAACTCTGAGATGAGTGTGCTGCTGACAGGGTGGTGTTGCCTGAAACATTTAGGGATCATGCTTTTTAAAGCACACGTCCAGAAAGGTCTATGTACTGATCCCAACTCTTCCTGCCCAGCTTGCACTTTTAAAAGTTCTGTGCACTTTGCAAGATGAATCAATAAAAGTGGGAAATAATGTAAAAATTTTTTTTATTTATTTTGCTGCAGCCTGGGGACTACTAGATAGCCATTTTGCAGCCGATCCATTCCAGTGGGTTTGACATGGAGAGAGAGAGAGAGAGAGAGAGAGAGAGAGAGTGGGAGAGAGAGTGGGAGAGAGAGAAAACCCACAGGAGGACATTTCTTCATGCCTCATAGAAAACAGACAGCTGAGCTCACTCAATTACAAATCATGACAACTTTCCGTATGGATAATCTAAATCTTTAATGACAAAATGTTCAACTCGCTTAGGAGATGTATGTTCTGGACGTCATGGGAAATTCTTACTAAGAAACAATGTACATCTTCAGATATGCTCCGGCATTCTGAACACCGCTTTTCCCAGATTCCTTTTCTACATGGAGCAGATCATGAAGGAGGCATTGTACTCCAATATGTTCTTCCAAACATCCCAGTAAAACCCATCAGTCAAACTCAAGCAGCAATACAGACACCCAGATCTCACAGAATCAATCCAAACACTGAAAATTTAAGGCCATGCAAATAAAAGCCGTACTTTGTCAAGGTCAGCAGTGGCGATGCCACAGTTCAGCTAGCGAATTTTTGGTGACGTCAGGTCCAGGGGGTATTGAAGGAATCTTTCTGTGCTGTGGAATGTGTCCCTTGTTTGGAACTGATCTTGAAGGATACTGGGTCTCAGCCCTGGAGGAACGAAGGCACTATTCAGGGACGTGATAAATGAGAGGAATGAGCAGTGTCACTGAGGACAAGCATGAATGGCAAAGCAGGAGAAGGATGACTGGCTAATACCATTCTGACTCCTGCAACTTGTACACTTGCACATACAGCTCTACATGTGTACAATGTTTAACCTTGGTATTATAATGTTCAATCTGGTTTAAGAATGAATGGGGAACCCTATAATATTAAGGTCACAAACCAGTCATTTAGAAAAAATATTAAACATTAATATTTAGCAATATTATATTATTAAGAATGAGAGAATATATAGAGAATTTTTGTGAATGTTTTTTTGAAGACTCCAAACCAGTTTG
Source organism: Chrysichthys thysi (assembly GCA_030068315.1). Lineage (NCBI taxonomy): Eukaryota > Metazoa > Chordata > Actinopteri > Siluriformes > Claroteidae > Chrysichthys > Chrysichthys thysi. Next base: position 11,295,106 of record JAQLOM010000012.1, on the reverse strand, counting down.
TGACCAGTACAATCACCAGTACAGCTCAGTGTTATCTGTGCCGAATAACAGGGGGAACCACAGGACCATATCATTGAGAGATATAACAACTTAAGCTCTCATTATAGAATCAGTTTTACGCAAGTCTTCTTAAAAACCCCAGGGTGGTGAATGCATGCTAGGTCAGACTGCACAAATTACTGGATCATTTTTACCTAAGCCAGTGTTTCCCAACCTTTCTTGAGCCACAGCACACTTCTTGCCTCAGAAAATACGTCGGCACAACCGGGGGTGGGGGGGGTGGACGGCGTTCAAGTGTTGCAAGAGGGGTGGGTTGGTATTTCCACGTGGCACACCTGACGACCTCTCACAGCACACTTGCGTTGACACACTGGTTGAAAAACACTGACGTAAGCAATATCACAACCTATAACTAACTCAGTATTTTTCTAGCATTTCCATTCTTAGCCACCAAGAAAGTAAAAACCAGATCCCATATACTTACTTATGCAGTTAAAATTCATATACAGGCCTACATGTATGAAATTAGCACTGGACACAGATTTAAAAAACATGCTGGATTTGTTAAAATCTATATAAAGTGATGAGACCACACAGAATATTTGCATTACAATAAACAGTAATTAAAATTCGATGGGTCACTGTACTGACGGGTGAGGATAAGTCATGGTCATGAAGTTAGAGGTGAATGGTTAGACTGGTTTGAGCTGACAAGGCTACCATAACCCAAATAACCATTCTCTACAACCTTGATGAGCAGAAAAGCACCTCAGAGACATGTAACCATATATCCTGCATCAATAAATCGTAGCACAAATTTAAGATCATTTAAAAATCAATGAAAATTTTAAAACTGAAATGCAATTAATCTTAGGTTTTCCAAGCTGTAATTGCATTGTTTAGACAACAGAGAGGGCAATAATGTACAACAGTGGAAATAAATGTGATCTCACTGAAGGTAGAAGTGTCTGCTCTGACGCTGCAAAAAATGGATCCAAAATGGGAAAGAGCTTTTGTGTGATTGACTTCGCAAACAGATTCAACAATAAATCTGAGCTATTCCCCAATCCCCCTGCCAAAACCTAAAGTAAAGAGAAGTAAATGGGGTAGTTGTTTTATGTTTAAGCTAGATACAACCTTCACAATTCTTCATAATTTTTTAAAATTTTGCTTTTTAAATAAAAGGAATATTTTCATTAATAGGCTATTATATCTAACCTTTACAGATGTTTGAATAATTATTGCTGGTTATTGAGAAAATAAAGGAAGCACTTTTTTTTATTTAACACAAGGAGTAATTAGATTGATAAACAGTTAAATAAAATGTTGCTTTTCTGGTCATAAAATTGCGTTTTAAAATGTTCTTTTTCTCAAAAAATATGGCAAAATCCAATCGTGATCCCAATGTCATGAATCTAATCATGAACTGGATGAATAGTTACATGCACAGAACCTAATAATGCGCAACATACCCAACTGAATCAGAGTACACAGTGCTTTGTACTGCTGACATACAATTATACCGATTAGATAACTGCATTTAAAAGCACTGTTAAGTGTTCCTATTAAAGTGGCCAGTGAGTGCAAGCATGGTTACCTTGGGAAAACCCTTCACATGGTAAAACTGACATTTTCTACTTTATCTATATTTCTGAAACTATGAGCCTTCTTTTATTATGCATAAATCTTAAACTGTACGAGTTCTAACATTAATATCTGCTCTAATTTCACTTAAAAATCTTCCAAAAAATCTCTAAAGTGGTGAAAACTGCATTTAAAGAATCCATTTCAACCTCACTAAGGTATGTAGCTTCCAGTCACAAGGCATGCACCTATCCAACTACTTAGTTACAGCATGGCATTTAAATGCACGTGTAAAATCAAAGCTAGTTTGAAAGGTTTTAGACATTTAGGCAGAGTTTTATTTATTTTTTTACAGCCATTTTTGATAAACCGGCTCCTTGTACATGATCTTTGAAGCAAGATCGCCAAGGTAAGACTATAAAGTAAATTTAAAAAAAAAAAAAAAAAAAACTTTGCTAAAAAGGTATTCATGCTTTCTTTAAGTTGAGGTGTCAAATAAGGCAGTAGCCAGAAAACTACATTGGTGCCAAATATCGATTTTCCATTTTCTTTGGCTGTTTGCCAGACCATCACAGATATTCCACTGACTCTGGCACCAAGTGGATCTGCTGTAAGTGCAGATACTTTAATAATGAGTTTTGCTGCTTGTACAGCAGAGCATTAGCTGTGGTCTTCCTGCTGCTTCTGTTAACCTGATATTACTCAGGTGGCATAAATTTGCCTCCATGCTGGATGGAGGAGTGATGGCACGTTGCAGTTTCTGCCAGCTGGACCAAGGGTTTAAAGGTTTACCATCAGTCATCCACCGAAAATACACGGCTCACTCAGACCTCCAGTATCTCCTGCTAAACTTGTCCACTACACCACTACCATTAAATAGCACTTTGTCAATTGTGATTCCAAGGTCTTTTGTATGTAGTGAGGCCAGCGTAGAAGGGAAAAGTGGAAGTAGTTCAAAAGTACTTCATGAACCAAATCTGATAAAGGCATCGATGCTACTACAAGTAGTCCCTTAGCTCCTTAGCCTCATTTAATGTCCCTCTCTGGCAAAGGTAACCTAATTGTCTAGTCAACTGTGCATGTAACTACGAACACAGTCTTACAAATGAGCTCTTTGGGCTAAAGTTCAGGCAGAATGAGTAGAAAACTTATAAGTTGATGTTTCACACATTTCAACACTGAAAAGGTGAAAGAAGGAAGGGGGGAAAAAAAGAAAAAAAAGAAAAAAAAAAAAAAAAAAAAACACACACACCCCCTGACAACTCAGACAACTCACACACATTTCCAATTCCACTGTAGAGAGGCAGTATTTAGGTAAATTGGCTGCTATCCTCAGCTACAGGAGGAATATATGCCATACATCTCCCATTCACCTTATTAAAGAACCAAGTAGGTCTTGTCTCATTACAGTAAGCATGTCTGCATCAAGGCCTGGTCATTAACCCCCATAACACACACACACACAATCACTAACTATCATTTAATAAACAGCTCAGAATTCCAGGAATGCCACATAGTGCTGGAAATTACAAAGGAGATTCAAAAAGTAAAGGCCATTTTTAAATTACGCAATAACACAGAGAACAAAAGACAAAGAATGGAGTGAAGACATCAGTCTTCTTCAGCAAAGTAGTAAATCAAAAGTCATCTGTCCCCCCAAAAAATTTAAGTTAACGTTCTTATGGGACATAGAGAGTTCTACTCTGGCACATTTCCAAGCACGTGGGCAAACAGTGAATAATGCAATTTACTGTGCATTGCTGAGAAATTAACTTAATCCTGCACTTCACAGCAAAAGAAGAGGAACACTGTCCAAAACGGTCTTGCTGCACTGGACACGACCATGCTCCTCCTCACACAACAGCAGAGACAGCGCAACAGCTCGGGGTCGAACGTCTTCCACGTCATCCTTATAGCCTGGGTCTGGTGCTGAGTGATTATCACATCTTCAATCCACTGAAGGAGGCGCTGTGTGGTTGCAGATTCACCTCTGATGAAGTTAGTTGAGTGATACAACAAATCTATCGTCTTACATTGAGAAATTGATCATATCATTTTTCCACAGTCACCAAGTTACTGCTGTTAAATGTATTTTACCTTCATCATCCTTCATGTGATGCAACTGATTAGCAATAATAAAAAAAGTGATAATAAACATGATCGGAACCGAACTACCATTACGGTCAGTTTGATGCATAGCAAAACTGCGCTGGAAGACACACATGGTGAAGCTACACAAGATGTGCTTCTTGAAGCATGCTGCTTTAGAATGGAAATTTAAGAGCATGCTGTACATGTATTCAGATTACACCAGCAGACGTTAGGCCTGTTCCAGAGCATGTGACTATAGGAATCAAGACACTTCACCTCAGGGAAACACACAACAGGATCCAGGACTCTGAACTCCAGAGGGATGGGCGATAAGAAGAACACAGAACTCAATCCTTCTCTTGGACAAATACAGATTGTGAATCAGCCACAGAGGGAAAAAAAAAAAAAAAGGCTGGCAAACTCTCACATTTCCACAGGGCTCCTACTGTGTGTGCATTTCACTCACGTTTGCAAGTGAAAATTACTGTGTGCAAACGTACAAGTTATTTAAGAGAACCCACAGATACAGGAAAACACTACATGCCACATTAGCCACCGCTGCTAGCTGCTGCGATTAGTCACAAATGATTCGAGTGGAGCCAGAATCAAATGTCAGTCAGCGAAAACATGCAGACCTTAAAAAAAAAAAAAAGAGACTTTGCTGTAATTCACTTGAGATACTCCAGACTTCTCCTAAACTAAAGTGATGTTAATACATGTATACTGAGAAATGAAAACTGCTAGGCAAAGCAGCTATGCTAGCTAAATGTGAATTAGCGCAAGCCAAGATCAATCCTGCCAGATTTGAGTATTTTCTTTTCCTGCACCTACTACATGCGTAAAGGAACTCCCTACCCTGCAACATATTAAATGCTCATTTGGAAATTTTTGTGGTGCTAATTTGTAGGAAAATTCTATATTTTCCGTTATTCCCAGGAGAAGATGGGGCTGTGTGCTGCTGACATCACATGGAGACACTGCTAATCCAAATACAATGGTGTTTAATAGGAAAAAGACTTAACCACATAAAAATAAAAACACAAGAGATATTTTAGCCCTTTTTCGCACCATTCAATATCATTAAACTGATAAAAAAATATAAATAAATAAATGAGACAATTGAAGGTCTACAATGGAGTATCAGGGCCACACATGAAAAAAATATTACATAATTATAATGTCGACTTTAATATAGTCATGGCAAAAATATTTTTTTTCCCCTTCATGTGTAGCCCTAATAATCCGTCGTAAAATTGTACTTCAGACTCGGGTTTAGCAATAAAGAAATCCTCGCTGTTTTAGTGCAGAACCACAGTGTGATAATTAATGTAAGGACACTGAAAAGGTTGTGCCGAAAACTTCGTTTATTCAGAAGGAGAAATCATAAACTTGGAAGAAGTGGCCACATTCTTGCAAACTGAAACTGCTTGAAATGGGCAGATGCAAGGATATCGATGGTTACATCTGCGTGCGATACAGAGAGGTTATGTTATATCGCAAAATACAATAAGACACCTGGTCAAGTTGCTTGATTCTGCAGGTGTGTGTGCGCGCGTGTCTGAGACTGCAGCTGGGGAGCGGGTGCTCTCTCCGAACTAGTTTTGAATATCGAGATTAAAAATTGACATCTAATTTCGACTTTATTCTTGAAATTTCGAGACATCTCGTCATGGCAAAACCTTCCCCCCCCCTTTATGTGTGGCCCTAATTCTTCGTCGTAAAGGTCACCTGTTAACTATATAAAAAAAAAAGGTATTCAAGTTGTTAAGGGTGGAGTTTTCCTTCAAATGTAACTATAGACAAAAGAGTCAATTGTAAATGGTTATTTGTGCCAAAAATCAAGGTCCAATCTGTGTCTGGGAAATATCTGGTTTAAATAAACAAATAAATAAAATCGCACAGTGACCTTTAGCACACCTGTCAGAGGAGTCTCCTGCTATGATGTACAACCCTGTGAGGATAATGATTGGACGACCTAAAAAGTCATTTTAAAATTCTATGAGAATTTCTACCACCCTTAAATCAGCCCTTGGCATTTCGCATAACTATTACTCACACAAGATGAAATGCACACAAGTAACCCAGCAGCAGGCTTAATGAATGTCGCCACAGAGGATGATTTATTTATGCTATCGCTGGATCACTGGGTCAGGCATAAAAGCTATGTGAGATAAAAATGGAAATGCAAAGAGCATTCAAATGATACTCAAACGTCTGGACAGGTGTGCACGTGTGTGTGTACAGCTTGCTTTGTGTTTCGGCAGCGCGATCAAAATTCACACCATCATACCTCTTATTAGAAAGGAAGCAGCTAGAACGAAGACCAATAAATTAACAACTTAAACAAAAATCTGTTCATGTGCATCGGAAAATACAGCATTAGAAAAGAGATGCACATATTGGCACATACGCTTGTAAGACAGAACACACCCCCTCACTCCCAGTGGACACCGGTTTCTGTAATCTCTCCTCCTACATATGACAGAGCCCTGTAGCCTGCTTCCAAGAATGCAGAGGGCAATTCCCAGAGACAGGAAATAAAATCAATTCCCCTCCTCCCTCCCTCCTCCATGTCTGTATATTCTTCATTAGAATGAGTGCAGATGTAGCTGTGAAGCTTATTTATGCATGGGCTGACACAAATCTGTTTAGTTTCATAAGCAATAGCAAAACTGCCTTAAGAAAACCTCAGACTGCCTAACAAATTTTCTAGCACCGTTTTCCTAAACCAAGTGGCTTACTACCATGCCTGTAAAATGCCACATTTGCTTCAACATGAAATGTACATCATGAGGTTACTATTTACATTGCTGCAGCCTATGGGGACTAATCGGAATCAGTCCATCTCGGGATATCTGCCAATGTCTTTAAATACACTGTCGAATATGACATGCACAACAGAACACAAACCAGATTTCACGACATCCATTTAATAAACGGGCCCTCATTTGTCAAACTACATATGAAAGAGTTCAGTCGGAACTTGGGATAGAAAGTAAATGGTCATGAAAACCCAGTTTGCTTGGGGGGAAAAAATATCCGTTATTATCCTTATCGTTGGCATTATCCCCCAGGTTTGGGTAAACATGTGTATGATGAGATGATGGGACCCTTCACTGATAGGCTGACTTACAAGTAGCTTATTTGTTTCAACTATGCATACAATTTAAACAAGAAACGTTTTGGGAACGCCGTTAATATTGGTTTCATATTAAAGACTTCCAATCGAGAACAAATCCAAATATGACGACTATTCGATCAAGACAAAACAAACTGAAAAATGTAGACTTTAGTCTGCGGTAGCAGACATGCATTGATGGCTAAAAACGCGGGTAAAAGGTTTAGTGCACCACTCTTAGGAGATGCTCCTTCACCCATTGAGTTATTCTTTGATTTCCAGCTTTCTGCAAGTTTCAATACAGTGGAAATTTTTAAATATTGTCTGAAATTATTGAATGAGGCCCAGTAAACACATTTGCCAGTATCTGATAAGTATTGATAATAGGGTTGCACCAATACCGACACCAGTATCAGGCCGATACTTTGCTAAAATACTCGTACATAAACTGCCGATACCATGCACCGATACCACTCCTATTTCACATCAAACTGATCGCTTTACTAGGCAGGTGTGATTTTGTTGTCCTACCTGACTTCAATGTCTAGGGGTAGACAATGACCCGGAAAGTCAACGGAGATGCGATCAACAAGTTAGTGCGTCTCAAGACCATGGATCCGGGCTGTGTGCTTAACTTGGGTACGTGCGTATTTATGCTAATCGCAGAGGCTAATCTGCACCCAACTCTGTTCCGGATTTCTCTGGTTGTGCAATTGCACCCCCAAGTAAAACCACTCCGATTGGCTGGGTTACTGGTTTTTCCGTTATTCACGTTGATGACGTGTTCGACACGCAACGGAAGAGGCGGACCCAACTCGGCTCGAAAAATCAAATAATCGGAGCGGATTTTTACTAGGCTTGTTATAATCTGCCGAAGAGAAAATAAAACCTGCCTCCAAATTGATTACACTTCAATGGAAATCCAATTTAAGAAGTTTCGGTAATAAAAATACTCGTACCAGTTTGTAAAAAAGTGGTATCGGTGCACCCCTAATTGATAAGCAACAGGTTTATTAATAAAAGGGCATGCAGATGCAGTAGTGGCAATGGTAGGCATTCAGACGTCGTGTTCATCCACTAATTCATGACAGCATCCTTCAAGTGTCTTGAAACATGAGCAATTCCCCAGCAAAATGATGCCATTTTATAAACAGGGGTTGAAACGACAGTTGAAAATTATGGTATACTCAGCGATTCTAATTTTTTCCTTCAGGTTTTGGCTAACAAATGTTTCATTAGTGGATGATGGAAGCTTTTTCTGCAGCACATCTGTGGAACAGCTGCTCCCAGTCATTTTTAGGGGTCGCTGGGTGAAGATGAAGCCTTCTGGAAAAATGCCATTTAATCCAGGCCATGAAGATTCCCTGTAAAATTAAACCCTCGACCACAACGGTGATGCACTCTTAGTCAGAAGCCCCCCATTGTAGAAAAAAGACATTCAGAATGATTAGTGACGCCCTCCTGTAGGGGGTCAGGGAGGGGTGTGTGTGTGTGCGCGTGTGTGTAGGAGGGGCCTTTGTAATTCAATTAGTCCCAGTGCTCGGCTGGCAAGCAAAGCGGCATGACAGGACTCCACTTCCGTCCACACATGGCCACGTACACTATGCACCAATGTTTCCTAGCATCTTTCCGCTTACCACATATTCCTTCACGACACTTTCTCCATGGCTGTGACATCCTGTAAGAGCATCCCTCAGCTCTGGCTCAGAAATGCTAACAAAATGCTGCCAGGAGTTTGTCAAGAGAACAGAGCTTGAAGTCCAGCCCTGACATAAGAACACAGAGCTACAGTCCCTCATAACTCTCGGCTTCACTGGCCCTTGTAACGTGCATCTTGTTGCTCCAAGACACCCCTCCCTAGGCTGTGCTGCGTTAATCCACTGCAGAGCTCCCTCCAAGTGACCTCGTTATAATTTATCGCAGCTGTATTTCATCCCAGCTAACACAGAAATCAAACAGTAGCCTGAGCACTTTTCTTCATGTTTCCCTGGGTGTAACTCGTTCCATCAGCAGATGGCCAATGTTCACATCAATAATCCTGTCCAGAACAGGGATCTGTAAGAGGAAGAGGATCTCAACTGGATTGATAGTAATGTTGTGCGAGGTCAGTGATGAATCTGAACACTGACTTTCTTGAACCCAAGATCGGTCACTTGCAATTTGATCCAGCCCGCGCTTCAACCAGAGCAATCCTGCAATATTAATGATTCTCCAGGCATAGGGTTGTATCAGCAGCTTTCTGAAGTCTCTGAACCATTTTCTACAGGCTGACAACTCAATTCCAATAACAAACAGACAAGTGTACAGATGAAACACTGGTGGGTCTCCAAGATCCCAGCCAGGTGGATTCATGTGACGTCAGCAGAAAATGCATTCTTGCAAAAGATTCCAGACTAAAATAAAAACGCACACTCTTCCAGGTTTCCCGTGCCTGGTAATCCTACGGCAGGTCAGTGAGGGCAACAACGGCCTCTGCTATAGAGCGAAAGGTCAGGGCAGAGCATCTGAGGGGGATTACAGCTCTGCACATTGAGCCTTGCTCTGGGGAAACTCAACCCTGCCGTGTCGGGGTTCAGCACAGCTGGCCCAAAACGCCAACGGCAGATGGCGGAGGTAGTTAGGACTTAGTGGGGCATCATTTTAAACTTGGGCGCAGAATTTTCCATTCAGGTAAAGCGACCAAAGGGAGCTGGTTAGACAGCGCTGCATCGATTTAAGCGTGTGTGAGTAAAAGTATATCTGCTCAGAGCTGTTGCTTTTTTTTTTTTTTAAACCTGTATTAGTTCCCTACAGCATTATTTTAAACAATAAATATTTTGATTGCTTCAACTGAAGCTCTAAAAAGATGTCAGAAACCATTTGTGATTCATCCGAACAGAAACCGTACAACAGACTGGTCATTATTTTGCCTTGTGCGTAGGTGCAAATTATGATGGTGTACAAAACTGCTGGTCACTGTTCAGGGAGTCAGGTTTCTTCCTCATATTGTTTCAGGGAGTTTTGCCTTTCCAATCTCCACCCTGGCTCACTGTCTAGGGATCCAAAATCTACACCCGGATTTCTGTAAATCTGCTTTGTGAAAATGTCTCCTTTAGAAGATCTATAAAAATAAAACTGAACAGTATTGAATACTTTCAAGACAAGGCTCTGATGGAAGAACACCATGTGATCCAACACTATTATCTGTAAATGCAATTATCCTTTCAGCACCATCAGTGATATAATAATGCAACTATATTGGCTTTAATTCATCCCTATTTTCCTCTTTATCACAGCAAGTACATTTTAAATCGGAAGTGTGAGCTTGGTTATACTACGGTCTTTATTGTAGCTAAAAGGGGGCTAATAATTAGGGTCACCACTCCTGGATGTTGCCATTTAACATTTAAATAAAAATGAAAAGCTTAAGTCTCGTTTTTCTTTCACTGATCTTGAAATAAATAAATGATCTTGAAATGATCTTCCAATGATGAGAGAGAAAAAAAAATTAATACCCCGAGGGATGCTACAGAAGGGGGGGGGAGGGGATTAGCCCCTTCTCTTTCTCAATTCTAGATTCTATATGAAACGTTTGTTTTATTTCTGCTCAAAAACAGTTTAGTATCCGACATCAATACTGATATTAATCCACATATTAGAGCTGTGGAGAAAGACGAGGAGGGATGAACACTGTTTGCAGTATGCATTAGGACCCCCCCCCCCCCCAAAAAAAAATAATCAATCAATGAATCAATCAAATCAACTGACAGGGTTTCAGGATGAAAAGATGGCACCACTCTTTAACCCATTATTGGGCATAGAACCATATTTGGTAACTTCAAAAGGACACCAAAAATGGCCCCCATTCTTCTCGGTAAGGTCACAGAACCACATGGATTTCTCACATCCTAAAAGAAGTTTTCCCTTAAAGTTTGCATGTTTTTCTTATATAAATACCCAGGACCTCCTTGCTGTGATGCGACCGTGCCAACCACCACACCACCGTGCTGGGCCATACACACATATACACACATAGCAAGATGATGCTGGGTTTGATCCCTGGGGTCTGACTTGAGCACCTTTCTGTGTGGGGTCTGCATGTCCTCCCTGTGCTTGCATGGGTTTCCCTAGCATTGACTACCCTAAATTGCCCACAGGCGTTAGTGTGGTGTGTGTTGTGTGCGTGAGCCCGAGCCCAAGCCCTGGGTTAGGGGAGGGTTGGGCGTGGGGCTAACACTCTTGGGTTGAAATTTGTAATTTCCAAATATTTCAATTAGCACTCTATAAAGGGGTAACGAAGTATCTGCTGTAACCGTAAACATGTCAAATAATAATTAAATCATTATTCTTTATACTAATTTCATATGGTATCTGGTTTCCAAGAACACTGCGTTCTTCTTTTTCCTTCGTGAAACTGGTGGAATTAGACTATATCCAGCAAACATTTTGCAATGAAGAGAGTTAACCAAAGTTAAACCCTTCTGAAACCACTTCTTCTGGCATGTGTCAGGATTGTGAACAATGTTGTAACTGTAACCAGAGCTCATGGATGGCAAAGACTTTGTGCATGCACCGAGATCTATAGATAGCAAACATGTTAAATGGCTAGGAACTGCTTGTGGTTCAGCAAGTAACTGCCTGGCATCAAACGGTTCAATGTACACAATTTCTGGAACAAAAATTTTGCACTTTCTATAGATTTTGACGAACGTGAAAATAAACCCAGACCTCTGGATACCACTCGAGTGGACTCTCCTAAAAAATACGAAGTAGCTAACATTCGTAGACTTGAGAGAAAAATCATATCAGCAATTTTTGCCAATCGCAAACACAATGGAAAGAACAGGAGTCCAGACAGGACAAAGGGGGAAAAAAAAACCCCCCAAAAACCAAGAATACACTGGTGGATAAACAGGACAAAACCATGCATAAAACTGTGTTTAAAACCAAGATTGCCCACTATTTGTCCATTTCATTTGCTCAATAGGGCGGCACGGTGGCTGAGTGGTTAGCACTGTCGCCTCACAGCGAGAAGGTCCTGGGTTCGAGCCCCGGGTT
>JAQLOM010000012.1:11253478-11276416 GCA_030068315.1 Chrysichthys thysi | reverse complement strand
ATTGGGTCTTGTGCATGTTTTTTTTTTTTTTTTTTTTTTTTAAAGTGAGTTTTTTTACATGATCAGTCTATAGAATAACTTCAGCAGATATCTGCAAACAAAGTGGCATTTTGCAGATAATTATATTGCATAGTTATATAATGCTAGCAAGACTGACATTTAGCTCTCAGATGTCCCTTGATTACTCTATAACCTTGTATAATTTGTAGTACAGTTCTGAACATATATCGTTTTATCCACTTTGTACAGGTTACTGATCAAGTGCTGTTAAATAGCATTTAAATACATAATCATGCACTGCTTAACCACAAAATGCACTATTTAAAAGCTCAGGTAAGATCTGAATTAATATGTGTACTGTATATGATTAGAAGAAGAAGATGATCTGAATTATATTTGTGCTAAACCAATACAGTCCTAGATATTTAATGCACTTTATTGCCTTTCCTCCAAGTTGCTCATTCATTCTCACTTCTCTTTCTGCCGGATGTGTCCCTGCCATAAATTCACATGGTTTGTACTACCATAGCCCTCTGGGGATGCTGACCGTGTATCTAAGAGCAGAGGTGCAGGGAGGGAAAGACAGAGGTTGCTGTGGGTATTGCTAGGTCAGCAGCATACAACCGAATGCCTCAGCAGCACCACAGCTTACTTGGGCCAGGAGGGCTGTATCCACTCGACACACTGACAAGGACATTATCCAGCCATGTGATGGCTTAACAAAACACACTGAGCAGCGGCATCATTTTCAGAGTGCACACTGGAGACTAGAGTTGTATCTACTGTTAGCTTTATAATGGCACTCACAATTCAGGCTGATATAATTTTTTGTCTTTGCTGCTACCTATTACCCATTTCCCACAGAGCATCTCCATTATTTTCAGAGATGAATGAAACTGCCACTGCTGCCATCCTTCTACAATGCTGGCTAAAAAACATTAGAAAAAAAGTAATGTTTTGCAAGCAAAAGAGATAAAAAGCTTCTTGGCATCTAAAGCCCCTTCTTGCACAGTTCATCCTTTTTCTCTTGGCCATTTTCTGAATGAACTGCACACTGAGCAATTTCTTAAGCAGTGCTGCCATTAACCCCATACTCCAAAGGACCAGGCTGCCAACCAGGGCTACACCAAACCTTCGCCTCTGCATCAGTTTCTGTCTCAGTGCTGGCCTGATGATTCAAAGGGAGAACCCTAGCAGCCTGGCACTAAGAGAGCCCCATGCTAATTCTCTTAATGGACTTTCAGACTCACTGGGACATTGCCAAGAGTACAGTTAACACTCATTCTGAGTGCTGGAGAGCTGTTTCAAAGAGACGAAGGCTAAATCCCAATAAACACATGGGCTCTTCACATGGCTGAAATAAATCCAGATGAAATGAGGGAAACTGACAAAAGAAAAAAAAATGCATTTATTAACCATATATTAATGCGGTCATCTTTAACTGATGCATTTCGAAAATATAAATGTCAATTTTTGTTTTGCTGTACTGAACCCATAGGTATAGGTAACGATCACATGACATTTCAAGTAGAACCCCCTTAGAAAGCTACAACCATTAACAACCTGTGAATGAACAGTCGTAGTCGTATGAACAAAAATAATTATGGCACAACTTCAATGTCTGGAGTGAACTGGAAAAGAAAAAACAAGAACAGTTTGTACACTGAATAAATTTTTTTTTAAAGAATTGTAACATTTTCTGGTTGTGCACTTTTAAGTAAAAGTTGCTAAGTTTGTTTCAAGCCAGTGCGCGACTTGCCAACCACATTAAAAAAAAAGAAAAAAAGGTGAATTAAGATCCATATGAAGCGGCCCCTAATCACGTCACTTTTAAGTAAGCACTTAGTAGTAAATAAAAGACACTTAAGTTTCCGGTACACTCTATGATGAGCTGAGTCTCCCGCAGTTAAGTTACAGGGCTGTGGGCTTGCTGCAGGCAGCCACATCATGACAGCATGGAGTAAAAGCACTTTTTCCTCACCATAAACCTGACTCCATGGACAACCCATGGTATGCACACTGATTCACATCAGGAATAGTGCTGCCAGTACTGGGTACCTGTAGCTTTGAGACGCCAACAAGAAATTTAATTTCAATAAAAGGCCCAAATGGCAACTCATGGCGCGGCCCTAAAAATGTGCCACAAAACTGTTCACCAAAAGAGGGGAATTCTCAATATGTAGGTTTATTAATCATGTGACCATTCCTAACTGTCTTTACATCACTGGATAGAATTCAGGGCGGCGACCTGTCTTGTGTGTGGAGGCATGAAGAAGGCAGCGGATACATTTTAGCATCTTGTTGCTAGCGAGCCTTAACATTATATAGCTAAATTTCTCAACTTGGCTAGTTAGTTATTTTGCAACATCTCTAGATCCCTTTTTTTTTTTTAATGTGGAAATATTTCAAGTTACAGGCAGTGTCTGAAATTTGTGGCATGTATTCATATTTATATTTATATTGAAATCTCCTGGAGTATTGTGTTTTGTGCGTGCTTACATGCGAGAGCGAAAGACCTCACTTTCTCTTCTACATTAGTGGTGACATTAGCTAGCTGATAGCTAGCTAGCAACAGTAAAAAAGTAGCATAGAATAAGTCTGGTGTGACCACTACGTAAAAGGGATCGGCTTTTCTGCTGGGTGCAATTCATTCACATTATGAGAAAAAACACAAAAGCATAATTTGTGTGTGTTAGTCATGTAACCTTGACAAGTGGTCAAGAATCCTGAACACTACAGCTAAACCGAAGATGATGCGACCTCTTCCATTAACTAGCTATATTGATTCATTTCAAACCAAAAATACTGAAAATTCATTACTTTGTCCTCCATTTGTTATGCTGCCTGTCCGGTTTATTCTGCTACGTCAATAACATCCATCAGAAGAGAACTGCATCCAAATTCTGCAGGTCAAAAATCATCCTCTTTTCTTGTACTGCTTTGTTTTAAATTTGTTTCTAGCTGCCATTTAAGATTCTCAAGATTCTGCAGACAGTTTTAAAAATTTATCTTGTGGCAATCCATGCCATCATCCAAATCTCATGACAACATTCTAATCTGTTAACAGATTACAGTACATTTACTTATAGTTCAATGTACAATGCAAAAGGATAAGTTATATTTATTGTAACAGTTATACATGGGAATCAGTACATTTCAGGATTAGGCTTTGTGCTCAGTACAGGAAGGCAAAGCACATGGACATCAGCCCTCCCCTAATCAGCACATGAAGAGAGGAGAAGAATGGCCAGATGGACCTCTGATTCAGTGATTCAATTCTGTGGTTTCTTTCACTCACTTCATTGCCTCTTAGCATTTATTCACCCAGATTTAGCGCTAGCTTTCGGGAGCTCGATTACAAAACGCTGCCCTTTTCAAGTCTGCTCGAGAGCACACAAGACAGTGTCTCATAATCTTTAGCATAAAATCAATGATCCCCAGTGGTGAAAAGATAGGAGATCTAGATTTCCCAAGGAAAATGTGCTTTAAAAAAATAAAAATAAAAAACCCCACCACACTGTAGCTGTCCATATTGTAAATGAATCCATTCTAAGGAGGTAATTAACACCACCAACCTACGCTGATATGCTGGCATCTTCCCTAAGGTCTGATGATGAACCCTAGCTTGGCCTCGTGTTCTACGGCAGGTTTAATTGGTGTGGTTATGTGGCAGTAGAAACACTGTAGACAAGTGTCTGAATTAACATCACTTAGCAACTGAAAGGCCAGGGTAGTATGCCACACCACCAACCAAACAAGTAGTAATTGAAGAAAAAAAAAAAAGTTTTCATTTTCATTTTCAGCGTTGTACCATACTTGATTTTCAATACTACCATTTAACGTCTGCCCATAGGCCCTCACCTGTAGTACACCATGTCCTGCACATTTTAGTGTGCTTCCTGCACCAACATACCCAACTCAGGAAGGACTGTTCATTCAGGCAATTGCGTGAATCAGGTGCGTTGGAGCAGGAAAAACAATAAAACGGGTTTGACAGTGTGCGCAAGGATCAAGGTTGGGAACCTGTGTTTTAGCCTGTAATGCCTAAAATACATTAGCAAATCATATATACAAATTGTTACCAATCTGGCATTTCTGACCAATTTCAGTTCAATGCTGAAAGTCAAATTCATCCCTGTTTTGTAAGCCTTTCTATTTCATATTAATTTGATTAGCAAGAAAGAAAAAAATTTTTTTTAAATGAAGTTATGCTATTTCTTCCTAAAGGTGTGACCTGTTTTACAAACCATACATTTTTTGTCCTGCAGAAATGTGCAACCTGAACTTTCCTCACCTTCTGACGGATGACAAATTAATGGAAAAACCCTGTTAACTATGTTATGCTGTGGGAGACAGAGTTCAAGTTCAGTCGTCCCCTTAGAGGAGCCACTGTAAATCAATGCCAAGTTATTTTGACTAATCATCTTTATCCTACAATGAAACGTTTCTATCCAGATGGGAGTGGTCTCTTCCAGGATGGCTCCACCCCATCAAAATGGTTTGAATACAATTATGTAAAAGCATAAAATTATGTAAAAATCTCATGCTATGGACTTCACAGCAATTTTCATGGAGCAGCACACTAGACATCACCTCCGCCACCATCAGCATCTTTTGAAAGAAGTTCCAGAGACTTTACGCCATGGCCCACAGACTGTTCTGGCAGCACTCTATAGCCCATCATCTGACTTAAACACCATGGTTTTTTTTCCTTCTTTAGTTTGTCCCCCAGCTACAGTTTCTGCCTGCATAATATTATACAAAACCCCAGCATGGATATAGCTGTGATCTCCGAGTCCTTACAGAATCCTTCTCGTGCACATTAGCATCACCGTCATCATCCTCACCATCTTCGTCTTCATTGTCGTTATCATCACAAACATGATTATAATCACCATCAGCTGCATAGACCACTGTATGATTATCATCAAGCTCTTTCTCATCACTACCATGTTCAAATAACCGCTCCCCAGTTACACTGCATAAACTGTGGCCGTCTTCATTCTTACAGCTGTATGCTATAAAAAGTCTTCCATAGTGAGGCAAACAATGAGTCCCATAATGGAAACTTTCACCAACACCCAGAAGCCCCGAAAACTGTAACCCAGCAACAGAGTTTATAACAAAACCAAAAGATATACACGGGCCCTAATCACTCAGTAATGTGCTGCCCGGCCTCTTCAGAACGCTGCTGCTCTTCCTTTTATTATTATGCTCACTCCTGAGCCGAAAGTCCCTCGGAAAAGCTTGGTCTTTGTGGGAGGACAGGAAATGAGAAGAGTGCTGGAAAATGTGGACGAGGCGTGAATAATTTCAACAATGAGACCCTCACTGTGGATCCCCACCCCCACCCTAGAGATCCAGGGAACAAGCGAGATTACTGTTCAGTGAAATCCAGCTCTTTTCCTGCAACATGCTTAGCTCATCTAGAAGTGTGCTGGGTGGAGATGAGTGAAGGTGTGATCTTTTTTTTTTTATTTTTTTTTTTTTTTAAATGTTTCTAGAAGAATTAAAATAAAATCACACACATATGCCTTATTTATACACTGAATGTTTTTTGTGAACCAAAAAACACATGCCATCAATGTCTCCCATACCCAAGAACTTTAAGATAAGGTCCAGAGAAGCAAACCTTCATTAAGGGTGCTCGAGTGAAGAGGTCTTCTGAACTCCAATGTATTCACCGAAACAGCAGTACCGGAGGCTAAAGACAGCATGGTGCCTTCCTTCACTTTGCCTTTTGGGCTATTAAACCCTCTGGGTTGCACTTTAAATGAAACCTTTATGCATAAATCATTATAAAACTGTTCTTAGAGGTCTTTTGGGTAACAAAGCTAGTATACAGCCAGCTCACAAGTAGACAACCCTCATTAGGTTCCGTCTATGCAAACACCACCTGGTGCTTGAAACTTGTAATTATTATTATTAGCTTTCATTTCAGAGAACACCATTAATTGTTTAGAGCCACTAGCCATGCCGCAAACACCAGAAGCAAAAGAGTCGTCTGATTCTCAAAGAGGTGGGTGGACTTCACCAGCATATGATATAATTGCACAAAACCTTGGGATACCTTTCGCCAGTCAGAGTGATCGTACATTTCAAAAGCGAAGGAAAGGAAGCAACAGCATCCCCCTTGACGGGTGTCTTCAGATGGTCAAGTGGAGTGTTGAAAAAGAAAAAAAAAAAAATCCCGCTTGCAACTCCAAGTGAGTCGGAGTATTTCTGTGAGGCATCTCCATCAACCAGGCTACTATGGCAGAGCAGCTAGAAGGAAGTCTGCATACTTTAGAGATGGTCGTGTATGCACTCTAATGACATCTCATGAAGCTACGATTAAATACTTTGATTAACTTCGTCGATTGTAAATAATGCATAGCACTAGAGTTTATTCATACAAAGCACTGCTACTAAATTACAAAACACATCCATAGCTCATGAACTGTCACAAAAACTGTACTATGGAGAGCTATTTGGGGTTATGATCAAACTAGACTTCTAGGGAATTCACTCTCTCATGGCAGTTATATGCTCATTCAAACAAGGACAAGGTTTAGGATATGAAATAAGAAAAGCTGATCCTGACCCAAGAGGGAAAGAAAAAAAAAAAAAGGACGAAATTCCAGCCCTGGCATGGGCATACTGTACTCATCATGCCTGGCCTGGCACCAGAAAGAAAGCACAAAAGACCCAACTAGACTTCTGGTGTACTGGGCGTGTGGCAGTTCAGCAATTTGGCAAAAACACCCACACAACTGCCCATTAACAAACACTTCAGCACAATCATGCTTGGCTCTTTCTTTCTCTGATGACTCTGGGGCTTTTCGCCTTACCGCAGCATCCAACTAAACATTTCCTGAGTGGTACAGATGATGGGACTCCTTTATAAACACTGCAAAGAAAAAGATCTCATACACAAAATAAAACGGGTAAATCAAAGAAAAATGTATGTGTATGGACCACACACAGCATAAGTAACTTAGCTTAATCAATACCAATTGTTCACAGACATTGTGTACATTACTCCTCATTTTAAGACACCCCCACAGTTAACAAAATATGGTATGCAGAAATCGTTTCAAATGGTACTTAAAAGACCAAGACAATTAGTGCAACCAGAAAATTTGCAAGACACTTTTTCGTCCTTTATTAGACTTTCTACACTGATCAGTAAAGAGAGGAGAGATTAAGATAAGGGCTATTTAATATTTTTAATGTGTCCTTTTAAAAGCAAGACATTTGTGGTGAACATGAACAAACGCAAGTCCCAAGTCAGCTGGACATTTACAGCATGAGAACTATTCAGATTTCTAAAACGAAATATCTTCAGCACTTTAACTGCAGCGATACGGATTCATGCTATTGAGGTCAGGAAAACCGGTGATTCCAGTGACGTCCTGTTCTACAGGTGCATGTTCACAGGTTGGGCCAAGAGAAATGGTCACGTCAAACACTAGAAGCATAACCTTACTGAGTGATGGCTGAGTAAATATCTACCTTCTGCTTTCAGTTTCTCTCTGCATTCTTAAAAAATGTAGAGCCCCTATGGGTTCTTTGGCTGTTTCTCTGAGAGAACCCTTACAGTTTAAAGAACAGGTTTACTGCAAGTATGAAATATTTCACTTGAAAGCATCTCGTGCATCTCCATACAGCAATCATCTACACCAGTGGTCCCCCAACCTTTTTTGTACCAGGGACCAGTTTCATGTAGGGCAAGTTTTCCACGGACAGGGGGTAGTGCGACGAGAGTGGTATTTTTCAAAATAAGTTACCCAGGAAACTAATGAAAATAAAATAACTAAAAAATTCAGGAAGGTTATTTTTTTTTCCTGGTGCGGTACCAAAAGACCCACGGACCGGTACTGGTCCGCGGCCCGGTGGTTGGGGACCCCTGATCTATACCATTTATCCGTCAGTGATGCAAGGGGGCTGGAGCCAATCCCAGTAGACTTCATGCTAGAGGCAGGGTACACCCTGGGCAGGTTACCAATCTATGGCAGGGCTAACACAAAGACAAAACCATTTCACACCCATGGGCAATTTAGAGTAGCCAGGTGACCTGCGCTAATCTGCTTTTGGAGTTTGGGACTCCAACTGCACCACTTGTGCTGCCTCATTTCCCTCACCAACTTGCTTCTTCCAACTATTGGCAGAAACATTTCATTTTATTAGCACTGGTTTCAGCAATAGAATCCACTTGGTACTGACAGCCAAGGATCTGACTGGTCCCAAATGGTTACCACCACTGGTCACCAAATGGTTCAACATCTGCCAGGAAAGGAGTCTCTCCCCTCTTTAAAAAAAAAAAACCCACATTACATCTCTATTAATAGCAAGTGACCACAAATGTGTTTGCATCCAA
Organism: Chrysichthys thysi; assembly: GCA_030068315.1. Classification (NCBI taxonomy): domain Eukaryota; kingdom Metazoa; phylum Chordata; class Actinopteri; order Siluriformes; family Claroteidae; genus Chrysichthys; species Chrysichthys thysi. The sequence goes on along the minus strand of JAQLOM010000012.1, from coordinate 11,268,057 downwards.
CAATTACTACATCTAATTGAAAAAATAATAATAACCAATGGATTTCACACACAAATCAAATTATTAGCAGTTCAGGTACAGGATTAAACAAACAAGCACCAATAAAAATAACTTTGCTTAGGTTTGGGTGTATACAGACCATGTGTACACAACACAGTAATCATTTATTTTAATGAATTCCGTATTTTGCACCGAAGGCACACTCATATCCGTGAATATGCACCTATAATAAATGAGGGTCTAGGCCTGTTATTTCTGGGGCATGCAATAAATGGAACAAGTGCAGTAATAGGAAAATCGCTTTCTCAGTGAATTGTAGTAGGAAACTGAACATCTCTCTGGCTAATACATGATAAGTTATCATTCACAGCCATTTAAAGGCTACAATTGTGTTTGGAAAGGAAATGGCCAGTCCTCATAATGGATGAACTGCAGGAGTGTCACCTTCCTCCTCCAGAATGACCGGACATAATGCCTCTTGGTTTCTCCTTCATCATAACTGTACATCTTTGTTTAAAAGAATACAGAAAAATCATTTAACGTTCCATTGTGAGAGAACATTAATCAAATAATGCATGGCCGAACTTATGCAAGTAAAAGAATAAAAAAGATGCCTGGCGTGGTTAACGTAGCATTTCACTGAAGCCAAGAACGCACCAAGCCCGTTGAAATAAAACCTCAACCACTGCTATAGTATTTCAGAAGGTCCATTAAAACATCAGTCATAACTAATAGTCTCGATTAAACTGCATAACAGAGTAAATTAATTGAATTCAGTTAATCAAATGAATCATGCGATGAATAATGCAGTAAACAACCTTGGTGTTTTCCCTCTACAATGCTCAGCCATGTAGGCTCCCTAGTGGCCCATCTTCTTAAGTGTTGGCTCCATTGTCGGGAGGTTATGGGTTTGAATCCTGACACATCCGTAGCCACCTACAACAACCTGGATACCAAGAGAGCACAATTACCTCTCCTTTTAGGATAGGAAGGATGAGGACGTTACTCTTGCACTGGTAAACCAGAATAATGCTAACCAATTATGGCATGAGTGAAACAGGAGGAGCACTCTCCTCCAAGGGTGTACAATCATCCTGTGGCTAGCTTTTGCCTTCTCAGACTGGTAGGTATTGTACAATAGGAGAGTAATAGATGTATGTAGTTCTAACGAGAATGGGCAATTCAGATCATAACACAAATATATTAAGAAAAAATGAAGATGGTACGATTTTCGTCCGGCTGAGTCAATATCCAACACCGTTAGACTGAATACACTGCGTGAATAACACTGAGCAGCAGCGTGACTATCTTCACTGGGATTATTTATTCATTCATTCCATTTATTTAATCCAAACCATCAAGAAGATAAGCCACATGATTTGTACGAAATGCACCATAAAAATCTCAGCAGACAGTGACAGCCTGCCTATATGATATGAAAGATGACAAAAGCATCTGACAAGTCTCTTTTATGGTACATGTACTATGTTTTCACAGAGAGACTTCCAGTATGGTCATGCCATACATCATCCAGAAAACTAAAGAAATATTCCCCTCAGGCAGGAGAAGATAGTGTTTCGAGGACTGCTTGCCTTTACTCTTCTATACTGTAATGATTCAACATTACTCCATTCAGTGCAACTCAGACGAGGATGGGTGCCCTTTTGAATCTTGTTCATCTCAATGTTTATTCCTCATGTCTTCTCAGGGAGCTGTTGCTTTTTTCAGTCATCTCTAAGGTGAATATTGGGGATCTACATCCGCGTTTCTGTAAAGCTGCTTTATGACGATGTCTTATAAAAACTGCTATACAAATAATATAATAAGGGACTGAACTGAATATAGCACATGTTCATGCCAAAGCTAAGGTTTGCTGTGGCAATCTAAACAAGCATATTAGAGCAAAGCAAATTAAAGAAAATAATTATAAATATTATAAAACTATAAATATGGGTCAGTAGTTTTTTGTTACAGGAGAATTATTGTTAATATTTGCTGTTTAGGCCATCCCCATGATCAGTTTACACTGGTTGGATGGAAAGGGAGGGCAGCAGAGGGCTTAGACTTCCAAAATGCTCCTTTAAAAAGAGAAAGTCCTACTGGACACGGCTACAACAAATTGGGGGGGGGGAGGGGGTCGCGTTAAATGTTTGACAATACCAGTGTGTTTACCATGCTCTGCAAATGAGACATTTTCTTCGGAAACTGTAAATACACCCCATATGTCAGAGCACGCAGTTAATAGTCTTGTACATGGAGGCATGCTTCTTCCCAGAGTCTCTAAAATGGATGCTTTCCACATTCCAATCATTCAATATTTAGAGGATATCCTTGCATGAACATAAATTCCTATATCCAAAAACTTAATGACTCCATAATCCAGAGTCATTTCGATAATAACTTCTACAGTATGTTTGCAATCAGGCAAAATCAATGGACCAGTCATTTGGTGAGCCTGATTTTAATTACTCCCACAATACAAGACAGCATTGAGGGGGTTACAAGGGGTATGCTGAGATCATTTCCAATAATTACCTTATCATATTACTTCATCCCAGCTTTATCAAGGCTCCAAGAAGACTGGGATGTTATGAAGATGTTTTACTGAGCTTAAGTGTCCGGCACGAATATATTAGCCATGTGTTTGACACAGAAAAACACGATTCCAAAATGTGCTTATAAAACTGAAAATAAGATCTTTCTGCCTCCAAACATTAGCAGACCTCTGATTTATTGTGAATTTTCTTTAATCTTCCAACCCTTTTCTCTTCAAATGACCACTTCTGTTGCAGCTGCCATGGAGCTTTAGAATACAAGTACAACGCACAAATTGTCAAAGTAATCAGATTCAGACACTTACATGGTGATGGTGATTCGTTTTCTATTTACCAGATTGTTTAAAAGGATTGAGTGATTTAAAAAAAAAAAAAAAAAAAAAAAAATCTATTTTGATTCATCAATACATTTACTCTATTTTGAAAAGTAAAGTTTTTTTCCCCCTCTGACTGAGCCATTGATGAACTATTGGACAGCACTTAATGTACTTAAGATGCAAGAAAGACAAAAAAAAATAAATAAATTTTTTTCTCTGGTTGAATCTCAGAGGTCTTACATCAGTGAACTGTAAGCGCTCAAGTTCACAAGAGTAAACTAAAAGACTTCGCAATCAGGCACGACTTCATCAGGCTTTGGACAGCTATCAGAGCTCTGGTTTATCCAAAGCCATGTGCTGGTTGAGAACCTCATGATCTCATACATCACAGAGAGTGAAAAAGAGTATCAACATGCCGTGTTGGCCCTGAACCAACAATGATATCTGCACTGCAATGGAAAGGCTCTAAAATATTAGATCTATCTTACTGAGTGCTCTTTTAAAATAGAGCATGAATGCAAACCTGAAACCATCACTACTTCTTGTCTTGGCAGTACAGTACGGCGTGCAAATGCAGACGTGTTCTCCTCTCTGCTCTTATTTGGTGCATAATGTCACTGGAATCATCAGATTTTATCATCACCTCTGGAGAGGCAAGAGCCATATCCCAGTATGAGACTCTTGCTGTACAGATTACTAATTATAGCCATGTAGAAGGAAGAGAGAGAGCAGGTGTTAGCAAAACTTGCAAGACTTTGGGCAAGAAAAAGTGGCCAAACTAAAAGGCTAGAGATAACCATCAAGTAACCTGCGATAACCTTCCAATTTCCCTCCTTGGGCCCGAGTCGGAGCATGTCCTCTTTGCCAAGCTTCCTCTACAATGTAAACATTAATGGAGTTTTATGTCTACCACACATTGCCCAAAACCTCATAACACAGCATGCCTTGGTGCCACTGGAATACATTTTAAGAAAAAGGGTTTATTAGTACCGCATGTTGCCATTTGCCCAAGGAAAAAAAAAAACAACAACAACTGCAGAACCACTCATATTATCCTAATTATGCTCCTCGATCACAACTCTCTACACTTCCACAAATTCAAATTCCTCACACATCAATAGTCCTATAAGACAACGAACCAAGCAAAAAGTGTACCAAGCCTGTGATTGTCCTTAGTCTTTTTCAGGAGGGGAAAAATGTGAACAGCATTCAGATCACAGGCTTGACCTCAGAACTGCCAGAAAGCCCAGTGCACAGCAGTATTAAACATCCGTCTCTTCCTGTCATACAGCAGGACTGGCTTCCCGCCTACTGCCTACATTACCCACTACACAGCACTGATATTCAGGGTGTTGTAGGGGGAAAAAGTAGCAGCAAGATCTTTGGGGTTAAAGTATATTAAAATCGCAAAACTTGCCTTTTTAAAATGCACATTATGGATAGCATTTCTCAGAGTGTTTCCTGTGACACTGCTGCAATAAATGTATTGAATCTGCTGAATGGTAAGAAAGCACTGAACATATGTACATATGAATGACTACACAAGACACCAGGAATTTGTAATGAGGCTATTCTGTGCATACAATTTACTAAAAAACAAAAATCACATTTTACACCTTTTCGATGCAATAACATTTCTGCCAACACCCATTACTGAGCTAATCCAATATAGAAGAGGTTCAGGCCTCTGGCCCTGGAGCATGCCAGTACTGCACATTTTACTATTCTCCCTGTTCCAACACCCCCTCTACAACACAGGAAGGGCTGTTAGATAAAGGTTTAGTAAAATCAGGGGGGGTGCACAGGATAGGGGGTTCTCCAGGACCAGGGTTGGGAACCTGTACAATACTGTCATCCTCACAGCAACCAGGCCAACAATCTTCTAATATGCTAATCATCCAAGGTGTGATGATGGCATGCTTCAAGTCAGTGTGGGACCTCCAGCTGTGCATGATGCACTCATGTCCATCAACATCACGCATGTCTAAGATGAGGAATGCCTTGGAAATCGTCAATCCCGTTTTAGGTCAGCCTCAGCGCTGATGTTTATGCTTTGCATCAGAAGGCAGCATCTATTTTTAGACTTAAACCTAAAAAACAGAAGAGTCACGCAAACCATCTCATATTTAAAATCATAGAAAGACTTGATTCAAAGGGGACCGGGACGAAAGCGAATCAAAAAGGAAAGCACATACACAAGAGGTCAGCTCTCAAAACAGGGGTGTCCAATCCCATCAAGGACTTGTTAGGCTGGAACGAAAACCTGCAGCCTAAAAGAGGCCTGGATATCCAAAGCAAAGAAATAAAATTCAACAAAAGTGAAATGATTACTTCGACAGTTAGGCCTGGTCCTGACTTCAGACATGTTCATACGTGACGTGCGCCTCCTCGCTCAGAGGGGTGTGGTGCTTTTTCACCTACATCACCAAGAGGCATCGTCCACGAACTGCACCTCTTGAAGGACACAATTGGACACTACCTAGTTTCTGATGTAGAGGACTCAAGGTGACCAGGTTTTGGCTGGAATGGTAACTAATTATCCCTAGAAGTAGGCAGGCTTGGTGTTTAACTGTACAGTACGGTCATGCGTACACATCCTGCATATGAGACGAGCGCCGCAGATGTGTGTGCATGATCCCATATTGCAGTAAAGCAGCTGGAGGATGATGGAGACAAACCCAGAGTGAAGGATCTCATCAGATTTGGGTATGATCCAAATGCACCTTTGGGGGGAATGAACACCATCTAGTCGTTGTTTTGTTTTGGTTTTCATTTTTACCCAGGAGGAATGGGATCTCATTAGACCTCGGGTGCACGGTCGATCGACCACGGATCTCTCGATGATCCCAGATCAATCTGGAACACGATCATGCCTCAGCAGATCCAGAACACGGAGCTCCATTTCTCAGCACAGGAATCCGGAGGGCTCTGGATCCCCCGGCACGCCATGTGGCTCACACTCCTCTCCAGTGGCCTCGATAGATAACGCCTCGGAAACGGGCTGGATCGATAGGACAGGATACCGAATAGAGATACCATGCCTTAATATGGCGGCGTCAAATTTCGCCCTTTACCGATGACCCCCATCGACTGGCAGGGAAACCGCACGAGCGCTCAAAGTCGCTCGAAACGAATCGGCTCGGCTCGGCTCGGCTCGGCTCGGGACATAAACGAGCGGTGGAACACAGGAGAACCGTGTCCAGCTGTAACGGCAGAGGGTGGTGCTCCTCGCCAGGGATGTGGACTTTATCTTTGAGCACGAAAGAACGCCTCAGTCCTCAAACACACACCCCAAACACACGCAAAACAGCAGGAAACACAACCGCGCTGCTCGGCGTGCACGCAATGCCAAATAAGGGCTACTTCCATCGTGTGCGCGCGGCCAGTGTTAGAAGAGATCCGCTACACACACACACACACACACACACACACACACACACACTCATATATACACATACTGTGTATATACATACACACACACTCAGAAGTAAAGAGCCCCATTTCACATTTAGAAACACGCTTGCTCAGATAAGACGCCCATTCATACTCCAGCCCCATCACACACACACACACACCGCCCTGGGGTTCACACGCATGGTCCCTCCTAGCGTGTAAAAACAAAACATTGCATGACATGACATTATAAAAAAAATTAAAAAATTTTTTTTAAAAAAACCCCAGAACCGCCGCATATGGAGACTTCCTACCTGAAATCCAGCAGCGTGGTGCATGAGAGAGGAGCTGGTGTAGACAGGAGCAGGCTGTGGAGCTACTCCAGCCTCTGGAGCGACCCTGGAGCTCCGCCCTGCTTATTAAAGTCCCTCATCCAAATCAAACACTACTAATGGAAGGCGAGAGGACCAGGCAATCCATCAGCAGCCCAATCACATGTCCTTCCCCGCCAGGCTCACTCGGTGCACGCGCTATTTATTTATTTATTTATTTATTTATTTATTTATATGGATGTGCTTTGTGTGCATTTCATTAACGTGGGAGGAGTGCACAGCCTTATTTCACTCTTAAAGGTATATGAACTGCGCGAGTGTTTGCTTGGCAGATGGGACCAGTGGTGTATCTTTCCCCTCTGGTGACCTTGTCTTACACACTTTTGGAGATCAGACATTGCGCAAAGGTTTGAAGCCAGTGAGCTGACCTGGGGGGTGGGGTGGGGTTAGACTATGGAGCCTCTTCTATTATATTGTTATTGCATTCTATATTATATCATGTGATATTATCTATGGGATTATATATATGTATGTATATAAAATATCATTGTTATATAAAAACATTCCTATTAAGAGCCCAATGTATCTGATTTAATATCATATATAATATAATATAATATATTATTGTTATTGTATTCTATATCATGTGATGTTATCTATGGGATAATATATATATATTATAATTGTTACATAAAAACATTAATATTAAGGACACAATGTAACTGATTTAATATCAGGCACATTAGACAATCATTTGTTTCTGGGATCCATTAGAGAGATTTTTTTTCTCTTGCAGTTTGACTTGGATTATGGACTATGGATTAACTTTGATATTAACATGATTTTTTTTTTGTTTCATTCAATTTGCGGTACAATTCAAGTTGGCATTCACGCAGTTATTCTTGTTTTCTTTTTTTTTTAGTCGTTGATCTTTTAGATTAAATCTATTCTGTTGAAACGACCAGATATGTAAGATTAAAACAAATAATAAATAAAATTACTTAAAGTAATTGCGCACCCCTGGATATCCTTCACAGTCCATTTGGGGTCCCCTGACCCTACTTTGTAAATATGGGCTATATTTGTCATAAGGGTGGGGGATATGACAAATATATCTTATCACAATATTTCAAACGTTTTCTCTTATATATAATATGTATCACAATATACAGCCTAGGTTTCCTAACAAACTACCAGCAAAGCAGTAGTGTTACATTATAAAAAAAGATCATACATTTCTATATTGCCTACAAATAAACAGAAAGAGAGAAATTCATACTTAAAAGGAGCATATACTTTTTAAATAATTTATTTTACATAAAAGTGCACTGTGACGGGACAGATTTTTTTCCACACACACACACAAATTATATATAATATATATAATGTATGTATTTATATGAAACTTCATTCACTACTTGAGTTTTTGTTTATCATAAACCCTGACAGCAAAAAACTCTAAAGTCCAGACCAACAAAGCCCCACCCTGAGTCAGGGCTGCATTTGGAGTTAAAGCCATGCCCAGCTTTCCCCCACACCACTGATCTATCTAATGATCACTAAATAACTAACTAATGATCCTTCAGATCATGTTTTCCAGCAGTGTTCAGACCAGAGGTCCTAAGTTCTGGGACATATCTGGAACCCTAACCCTAGGATAGCAGTGGTCTGATGTTTACCGTAGTTATCTACTTTACATGAGATAGAATAGTACATAAATCTTTTCAGGTAAATCATACGTATTATAGGTATACTTTTAAGGGTACCTCCAGTGACAAGTCATTACACAGTTTAGTACCATCTTTACTGAGATTGCTGTCAGACAAAACCAGACCAATATTCATCTGCTGCTTGATCTGAACTAATTACTAATGAATTCCTTGAAAATAATTACTTAGAAAACCTAAAAGTACCATCATATCTATCATGATGATTTAATTTGATAAGATGTTGCTCTTTTTTCTTTTCTTTTCTAAATATTACTGACACACATCAAACATTTTTATAGGGGTTAGTAAAGTCAGCCTTCACTACACAACATAAAAGCACTCCCCAGTGTCCTTCTTTAAAATGCCCTCAATGGCGTGTTTTAAAAGCTGTACTGTAAGAACAAATCCCTGAGAAAACACAAGCATTGTTTTTTTCTGTCAGCTTTGACAGGTTTAATCACAAACACATCCTCTCTTCTTGTGAATCTGTAACTGAGAGCATTATCTCAGATATTAATTTTGGAGCTGCTGCCTGTGCACATTATGAATATGCACAGCTTGACAATGGGCCATACAAAACCAAATAAGTGTGTAGGCAGACTGGCATTTATTATTCGCTAAAGAAAAAGTTGAATTTAATATTATTTGCATGGATCACTGAGTAGCACATTTTAGATGCAAAAGGCCTCATAGACCAGACTTTGTTTAGCAATATATATATATATATATATATATGGCACTGAAAAGGTGTGGGGAGTTTCCTCCCACACCCTAAATTACCAATAGGTGTGTGTGAATGGCAGATCGTCTCTGTGTTGGCCCTGCAGTAGATTGTGACCGACCTTGCCTCTTGCCCCAAGTCAGCTGGGATGGGCTCCAGCTTCCCTATGACCCTGACAGATAAGCAGCATAGATAATGGATAGATATGAGAAAATTTGCAAATTTCCTAGTAGAAAAGGTTGTTTAGTATTTATATTGAGCATCTAATTTTGTTCCACTTTTATAAGATTATACTTCCTTTTTTTTTTTATATCAGTCTGGTCTTTCTCGTCATCTTTCTTGCTTTTGCTGCAAGAACCACAACATGGACAAGACAAAGGTGATTCCGCTGCCACATACAGTATGAATGTCGACTACTTTATTGTAGCATACAGACTTTACACAACTGAAAGATTATTTTGCATATTATTTGTAACGGCTACATTTGTAGATCTGAAAAGGTCTGTGTGTCCAGCTCTTGCTTCTGTGTTGCTCTTCAACTCCTTGCACTAGGTATATTAGTAACATGTTACACACCTGGGCACTCTACATTTCACCCTGACTCAAAGAGCCATGGTTTACCATATACATATATATTGCTATGCTATGCTATTGCCATCTAGTGTTCTCATTAGAAATGAACACATGAGCCCACAACCTTTTATTCACATTACGTTAGGTAGATGGCAGCATCAACCATCTTTTGAAATCAGGGAAAATGTTCCCTTTTTCCCCTTTTGAATGACAAAGAATTAAATTGTAATTTTGTAGTCTGACAGCATGATCCTATTTAGAGCTCACGCTGAAACAGAGATGATATTTTCTAACCTTCAGGTTTCTATTTCCAATAAACCTTTGGGCAGAACAGTGGGGCAATGTATAATATTTCCAATTGCGCTAGGGTTCCCAATTCATCCACTACAACATTGACCAGGATGAAGAACTTACTGATGAATGAACGACTGAATAAATGAATATGTGATTTAATCCATGGCAACCCTGACCAGGATTAAATCATGCATGAGGACAGCATCACCCTGATGAAAAATCCAGTTTAGTCTGGCAAAACTCTCTGAGCTGTTCAAACCAGTACCTCATCTTTGCCAGCTGGTGCCAAGTGCTATTAGAAAGGAAATGTTTCTGAATACAAATGCTATATTGTTATTATTTTTAAAGAAAAGTCACCTGAGGAAATCAGAAAATCTTAAACATTTATTGGTCACTTTAAATAACTTACCAGATGGTAAAGATGGTCTACCAGTATGGCAGCTGCTAGCTGGTCAGACTGAAGTGGATATTTTTTTTCAAGAGGGTAGTCATTGTTTAGCATGCCAAATCTCCTATATTCTTAGCGTAAACTCTCACAGGCGGTTAAATCCAAAACACTAAAAAACAGATAGCACTCATTTCGCTGATTAGAAAAAAAAAATCCATAAGTGTCTTCAATGGCGAAAACATTTCTAAGAACAAGTTGGAAAAGCTGTTTTTTCCCCTACTAATGTTTTTATCTCTATAGACCAGCTGTCTAATGATGTAGTTTCTCAGAGTTGCTGAGATACTGCACTTGAACTCTGATCCAAAGCTGAGAAAAAGGAATAAAATGATGGGATGTGAATCCCATAATTGAAACAACAAGACATTAAACTCGCCTATGTGACCTACTTACGGGCCCTAGTATGATGCATAATGAGCAGTATAACCTGCGGTATGTTCTAAACATAATGGTTACTTTATTTCAACCCCTATTCCATTTATTGCATTAAAGTACTTAAATAAACTGTAATGTACTGTAGAAACTGACAGTATTATTTTCTACCACAAGAGGGTTTACCTGCGTGAGGGATTTCTGGCTGCATTTTCATAGCATGTTCACAGAATTCCCAGAATGTTCACTAGTATCCAGAGAAATCGATATCAGTTTATTAAAAGGCTAAATGTTATTATAGATCTCGGTTTGCCTTATCACTAACTCTCATGACTACAATGCATGAAAGCACTGCTATGTAAACCATTCACAATGTACCATGCCACCAAATGAACCAAACACTAACTGAATACGCTGTTTTATCTATTGCTAGTTGTTATCTGCTGTTAAACAAAAAAGATATGAATCATGTTTGCACCCTTTTATGTACTTATCTTTTCATTTCTTTGTCTCTGAATTTTTAGGTTTAAGACCATAAATAAATACCCGAGCCCACAAATGCAGTGTGCTGTAGTTCATCAGGGATGACTGGCTGTAATAGTTTGCCTTATGTTTTCTAACATTTATATACCTGTAGTGCAGGATTCGAACGAGCTAACATACATATTATGTCACATGCCACGTGTGCCACTGTTATATTGAGCACATGCCAATTCAGTAAGTGCTTAAGGTCACTAAACCACTATCCGGTCAGTTACATGTTCTTGACCGATATACAACATTAAGTTCTCTTTGGAAAATGGAAAGTTAAACATACTAACACACAGGTGGATATTATCAGACTAATTCATTAACTTCTACAGCAATTTGCTTATCATACTAGCCTTTACTTTTCCAAGCTTGGGGTTCAGATTATAATGTTATGCTTGTGTGTTCCTATAGGAACTGTAGCCAGTGTTAGGGGGAGAACTGTGCCTGAGCTGTTGGAGGTGTGTACACTGAGCGGGAAACTCCACCCACCCTCCACTGCTGCACTATAAGTAGCCAAGAGCTTTTTATGCGGTACAGAAACGACACTCGGAGAAGAGACAGAAAGTCTGCTAGCCAAAGAACCACATCTGTCACCAGGAACACTTACTTCAATGCGGCAAGCAGGGTGCTGAACAAACCTTCTGGACTACAGCACATGACTACTAAGGTAAGCACACTAGAGATATACCGGTAACCTTTGTGACGAGTCAGATTTTCCAATTGACAATTCAGAAAGTGACTACTGATGCTAGTACTAACAAATTCAATATGACATCTTTCATTTTCTTTTATAGGTTTACAAAGTTGATCCCATGTGGGTGGTGGAAAAGATCCGTATATCAATAGAGAAAAGCAATCTGCTCCTTCCTGCAACGGAATACAGCTTCAAAATTGGAAGCATGTTTGGAGAAAAGGCTTCTGCTGAAAAAGGCAAGAAAGCGACCCTCTGTCCCAATATCATCACTCCGGACACTATTCCTGAGTTCTGCATCCCACCTAAAATCTCAAGTCCTCTGGAGGTGAAAGGTGTGGAGCAAGGAAAGCCAACTCCGTGCATCATGGTTTCTTGCAGTGAAAGTTACAGCCCAAAGAAAGAGATCTTCTTCCGAGAACCGATCAGTAGTCACATCATCCAAGTCGAGAGCGTAGACGATGGGCCGTGCAACAAAGTTTGTAATGATGAGGAGAACACCAATGCGGACCCCCAGAGCCAGGCTGCTCTCTCTCTGCCTCACCTGGCCAAAGCCCAGACATGCTATGGCTTCTGCACACTACTAGAGAGCCCCCACACCAGAAGGAAGGAGTCGCTGTTCCACAATGATCCCAATTCCTGTGGGATTCCTTTGCTTCTACCCAGGAGCAGGTCTAATACCTGCTCCACATCTTCTTCATCTCCTGCTTTCCCAGCCTCCACCTCGCCCTCCTCCTTCAGTCTGAACAACTTAACCTCCAAACTGTCACGGAGGGGCTTCGGTCTGCGCAGGCAGGGCACGCAGGACAGTGACACCACCTCGTCGGCCGAATCCTCGCCATTCAGTTCTCCTCTCCTGGCCAGATCGCTACCCAAACCCTCTCTCTTCAAAACACTCAGCCACGAGAAGCTAATCTACCGTAATATCCGGAAGACTGCCGTTTCCAGGAACAACTCCCTGTCAACAGATGAGGCCAGTTCTACAGATAACAGCCCTAACATCATGAGGAGATCGTCAGAGGTACTCATAGAACCTCTGTCCTCCAGCTTTGGCCTGGCACCTCCTGCCATCTTCCCCTTGGACTTGGTTCTGCACAGAGAAAGGGTGATGAAGGAAAGCCTGGTGCCAATAGGAAGGGATGGAACCCTGCGCTTGTCAGCAGAATACTGTCCAGAGAACCAGAGGCTCCGGGTCCGACTCATCAGCGCTGAGGGGCTGTACTCTCTCTCCGTGGACCCTAAAAGCATTAACTGCAGCGTCAGTCTTTCCCTAATGCCTGGGAAATTCCAGAAACAGCGCAGCACTTTCATTAGGAAGAGCCGTAATCCGATCTTCAATGAGGACTTTTTCTTTGACGGCATAACCGAGGAGGATCTCAGTCACTGGTCACTGAGGTTTAAAGTAGTCAACAAAATGTCCACCATGAAAAGAGACTATATTTTGGGTAGTTGTGAACTTCCTCTGACTAATATTGTCAGCTTCTAAAAGGAAAACTGAACTTACTTTCTATATTTATTTGATTTGTTAATATTCATTATTTATTTACAGTTTTTTTTATAATGCCAAAGATTTGATTTCTAATAAAAAGTTGAAAAGAAAATGTGCTCCCTTGTTTCTCTCTGTCTGTCTCTCACAGGAGCTCAATGGGGAAAGAGAGTTATTGAAAGGAGAGATAATTTATTCACAACAACCCCCCTGGGCATATGAATAGAAACATTGCAACCCTAAAAGCTTCCTCGCCGCCGTAATGGCTTGCTTTATTTCTGTTACTAGAAAAAAATGATGTCCTTGATCAGACCCTGTCCTTTATGCAGTAAGACTTTTAGTTAATTAGCAAAATCATAGAGATATGCACTCAGGAAAAAAACCTAAATAGGGACAAACATATGAACTAATTAAACACATTTGTCTGGCCATTTGCATCTCTTCTTTTGCACCGCTTCAGTGGTTTTGTCAGTACAGTCATTAAAGAGGTAGAGGACAATGGGGAAAGAAAGAAACCCCCCCCACAAAGTACTCAATAGACATAAATAATTTATTTTATTAACAATACTAGTAATATAAATATCTAATAAATAAATAAACAAACAAACAAACAAATAGATGAATAGATGTATGTGCTGAGTGGTACCTCAGTACTCAGACTCCGTTCCGAGCTCGGGTTGGAACCTTAAAAAGTTCGAGTTCTGATCGGATTTTCCCCATAGGAAATAATGGAAAACCAATTAATTTGTTCCCGGCCCCAAAAAATTACACCGAAATACGTAGCATTTAGCATTTAAACAGAAAACGAACAGGATAAAACAAGAAGAGCACATATTAGACACATGTAAGCACATTTATCAAAACAGTAATTTGTAAAGTAAGAAAATAAATGTATCCAAACAATGTGTATATCATGTATCCGCCCGCGCACCCTCTTTGATTACTCCCAGCAGCGGCGCTGCGGGCGCATGCGCGAGGATTTGTTCCAGGTGCGGGCCTCTGTATTCTCTTCCGATTCTAACGTTCTCGCTTGTTATTGGGTTTATGATTATACACACGTGGACAAAATTGTTGGTTCCCTTGAGTCAATGAAAGAAAAACTCACAATGGTCACAGAAATAACTTTAATCTGACAAAAGTAATAATAAATAAAAATTCTA
>JAQLOM010000012.1:11216656-11228972 GCA_030068315.1 Chrysichthys thysi | reverse complement strand
TTATTATTATTATTATTATTATTATTATTATTATTATTATTATTATTATTATTGTTGTTGTTGTTGTTGTTGTTGTAATATCTAATACCAGTTCAAGCAGATAATTAATTAATCTCTCACATGTAACTTCCGATGGGGGGTTAAAGAGGTTGAAGTTATTAAGGATGTTTTAAAGTATATACAATATGCATGTCTGATTAATTAAAATGCTTTCTCAGTGAGTAGCCCCTTAAAATGTGGAGTTTTCAGTGGTACAAAAAGCAATAATTGAATAGAAATCTCGAGGAAAAGAAAAGATAAAACAGTATTAAACACATTAAAGCACTGGAGCATGTGGTAAGACCGTGTATTTATATATGCAGGTGGTGTGGACTAAGACAGAATAGATGCCCTAAAATCAGAGGACATTAGTGGACTTTAATTTGTGAAATGGAGGGCAGTATGTACTTTCGATATACCCAAACATTTTCACAACAGTGCAAGAAACTGACTCACTTTATTAATAAGTTTGAGAGGAGCTGATGGTCTACAAAATGTCGGTTTGCCTGTTGTTGCTCTGTGCCCACTCTGAATAAGCTACAGTGAGCTACAGGAGACGGCTTGGCATCTAACTGAAAAGAAGTACCTGAAATAAATCTGACATCAGGATTTCTGGTTCACAGTTGAGAGTAAACTGCGCACACTTGTTCTGCAGTTTCTTACTGATCCTTATCTGTGAGACACCGTCTCTTTTTATAGATTTCTCCAATACTCACCTCAGACCTGCTGTTCCACTGAATTGGACATGCTGAAAAATAAATACTGTTTTCTCGATGATTTTTTCTCAGTTTTGTTTTTCTGCCTGTCTGCTCTTTGTTCCTGCTGATTTTGGTTTTAAATCTAGGTTTTTCTTTTATTATGGCCACGATTGTGTAATCATTTAGACAACAGCAAGCGCCTATTCCTTATCTCAGCCGTAAAGATCCAATAAATAACTGCACTTGGTTTATACTCCTGCGACGCTGTGTCTGCAGGCATCAAGCGTTGATGTTTGCCTAGACGTCTGCATTCATATTCACATGTAGCATTAGCATGAACACTACAGGGCAAAAGAAGGAGACCTAGTGTTTTCAATTATAAATTAAATCAGTTCATGTTGTTTTTGCTCATTTGTTTTTAGCGGTATCTAGCTGGGGCAGTATGGTGGTGCAGTGGTGGCTTGGTGGTTAACCCTGTTGCCTTACAGTAAGAAGTTTCAGAGTTCTTTGGGCCTTTCTGTGCTGAAATCTGAGTTTCCATGTGCGCCCCTGCTCCGCCTGCAAGTGTTTCCTCCCAGCCCAAAGAGATGCAAATACGGACAACTGGCTTTCCAGCTGCCCACTGATGTGAATGTGAGTGTGAATTGTTGTTGATGTTCTGGGAGCCCTGGGTATAGCCCACCTCTCAGCTGGGATTGGCTCCAGCTACCACTTAACCCTGAGAGATAATCAGGATAGGTAATGGATGGTATCGAGTAAGATGGCATTGAAGCGCTTTAATTTAACCTGATTTTCTAAAGCTAATCTCCTCCTGCCTTAACCTCCTTCATCAGATCTTGCTCATCTATTATTTCTTGCTCCTTTTAACATTTTGCTAGTACATACTTTGAGAAACTTTACATTTGCATTTATTCATTTGATGGATGCTTTAATCGAAAGGACCTTACCCAAGCAACTGAGCAGATGAGGGTTTTGTTCGAGGCAGCTTGGCTGTACTGAGATGAGACTCACAACCTTCTAACCAGTAGTCCAGAGCCCTAACTTCCAAATCATCATTTCCCCTGATCTTCATCATCTTTAATTCTTTAGACCTGTGTCTAATATCTCAATTCAATCTAAATTGCTAGAAAGAAACATAACCACTTAACTAAAATACTAATGTATTTGAGCCTCTGCAGTCTGTTTCTTATATAGGACTTGATAACAAGCTACTTACTCTCTTAACCCACTTTAATAGTCTTATCTTTCTAAACCAGTGGTTTCCAACTCTGGCAATTACCCACAATATTGCTGTTGCAACTTAGCACAATCTATGTTTACTCAGAAATAGCTTGTTTATACAAGTTGGATCAGGTGTGCACTGAGCACCCAGACCAGACAAAATATGTGGGCAGCAGAGTACAGTGGAACCTCTGGTCACGAACGCCGCCGAGCACAAACAAATCGGTTTCCGACCAAAAATTCGCCAAAATTTTGGATCTGGTCACGACAATATAATCGGGTGCTGCAGTGTTTTCCCATTTTCTGCTTGCGTATTGCACAATTGCATATCGCATACCTAATAAAGACACGCATGTCCCTTTAAATCAGTCTCACTCAGACATGCGTTCATTGGCTGTACAGTAACCTCGTCTCCGCCCATCTTCTTCCTCACTTCTATACCGCCAGAAGTCGACTCATGCAAGGTAAGTTTTCTTGGTTGTTTGCAGTAAGTTTTTGTATAATTAAGGATTGTTCAAACTTTGATTGTTTTTTCTGTGCTTAAAACTCTTTTAAAAAATGTTCACAGCATTTTTTCGTTGTGTTTCTCTGCATTTTTGCTCTATAAGCCTTCATTATGGGTCCCAAGAAAGTAGAAATGGTAGTGAGAGTAAGAAGCCTAAGCGTATAACAGTTGAAATAAAGAAAGAAAACATGAGAACCGCCACCATATCCCTCCGCCACCGTCCACCTACGCCAGCAACTACGTATCCACCACAAAGGGAATGTGCATTAAAATCATCTGCTTATTCAATTTAGTGTTATTTTTCTATAATAAGGTTATTTTAATTTTATTCTTTATTCCATTTCCACACATAGACCCATAATGCACTTTAAAAACATGTTTTTGAAGGCTGAAACACATTAATTGTATTTGAGACTATTTCCAATTGTATTTCAATTGGAAAATTTGATTTCAGGTCGCGAACAAATCTGGTCACGAACAGAGTCTCAGATCGAATTAAGTTCGTGACCAGAGGTTCCACTGTATTTACAGCAGACTGAACTAAACGCTAAAAAATACTGTAGCAGAAGCAATTGTTCTATAAAAAAAAACAGTCTATAGTTTGAGTGAATCCAGTTCTTCAACCTTAAACCATGACACCTTCTGTTACAACATATCAAATCACATGAAATTATGAACATTATTTACCCAAAGTCTCCTCATCAAGAAAGAAAGGAGTTTTCATAGTTATATATTTTATTATTCCTTCCAGCCTGATTAGTACAACATGGCTTGTTACATAAAAATGTCGACGATGAAAACAGAATGTTTATGGATGATTGGACAGAAAAGCATGCATTATTCTATTCAGGTTTAAAACAGATGTTTCCTCTTTACAGAGTCCATGGCACCCATGATGCCAGTGCTGTGAAACAAACCATAACCACTTCAAATTGTTGTTGTTGTTGTTGTTGATGTGGTATAGGCCTAGCTTCAGTGGCATGTGTTTAATCCTGAGCTCTGGGGTGTTTGGTTTCCTCCCGCCTCTGAAAGACATGCCAGTAGGAGGACTGGCTAAATAAATTTCCCCTGCGTGTGCAAATGTGTGCATGGTGCCCTGTGATGGACTGGAATCCCATCTAAGGTACGTTCCCACCTCATGCTCTGTGTTTCCACGAGAGGCATCGGATCCACTGCAGCCCCGATCAATCATAATATAGTTCTTGAAAGTCAGTGAGGAAACGTATCATACAATATAATTGACATCATACAATGATGTTAGTGAGTTCAATTAAAGGATTTGAATCGAAGGATTTTATGTGGCTGGACCTCAAAATTTATTTGAATCCCCCCAAAATAAATCATCCCCTCCTTATCCCTGACTTTGATTCTTGTTTTGTGGCCTGTTTGATACAATCCACTTCTATTATACTGCCACTGATTAATATCTATTGTATAAACCTAAATTTTCTGCCGGCCTGGAAGTCAGGGAGTGCCTTTAGGTTCACATCTTGGTTAATTCTTCATAACACAGGCTATTTTATTCTTCTTGATCAAATAATTCAGCAATATGATGACTTATTGTTATAATTTCCATTACTCAGGAAATGATTTTATTTTTATGATAAACCAAAAGAAATAAAAGAAACAAAAAATGGCATCTGATCCCAAAACATGTATTTACTTCCAGAACCCTGCTTTCCCAGAAATCCCAGAATACTGATGGGGCTACCAGTAAGCTTTCTCCTAGTGATGGCAACACGAGGTATGATGTTCGATAAAAACCCCTCCATAAATAAATAAAAGCACTTTCCTTCTGTTCCTGCTCTTCATACATACTTTTATAATTTCACATTTACTTTACAGTAGTTCCCTTTCCTTTGGTATATCAGGTGGATACCTTAAAGTAGATAACTTAGGGGCGTCTTACGCACGCACACACACACACACACACACACACACACACACACACACACACACACACACACACACACTAAGTGCTCATAGTTCGCATTCTCTGTCTGACTGTCTGAGTCAACCCAGTTCACTACAGTCTACTTTGGCTTATATATAGAGCACTGCAGTCTCACTCTCTTTATCTTTCCGGGAATTTACACCACAGGACAAATGTCCTCCAGTCCTAGGGTACTTGTCTTTCCTAAGACTGATCATTACTCAGTGACATGTCTGTCAGATTTCTGATTTCCCACTGTGTCTCTGTGTGTTTTCTTTGCCCTGTTGGGGTGAGTACTTACCTTTCCTCCTAAATCCTTTTACCTCTTCTATGTTGAACTTGTTCTCTTTTCTCTTTTAGCCTAGGGTGAGAACTCAGCCTATGCCCATGAAAAAAAAAATACACCCACTATATTATTGTTCTCAAATAATACGATGAACTGCTAGATTCTACGACATATAGTCCAATATATGTGCAGATCAGTAGAGACAATGTTACAGTGACCATTAGTGAAGCTCACGAATAAAAAGAAACAGGCCAGCATTTCTGCTTACTAAGCTGCTTTCTCATCTGCCCTTTTGTATGTTTCTGCTGTGTCTCATGGCGTTGATGTGAGAAACATGGACAATGCTGATCCGAAGTGACGTGTGTCTCCCATCCCGGGATAGCGTCCATGGCTGCAGCCCAGCCTCCGTTCCTCTGTACTGGGCTGTTTTTGTTCGCAGTAGCTCATGCGGATAATTTGCTGGGATGGAGTGGAGGGCTGTCACAAGGACTCGGCTCAAGGGGTGTGGGAAAACCAGCAGAAGCATCTTCTATATTCAAATGCAGCCTGCAATGACAATGGCAAAGGCTGAATTTCTTCCTTTTTTAAGCAATTCAAAGCAAAAACACATTTTTTAAAAATGCAATTTCTTAATTTTACCACGTATATTGTTGATGTAATTTCCTCTTCTCTCCTGTCTCTTTCTTGCGTGTCTTATTTTAAATTGGCAGAATAATGCTTGTGACGAGAGCCCTTTAGAACACAGTCTGCTTGGATATATTTTGTGTGCACATGTGTGCGTGCATTTTTTTTTCTTTTTACTTTAAAACAGGTGAATATTAATACATTCTATGGCAGTAAACCCATGTGACTCTCTTACAGCCCTTAAAAATGCATCTTCGGTAACATTCACCACACAGATTGGTTTGGATATCAAGTATCTGGTATTTTCTAATCTAGCAATGTATGTCTGTATGTCTCTGTATATTTTACATCGTTCCACGTGTTTTAACCTAGAGAATGACTTTTTCCATCTTGGCTGATTGGCTGGCTCCTAGAAACATGTCAGGTGGTAAAATCTTCCCTACATTTTTTGAACGCCTGTATCGATGCTAGGGTTTCATCCGTGATGCGTTTCTCTCTGTGACTTTCTTTTGCATCGAGCACTCACACTTTGGGTTCGCGAGACTCACAGGAGTCATAGCCAGCTCTTCCATCTTCCAGCTCTCTTGCAGCATCTCTGTGATTTTTAACAAGTCCCCAAGCCACGCGCTCAGAGCTGCACAGATCCCAGAGGAGCAGCAGGTGGAGGAACATCCGTGCTGCAACTTTTCCTGAGTTTTGTGACAGGTCGGCGCCCAAGCTGGTGGATCACATGGGGGCACCGGTGTTCTACAATTCCACGACTATGCCCAAAACAGGCTGTGGATGGCCTGCGCAGCACCTTGCCAAGCAGGGGTCACTGACCCAAGCAAGCCAAGCGTAGGCTTATTACATGGAGAGAGGAACAGAGGAGCTCACTGGAAAAGTAAAGGGGATAAAGCGCTCTCCCAAAAATAGGCCTCCCCGGGCCATTGTAGCAAAGGACAGAGTGACATTGTGGACGACGCTAACATCTGTGTATAACCTCGCAGTTACAAACGCCCCTTTGCCTAAGTTTGAGCCAGACTCTGCCACCGTCCTCCAAGGAACAGCCATTTTGGAACGCTCTCCCTGACACAGATGTTGCATATTAAAAAGTGGGGCTGTCTGAGAGAGGAAGAGCAGGCAGGAAAGGGAGGACTGTTCTCCGTGGGTTTCACCTGTGCCGTCATCCGAGAAGCCAATCCATGAGAGGAAGCTGACTAACCAACCAAAGGCAAAGTGACAACAATGATAAAGTCATCTCATTTCCTGTCTGACCCTGAGCAGGTAGAGATGCGGACAAATGACTCCACTCTCCAGAGTCTCTTGTTTACCTGTGATCTTCCTTCTTCTTTTTTCAACTCTTTGTTGGCGATTCTTTCAATAGCTTTAAAAACGTATGCGGCATATATTTCTAGACTGCATTGATGGGTAGCCATCCTTTATTTCGTCACTTCAAACAAAAGTACAGTTTTATAAAAGCTAAAGTTTGCCGTTAGCTGCTCCCACTTTAAACAGCGTAACCTTGTTAGCATTCTAAATTTTTTTTTTGCATTTTTGTCTGCTTATAATTGTACAGTTGCTTTCAGAAAAAAAACCCACTCTTCAGCTTTTTCCCTTCCCTGCCCTCTCTCTCATCATTTTGACAGATAAAAAAGTAATTTATTTTTTTTAAACTCAGGTGACATGCATTAAAAGCCTTATCCATTGTGAGGCACCGAGGTTCATCCACAAGATGGAGATATTCACCAAAATGAATTTTCTTTTGTAATGGCTTTCCTGCATGTAGTGATAGATACTACAGGAGATATTTTATTTGTATATATATATATATATATATATATATTTATATAGTGGAATAAACATATACCATACATAACATATATAAGATGGCACATAGCTCTGTCGCTGCATTCCCTGTTGGCTGGGGAGGATATGGCAGTGTGTGTTAACAAACGGGCTGTGTACGTCCTGTGTTGATTGGGACGTCTCTGAGGAGTGGACTGCAGAGCCAGGGTCAGGATGGTTCAGTGCTTCTGTGCTCAGGTGTACACTGGGCCAGAGTTCAGGTGTGTGTTCACATTCAGCTCCACGGGAGCATAAGCAAAGAGGCTGTAACCTGCAACGCTCACTGAGGAGCTACATGGATACTCCGCACCAAACCTCCTCTCAACAGAACGGCCAGTTCAAAGCATCCATCGCCAACACACACTGCTGTAAGGGAAATGCTATCCAGAACAGACTTTGGAATGAACTAAAATGATACCAAGTTCAAAATCATAATAGTGAGCTATTAATAATGAGCAATTACCAAGCTGTAACAGAGTAAAATTTTGTGTATTGATCAGAAAAAGTTCAACCTGCGTTGATATAAATCTTCCAGCGCTTTCTTTCGCTACCGTGTCGCCTTTGAAAGATTCATAACCGTAGTATCAATACAGCAGGGACGATTTATCATCCATATTCTACAAGGACGCTCAACTCCTTTATTCTAACCCCAAAACTTCAAGAGGGAAACAGATAACTACAGCTTCCGCGGCATCGCTCTCCCATTTTTCCCTTTGTTTTTTTATTGCAAAAAGTTTGTGCTGGAATTATTCATTGATCAAAATTCCTCTAAAAAAAAAAGTTGCTACCATTTTTTATCAGCCCACCTATATATTTTCTAAGTTTCGTTGTAACGTAGCTGACGTGTTCATGCATATATTAAATTCCGTTGCGCACAGTCAACATTAAGCATAATTCATATTGCCTAGTAAAAAAAGAGTGATATTGAGTCTGCATTAACACCAGATTGACATTTAGACTGAAGTGTGAACCGTGCTAATGACGTGAGTTTGAAGGAAAGTGTCCAGTTTTACAGGAGGCAGTATGAACGTGAGGGATGAAATGAGAGTCAGAGATCACATGAGGCATAGAAAACAAAACTACTAAAGCATCTTACTGATAGGATGGCTTTGCGATCCCAGCATACATAATTAGAAGCGATAGAAATAAAAATCGAGATAATAAGCAATAAAAATCGAGATAACATTTTTTAGATTTGCAAAACAAAGTTTTACATTAGGTGCATTTTTATGTTAAACCAAAACCTACTGTTTAAGAAAAAACGAAGGGTTGTGGCAAATCTAAATGATATCAAACATGGCCATTTCGTCTTTTCCATCTTGTTGTCTCCATGTTCTGATGCTCATGTCATGTTTATACTGATTTCAGGCTCATTTTCCAGGTGATTTAGAAAGTAGCTCGAAATAGGTCAAAAAGCCCCATTCAGACTTCACTGAGGCTGTATAATAAGTATGCAAAATGACAGATTTGGTACATACCAAATATAACAATGTAACACAGAGAGAAACATAAAGGCTGTGCCCACATCCATAGTTCAGACAACAGAGCCCCAAGAGTTGTTTACTATGGAGTACACAGGTCAACACTTCAGCAAAATTCAGAAATTATTTAAGGACATCTCCAGATATAAATGCATGTAATATGACATACATGGATACAAGACTATCGATCCATTTTTTTGTCAGCTGTGACTGTTCTATAGATAAAAAAAGGGGGGGGGGGTGCATTAAGATGTTCCTAAGTATGAGCATTACAGCCATTCTTTTCAAATCCACCTCCATGTATCATTGTTCACAATTTCTCACAATGGTGGTTTGTAGCCAAATTTGGCTGTGGCCGCACCTGGTCCTCGATAGGCATTGTTCGGCTACCTTTCGTGCCCATGCAGTGTGACACATTGCCCTCAAGCATTGACCATCTGACCAGGGTAAGGGTTTTAATCGCAAGACTAATAATAGAGGAGTCTGGCAAGACTTGAGTTTTTCGCAATTATACCCCACTGTGGGACATGATCGGTGAAAGACATGATGAAATGTCAGAGAGCCGTGTTCCAAAGCGTGAAAACAGGTCCACATTTCATGTGTATTGAAAGCTGATATGGTTCCAGAAGCTTTATGTGTATCCCGCTTGTTTTGTACAGGTTTTGCCAAATCGAACAATGTGTAAGAAGAGCTAAATAAAGGCAAAATGCTCGCACTCTTATTGATCTAGGAAACCTGGGGCTTAAGGTTACGGCTCTGTCTTCACGCTACCCAGGCATGAAATGGTCCCCAGACGCATCTCCCATCTCGAGCCAAGGTCTTAGCCGCCGTGTGTTTCTCCAGGTTGTCCAGACCCGTCCTTGAACTCAGCTGGAGGGGAGAAGACTAATTTTCTCTTTGAAAAGTTCAGCTATGGAAAAAGAAATTCTCCAGTGATCTCCAGCAAGAGTCTGGAGGTGATAGAGGAGATGAAAAATATCGTTTAAAAAAAAAAAAAAAAAAAGCAAAATGGAATTTAAGCGCAGAGCGTGGCCTGAGTTTGTTTGTCTTCCATGCTTTTGTGGACATTTATGTTCACTGTTTACCCATGTGCATCCCTGACTGCGAGCAAAGGAGCATCATAATTTACATTACTCACGCACATTACCATGCAGCAATACATAAAAAAAATACTGCGACTAAAAATAAAACTGACTCGAGAATTAATCAAGCTTCGACTCCACCAGAAGCAAACAGATGTGTCCCATTTAGGCTAATATCAACTTTAACTTGGAGTGAGTGTGGAAACTTGTGATTGATCGTGTCTGTCAAATTTGTAGCCAAAGATCAGCCTTTTCTAGAATAGTCTAGAACAAAAAACCCCTCTGAAATATCGCAGGCATATTTCTTTATTCAAATGCCATCGATTGAATAGAGTGATCAGAGGCATTGCCCTCAGCGGATAAGATTAAGCCCAGGCTGACACATTGAAGGCTTGCTGGACTTTGATGATGCTGGAGCATATCCTTTTGGGCTTTCAAACAATGTAGAGAGTGAGCACGCTACCTCACTCAGCTGTCTGATGAACAATCATTCGCTACAAAGCACTGTCAAGGCTTCAGTGAGTTGCAACTGCACCCAGCCGGTCGCTAATTCAAGCAACGCTGCCTGCAATCTCACTGTAGGCTTTCACATCCAAATCCCATACGCAATTAAGAGTGCTTTCCGAAGCCAGAGTTCAGGCAATGTGGCGGAATGCTGAAATGGACCGCTGCAAAAGGATGCCTCGTTTTCGTCAGACGTTCAAAAGAGATCACAGGCCGAGCTTTCTGTGTGCGTGTATTCACCAGCTTGTAATGCAGCAACAGTTATTATTTTTCAGTGAGAGCGATTAAATTAAAGCTACGGGAAAAGGCTGGGCGATATGACCTAAAAATCATATCGCGATATTTTCTGATATTTTCACGATAGTGATTTTTATCATGATATATAAAATTCTTTTTGCATTTGAAACGGAAATGACTTATGACCACAGAACATACTATACGTGCGTATGACCGGAAACAGCGTAACTAGCGCTTACATTTGAACTAATCACTTCGTCTGCTGACGCCATTTTTCTATCGTCTTTACGAATTGTTATTATTTGTGTGAGAGTTATTTTACTGACATTGAAAAGAAGTAAACACCTATTTGGTAAGTCATTATTTAAGAAAACTTTGATCTAAATATCTGAAATTCTTTTCGCGTTTGAAACGGAAATGACGTCTGACCGCTATTTGTTGAAAAATAAAACTGATAATGAACAAACTTACTTTATAAATACTGCGTTTTATTTTTTTCCCCTTGCACTCAGTGACAGAAGCCACTGGCTAGTCAGCTAGTAATGCTATAAAAAATAATGTTCAGAGACAAAAGAACATGCAACACATGCAGACTGGAGACAGGGGGCGCTCACACGCTCTTGTGCACATAGTAAGATTGTAACGTAACAGGCGAAATAGTTATTAAACTAGTAATTAATTCTACACATCATGTTACATCACGCAGACTCGTCATTGATGTATTCACGGGGGGTAAAAACACCACAGCTACCTGCTCATTTCTGGAGGAAACCGATATTTCTGCTAAATCATGACACCCGCGAAATTCGACCGGCTGAAACCATGAACGGTCATATCGCGATAATGCTAATTTATCGATATATCGCACAGCCCTACTACTACTGAAATATGTCCAGTGTCAGTGCCATGCTAGTAGCTCCTTATTTTTTTCCCAAATCCCGTCATGTAGCTTATCAAATTGGGCTATTTTATGATCACATTGTCCCTGACAAATTAAGACGGATCATTATGGCCACGCTGATTATGATGTATGTCATATATTTTCTATGAAATATGTGCATTGGAAGTGCTTCATCAATCATTCTCACTGAACATTTCTGGATGGGGTTGAACTGTCAGTGACACTGCTGCATTTCCACGGAGCTGCCCGTCTCACACGCACGGCCCCGTTCCCTCGGAAGAAAAGAACATTAAAGAACAAAATGAAGGAGAAACATAAAACGCGTGTGACAGAGCTATTTTTAATGACAATTACCTTTAGGTCAGAGTAGTTAACCTGGCAAAATTATCCATGGCTGCCTCTGCTCTCACCCTTCAAAACAAACTGGCGGAACATAAAGGGCTAGTTATTTTAGCCCCTGGCTCTAACCAGCTGCCATTACCTAGAGAGAGAGGTGCTAAGTGTATAACAGAGGAGGGCAGGTGGAAACTAATTCATGCCTCGGGCATTCTGGAGAACATTCCCCGTCTTCGCCTGTGTGCCTTTTTCTCTGACTGTGTTCGAAAGCGGCGTGAAAGATCACTGAGCTTGCAATAAAGGTAACAGGAACAATATGAACGTGACACGCTTGACCTGTGTTGTGGGAAGTGAGTACAAGGATGGAATAATAGCTGTAATCATGGAGTAGGCGTTTTTGTACAATGTGCAGCACAGTGGTTATAAGATTTACAAGGAAACGGTTTGTCCGTGAAGCAATTTGGTGCACATGTGAGAATAAGAGGAAAGATTACAGTGTCATCTGTGTTTCACATGTGATTATCTTTATGTGTTCAGAGATATGCACCATCTGCTCAGGCTCACTGGCAGAACACACACACACACACACACACACACACACACACACACACACACACACACACACACACACACACACACACA
>JAQLOM010000012.1:11150605-11160988 GCA_030068315.1 Chrysichthys thysi | reverse complement strand
AACACCCCCCCCCCCCCCCCCCGAGAAACAGCTCAGGCATTGTTGCAAACATACAGGCTATATATGTTTTATGACAGTTTATATGATTAGAGATGAAGTTAGGAGATGATGTGTATGCTATCTTCGTCTCCAGTCCCTATTTTCTTCATTGTACTGTATCTTGTAGAGTGGGAAATCAGTGTGTACCATGCGACTTTAATATTATGCATTAGGTGCTCAGGAGTCTTTAAGCGAGATTCATTCATTCATTTGTTCATTCATTCACTGACCATTCCTGGGAACACTGAAGACAATGCGGGTATATGCCATTCCGCCGCATGAAACAGTGGACACACAGCCACAGTCATTCACACCTTGGGCAATTTACCATCCTTTACGGAGGTTTTTTTAAAAAAAAAATTTATATACGTTACATTATATACCATTTTTTATTTTAAATTAATTCACTTGAACAACATTGTTTTACCACGGTGTACACGCATTCAGCATGAACACAATGTCGCACCTAATATTTTTTTAGTGCACACCAACCATGACATATGAGTGAAAGTTTTATGACAGACAGTTTACTATGTAGTTTTGGATGGCATTGTTTTTCTTATTACAATTTGCAGGTTTATAACAGTTTGTTTTTAGCTAATTATTTCTACAATCAACCAGTGATTTATGAAATACTCCTAATCATTTGTAGCAACAAGATATTTTTATTTCTGTGGTAATATTGTAGGATATTAACCTAGTTATAATGACTTACTTGGTAATGAGTAATTCGCCCTTCCATATAAAATGTAATATTATGGTTTACTGAAACTGAAATGGTGTGTATAGTTTGTTTTGGTGTTTCATGTTGCATGAGTTTGTTGTGCACAGTACACTACTGGCTTAAAGATCATTTTAATAGTATTCTGAATCTTTTAAAAACATTATTTCGGGTGCTTAGTATGTATAGGTATATGATGCATATATATAGCTTTTGGACAAACATAAAAAGCAATTCCCGTGCATACTCCAGAATCTGCTCTTTAAGTTTATTCACAGAAACCGACAGCTGGGGAAATTTTTTTTTAATGAGAAACAAAGTCTCATTTTGAAATTATACATAGTTACCAAATAGCCATTGGCACAATATTCATCATGATTTGTTCATTATTATTATTGTTGTTGTTGTTATTGTTGTTGTTGTTATTATTATTATTATTATTATTATTATTATCCTGTTTTCACAAAGCATTACTCTTTGTAATGGTTCAGATATCAGCCATTATCTTGTCATGGTAAAACATATCTCAGTGTAGATGCTAAAACTCTTGAGGTAAAGCTGAATTTTTTTTAAACCCAGAATGCCTGCTCGCCTCCTGTATTAAATGCATATTTCAGCATTGGCTCTTGTATGATATCTGATGGTGCAGAGCAGTAGGCTTATGTGTCTGCGAGAGTCATTAATGAAGAGAAAAGGCACCATTATCACGCTGCAGCATCCCTCACCTCTGGAGGAAGACATTTGGAAATAATCAATATTAATGGTGTGATTAATGGCAAAGGATACTCAGACTGTGTGAGATAGTTGTGGAGCTGTGACTGTGACTTTAATGAAGGTCCTGTTACTTTTTCCCAGATTCACACGTTATTAGCCAGGATGTGTTCGGTGCTGATTTGAAATGAGCTTTGTGGCACTTATTCTAAAAGCTGGCTAAGAAAGATGGGTATAGTTTTGAGATGTACATCAATTTGCAATTTCTATCCGGGGCCCTCCACTCAGGCTTGAAGCTGTATTGGTAATTTTACTGCAGCCGAATGTGTTTTTTTTTTTTTTTTTTTTTTTAAGGTTGAGAAGGCTGCATATGAATTTTTCAGTCTTCAGTCTCACTGTAAAAGGATCTCTTACTACTTAGTGCTGCACAATTATGACAAAATGATTGCACTTGGCTGCTACAGAAATTGAGAGATGCGTGTATTTATTTATTTATTTATTTGTATGTTGGTTTGTTTATCAGTTTCTATATTTGCAATATATGCTGTATAATGAATAACTGTTACACACTATGCAGTATACTAAATAATATTGAAATGTTTCCGTAGGTTTGCTAGGAATATAACTCTTGTTCCTGGGTAATTATGGGAACTGGTAGATGCGTCTGCTTATCTGGTATACGGGCTAATTTATGGGGTCCTCATCATGGCATATGTTAGTGCCAAATTGAAGCTAATATAAAATTTCTACCAAACACTCTACTAACACAGGTGACGTTCTGTTAGCAGAATGAATGCGTGTTAAGTGTGAGTCTCAGACAACATGTCTGACAAATGATACCGACGTTCTCAGTGGGCGGTTCTCGAGGAACACCTGAGATCTGTTAACTCCTGTTGTTGAAACAGATGAAATTGATCATCATGCTCAACAATCCTTAGCTGGAAGGGTGGTTTTTTTTTTCTTTTATTAATCAAAGTCCTCTTTTGCCCATAGCACTGTTTATAATTAGGCAAGCTTTTATACTGATTTTACAATGCAGAATTTGCAAACGTTCACAAATAAGGCCAAAACTGCATTTTAAAAAAGAAAATATGAGATACAATTACAGTTGGATGGTTAGCGATGTCCTGTGTGTGTGTGTGTGTGTGTCAGAACACCTGTCAGTGCTACACTGCGATTGGTTTGGTGGACTGACATTGCACAGATGGTATTCAACACAGAGAGAGATTAATTGAATTGTTTGGGAGTGGAGATTAAATCTGGCTGACTGCAAAAAATACACCCAGTTTTTCAAAACCAAAAAGGCTAATTGTATGATTTTTGCATTTCATAAATTTTTTGACAATGTGAAAATGACTTTTTAAGGACCGACCCACCAAGTGGGAAGGCTTACTTTTTGCACTGACGCATTTAGCGTATTTGCCCACAGGGGGTAACATCTCTACTCTTAGTTCCTAAACTCACAAGAGGACTTCCAATCAGTTAACCAGGTGCATCTGAAGTCTCTCTGGCTTAAGCAAAGCTTGTTCTTGTACTTACCCACATTGTGGGGAGGCTTATTTTTCCTGCAAGTGGCAGCACTGTGGGGTCTGCCATCTGTGAAGGACTAGCCTATAATTACTTATTAGTTGGCATGTCAGACAACAATATTTTGCTTCCTCTTTCTCAGTGTTACTGTGCCATGGTGAAATCTGTCACCTGGCGGTGCGTTGACTGACTCTCCCCAGCAGGGGCAATAGAAAGACAAGCTGTGCCCTCTCGTATGACATGAACCTTGTAATCAGCCCAATAAATGTTATTCTGTAACACTAGTGCTTTTCTAGCAATCGACTTCAATGGCAGAACAAAAACATTCACATTTCCACACGTTCACAGACTAGTGCTGTGCTTCATCCTGGCCAAATACCACCATGTAGCTATGTGCAATAAAAACAACAGACACCTCTTAATATAGTAGGTTGGTTGGAGCGGTTGTTTTCATTGGCCGGGTAAAGACATCGGGCAAAAAGTAGCCCTACACTTGTGGCTTCCAGTGTCTGGCTGCTTAAAGTGGACTCTCACCACCACAGCCAGTACTATTTAACTCAGCACTCAGGGCAGAAGTGTGTACCGTGTGTTGACCCAGTGCTGACAAAAGACAAATGGAGCGTAATGGCTGAGGCCTCTGGAACAAGGTTTGTGCATTAAAGCCTTCCAAAGCCTGAAGCTGGCATGATGATTACCAGTTTCTCTGATAGCCCTGTTTTGAAAAGTCTGTGACCTTCTCGAATAGCAGGGATTGGGTTTTTCCAAGTTGAATGCTTGGTGCTGATCTAGGAGCACCTGCTCTGATCCAAGTGCTTTAAAAAAACCATACAAACCTGATGAAAGTTTAACAGAAAAGTGTCTACTGGCCACCCTCAAGCCCACATTCGGGAAAACAGAGCCAACAAGAAGATCACACAGGTATGACCAACAGATGGCCTCCTGACATAATGACATAAGAGCTCTGATTTTCAACAGTCTGAGGTGTTGCACCCGGCTGTGTGTAGAATGTTTGCATAAAGGTTATTGAAGCATCCTGTGTGCACTATGTGAGACTACTCAGGGTAAAGGATTTCTACCAAAGAGGATTCTGCTTCTGTGCTATTTTCCTGAGCAGAACTTGTATGCTTGCAGTCTTTCCCAGATCAGCACAAAGAGCTTTATGAACATCTGGGACAGCCAGTGTGCCAGAGCATGTCAGAAAGCTTCCTAAGCGTGAAATCATTATTAGCACACCAAAGTCCACTTGTGTCTGTTCAGTCACCTGTTATGCAAACTTTGAAACTTTAGGTTGCGGACAGGCTACAGTATATCCATAAGATGATAACGCACATTCATCTTCCACGCAACGGCTTTTTACAATGAACAGGCTTTTAAACATGTAGACTATTATAAACAGTTAGTGCATCTCACTGTATACCTTGCTGCATATAAGCACAAAACGAAATATTATATTTTTCTTTCCAGCGTATGCATTTGCACATTATTGATGTAGACGTGTTCTCGGACCCTGATTGATCATCTAAAAGTTCATAGCTCGGGATCATCAGGGTCATCCCCTGCATACCCCTGTGCATTGTATTATATGCAACTCATATGACAAATTATTAACAATGAATACTAGTGGGATTATTTATTTTACACAGCCAAAATGCTTTCATTGTATACTGTGCCCTCCAGAATTATTGACACCCTTCATGAAAACAGCAAAAATTAACATCTAAAAAGAATATGTACGGAAAGTGATGCTGATAAATTATATTTATATGTATGTATATATATATGTATGTGTATATACTTTTTGAAGTAAACACTGCAGTAAACTGCTGCAGTAAACTATTTAAAAAAAATTCATTTACATGTTAATTCAGAGCTAAATAATAGATTAGGTTAACTTAAACATAGAAAAGATAATACTGTACATTAAAAATGATAAAGAATGTACAAAGTCGGTTAGTTAGTTAGTTATAGTAATTAAAGCGTGTAAAAAGTTTGAGCACCCTTCCTGTTGTAAAGTCTCAAAACTTAATTAACTCATTAGGCCATAATTGACTCGTTATGGGACTTGTTACTCAGGTCAAGAATTGTCATTATGAATTGTCATCAGAGCATAATTAATTCTCTGACCCTTCAAACCTCCCGCTAACACTCAGCAACCATGGGCTTCTCTATGTGGCTGACAATTAAGATAACTGAAAACTACAAAGGAGAGGAAGGCTACAAAAAGACATCAAAGTGCTTCCAGTGTACAGTTTTCACCTGTCAAAAATGTCATTAAAATAGCAGTTAAAGGGATCTGTGGAAGTCAAAGCACGATCTGGAAGACCAAGGAAACTGGCCGTAAGCTGGGCAAAAAGGCAAACCATAACCTCCGAATGATGTCAAGAACCTGGTGGAAGGTTCTGCTAAGGCAGGAGCGGTAATGCACCAGTGTTGCATGCACAAATATGATCTGCATGGAAGAGTCATCAGATGGAAACCTTATCTACGACCTCATCACAAAATGACTGGAGTCTGCAATCTTGATAAACCAGAGGCATTTTGGTAAGTACTATGGCCTGATTAAATAAACATTTTGGTGTAATTTGGTCAGGGCTTGTCCTAACCTTTGTATACAACTGTATTTGAGCTCAAACCTACAAGTATTCTGTATAGCTTTAAACAGTTTTCTTTTTCAAACACAAAGATTTAAAATAATCATAATAATTTCTGGTTTCAGAATTATTTGACCATCTTTCAATTAATATTTGATGGCTGAATGGTTAAGACTGTGGGCAAATGATAGGAAGGTAGAACATTCAAGCCCCACACTATCAAGTTGACAGGGGTGTCATGACTCCAGCTTACGACCGAGCTAGGATAAGTGAAGAAAAGGTTTTTGCAGAACTCTACTTGTATGTGACGATAAATGCTTTCCTTTTTCATACTTCTTTTGTAAAGCCTCCTCTTGACAGAATAAAAACATTAAGTGCCTTTCTGTAATATCCAATAAGAAGTCAGACACTTGTAGAGATATCTTGGTCCATTCATCCATGCAGAATATTCGAAGCTCCTAGGTATACATGTTCTTCGGCTTGTGCATGTGGACTCTTCCGACCCAGTACGGTTCACATCTGGAAGCTGATATGGTCATTGTAGGCGAATTTTTGGGTAGATTTGGAAGTATGTTTGGCTTATCATCTTCTCAAAAGCTATAAAAAGCTAGCTACAGACAAGTCTGAGCCTCCTGGTAGAGGCACCCAGGTTTTCAGATGAAATATCTTGGTACAGAGCAGAATTGATTGCTGCTATCAGTTTTCACAAGAGTCCCTGAGCCACCAAACACAAAACAGGCCCAAAGCATCAATAATCTATCCTCCATAATTTACACTGGGCTGTCAGATGCTTTTCATTGTACACAGTCCACTTTTACCACCGAACCTGCTGACATTGTGCCTGACCAAAAGGTTTGATTTTAGCCTCATTTGACCACAACATATGATCCCAATTGTAGTTCTAATGATGCTAATGATTCTAATGTTCTAATGTTATTAAAAAAATTCATGTTTTAATAGTTGATTTTGAAACTTTTGAAACAACCACAGGAATCAACTAAACTCTGTTGCTCTAATATAGTTAGCTTTGCCCCCCCCCTTCCCCCTTCCCCCTTACAGTGTATTCATGGGTCCAGTTACAGGTAAATCTCCCACTGTTTCAGACCTGTGAAACATTTTTATTGCCCTAATAGTGCTTAATGAGATTCTTAACAGCTTTTGTATTTTTAAATTCATTGCCTGTTTGGTGCAGGTCAACAACCATGTATCTCATTGTCCTGAAAGTTGTTAGTTTTATTTTCCCCAGTTGTAATGGAGGACCAAGGGAATTTGCATGTGTGCAAGCTCAGTCTATACCCCAGAGAAACAGGATATGGTTACAGTGTTCGACCCCGGGAAGTTTCTAGGGACTGTATGAAAAATGATATACATTTTAAAAGAATGGCAAATTTGTTTGTATTTATTTAACATTTCTTAGGGGTGTCAATAATTTTGGCACATACATTTGAACAGAAATATTGTTATTATTATTATTATTTTTTTTTAAAGTATTTCCGATAAGAATATTTTTTTATTAGTACAGATATAAATAGCATCTCCAGTTGTTTGGATGAAGAAAAAAAGAATGATTGATTGTAGTGTTTGTAGTTTATTATAAACAATAACTCTTGATCGATTTTTATGAAGGTGCCAATACTTCTGAAGGGCACTGTATGTTTTCCGCTGCTTTTCTTACTTAGTAACTATTGAATATTGTACAAGTACAGTAGTCCTACATCCAACATGTTTGTGATATACTTTTGGAAATGAAGTGTGTGAAGCAGGGATATATATACACCACATAATTGCATGTGCAAAGTTCTCAGGTTTTCCTAAAAGTAGGTCTGAAGTAGTCTGAGTGTTTGTGCTTTGCCAGCTGTGAGTGTCAAAATTCCTCAAACGACTCCAACTTTACTCCAATTAGCCTAAAATCATGGACAATTTTAAAGTTTAGTGGATGTAAGAAACATGTCCTATATTTCCTATATTATTGATCAAAACATGATTAATGTTATGGTGTCCGGATTAGGCAAAGTTTAGCCTCTTTGAACTAAATTTGAAAGTTGTGCCCTGTCGGGACAACTTATTTTGGAGTGCAACCCACCAGTGGTGCAACTGGTGCTGGCAACCAGGCCTTCTGCTAGAGACAGGGACCGGATTTTTGATGTCAGATCTCCAGTGACCAGGCACCACTCAGATCTATGTCCCATTTACAGAAGTTCATATCTGAGTTAGATGGTTTAAAGAAGAATAAATGAATGTAGTCCATGCTGTATGGGAGCGCTTTAAAGGCATCTAAATTTACTGTTGCGCTCATGCTGTGACCCAGCTATGCCTGCGGCGTAATTGAAGGCATGGCACTGAGTAGCCTCATGAGAGGTTGATCACTCAGTGGAATTTTCAGTGCCTGGCACTAAATGCATGCAGGTTGGGAAAGGTAACGTGAATGATCAACAGTGTGATGATGAATTGAAAGTTTCTTTTCGAGCAGTAACCTGTAGTGTAAAGGCACCGAAATCAAATTCCTCCTGCTCTTGGGCGACAGATTAGCTTTGGGAGTGCGTGTCCATTGAAAGCGGACTGAAATCGGATCGCTTCATTTATGGGAGTTGTCCAATAAGGGTCACACAAACACACACACACACATGGGAGCTAGGATTCCGTTTTGCCAGCGGTGTGTCGTGTGAGCGTGTGTTTTAATACAGTGAGTGGTAATGATGTAAAATCTGTAGCATTTGTACATCTGTTCCCTGGAGTTCCTTAAACACTGTTATTCTCCTCAGCGACTTCAGAATGAATAGCTTTGGCAACGGCAGAGCTGTTCATCCAGCACTTCTGATGAATGTGTGGTCAGAAAATGAAAAGCTAAGTGGAAAGTGTCAACGCCACTTGCTGCTTTAATACACCATGTGGGTGTAGTGGTAGAGCTGCCAGCTGGTTTGACCTGAGCTCAGTTGTGCATTGTTTTCCTGGCCAGTCAAAGCTACGATTTTTTATTTTTATTTTTTTTTTTGGTGCGAGTAACTGGTCTTAGAATAGCGTTAAATAGCAATTTTACCCAGAGCTCTATGTGGGCTACAGAGTCTGTCTGAAAGTCTGAAAGTTGTTTGTTTTCACTGGCCAGAGGTTGTATAATGTTGTCTGCTTTTCATCTTAACACGTAAAAGTTTCCTTTACAAGGTGCGTTCAACCTACTCATAAAAGCAAGTACGGAAACGCAGAAGGGACATGAAAATCTAGGCCATTTCCTGGACTTGACTCGGTGTTTTCTTTGTCCCTGAAGACTGGTTGTGTTTTTTGTCATGTATATGTGCGCCCATGTGTGTGCGCGTGTAAGTGTGTGTGTTGCTCTTTCTGTATGGAGATATCATCTCAGTCATGCTGCCTGGTTTATAATTCATGTATATACTCTTGTGTCTGTCACGAGTTTATGCTCGCATGATTGGATTACCGTTTTAGCAAAAACAGCAATGAAACAAGCCTCATGTATCTAATTTAATTCTTGAGCATCTTGGAAACAGATGCATTCCATGCATATCATTTCCATTTATTTAGCCAAGTAAGTAATAAAAGGATTTGACCTTCGTAAGCATGTGTTTTCGTGACTTTAGGTGCTTAATTCACCTCTAATTAAATCGAATTCAGTCCCTTGGACAAATTAAAGTTTGGTTTATCACCAAAAAGATGGGTAGTTTTGTATTTTAATTAAATAAATTAAAAAAACCATCAATGCTTTCGTTGTATTTATCTAATAAGCTCTTACAGTTCATTTCTCCTAAGTAACAGTTTTTAGCACAGCAGACCTTAAACAACTCTCACACAGACACATGATGTTCCTGGTACACCCCTGATGATCAGCTGTGATTTTTAGTAATTGACTAAAATCGTTAGAGCTCCAACACAACTTTCCCCTCAGATGAAATAACCAAAATACTTAATTAATATCGTCTGTCCTTCCTTTTGTAGTTTTACCAATTACAATGGACTGGTGGACCGCGGCGGCTAAACAATACCCATAAGTATTAATCATATTGAATCACACTGGATGGGAATCCATTAATTCATTCTTATTTAAATATTTTGTGGTGTGCTTGCGTTTTGTCCCGGGACTTTGTGTCCTTGATGACCTTGAGTGTAATTCCATGAAGCACTGGTAAGGATTTTGTAATTGAATATTACTGTTCATGCTGTATGAGAATTCATTAAGCGCGTTCATTAAATTTATTCGAATTAGCTATGAAAATATATTTCTGTTCATGGAGGGACAAATTATGTTCATTCATTCATTCATTCATTCATTCATTTATAAGATAATAATGAACTTCTGTGATTTAACCCCTTGAATACATAAATGAAGGGCTCGGGGACAGCGACCCCACCCTGTAGAATGCACTTAGCTACGGAAATGTCTACGGAGTCCTGTGGGGGGCCACTTAATACCCTATGTGCCAGACGACATGGACAGGACCTAAGAAGAATAAGAAGATACATAAATGAAGCGTCTGTAAAATGTAGCATGATGGATAGAACTAGGTTAAAAATATTAGCCTTGTTATATTACAATCTTTCTACAGGCAGTAGTGGGAGATGAAGGAGCAGACATGTGTCACAGGTGGACACAACAGGGCATGAGTGCCCAATAGCTCTCTGGTGTCTGTATATTAATGAACATTATTTTCATAACATTATATGTGTGTGTGTGTGTGTGTGTGTATATGTATATATATATATATATATATTTATTCGTCTTCTACCGCTTAATCCTGTTCAGGGTCGCGGGGGGAAGCTGGCGCCAATCCCAGCTGACATCGGGTG
>JAQLOM010000012.1:10983959-10995006 GCA_030068315.1 Chrysichthys thysi | reverse complement strand
TTTTACAACATTATTGTTGAAATACACAGTCCTGAAAAAGGGGCGTTTCTTTTTTTGCTGAGTATATATATATATTTCCGGTAAAGAATTTCTGTCGTTTCACACAGTGCTGTATTCAAACCAGTTTGAGACTCTGCATGTGTTTAACAGATGGGACTCTATTTTAATGATACATAAGACATAGAGTCTCATGAACTTGGCTGTAAAATGAAAACCATTTCCCAGACTCGACCATAGTGCACAAGCTTTCGTGGGCTATTTAAAACTATATTATGTGCAAAATAATAAGCAATATAGTCTGAACATTATGGATATTGATTATAGTAACTATCCCAACAACTCTACCTCTAGCACTATACTATAACTGAGGTTTAATACGAAGCCTTACACATCAACACTGATCACACAGAGCCACACGTACATACGTATCCTATTCAGCCAAAAGAAAAATAAGAGTGTGATGGACTGTGATATCCTTCAGGCGTCGGCAGGCATTAGGTTAGGAAACATTAAATCGATGCCCTGTAATGCGAATTGACTGCCGACTTTGATCATCAGCCTTGGGAGTGCTTTAGCATTGAATGCTGTCAGGCTGACTGACTCAAATATTCAGCAGGCGGAGGAAAAGAGGGAGGGGGGATAGAGTGCCACATACATTCAGGGAAGGGTATTTAAAGAGACGTGTTTAGCAAATGAAAAGTCTTGAGAGCACGTTTAAATTACCGCGAGGAGACAATATGAGAGAAAAGACATTTTATTTCAATTAATGCACAAAGCACTTTGGTGCTCATTTGACACGGCAGGTCAACTCTGACAGTAACGGGTCGTGTTACTTATCGTGTCCTCCTTACTCCTCAGACTGTGCGCCTGACCTTACCTGCCCTTCTCC
This sequence comes from Chrysichthys thysi, assembly GCA_030068315.1. Classification (NCBI taxonomy): domain Eukaryota; kingdom Metazoa; phylum Chordata; class Actinopteri; order Siluriformes; family Claroteidae; genus Chrysichthys; species Chrysichthys thysi. The sequence goes on along the minus strand of JAQLOM010000012.1, from coordinate 10,994,117 downwards.
TGCTCCAGGCCTCCTAATACCCATATCTGTCTCAGCGTAAGCTGATTTGTCTCATTCCGCTCGAATAAATTGAGTTTGAAAAAGGCAAAAAAAAACAAAAAACCATAAAAATAAAAGGTTCATGCTATTAACTTCGAGAAAGGTCAGAAAACCTGTATACTGAAAATGGTATTCGGTAAATTCCTTAACTCGTAGCTCATTCATCTAGAGAGGAGAGAGAAAATGAAGGGTTGCGTCTTCAGCGCGCCATTATTTACCCATATACCCAGACGCACTGTAAAGATCATGATCACGATGAAGATCATGGTAGTGGAAGCCACTCACCTAGAACTCCAGCCTCCGCACAGATTTCTCTCAAGAGATGCCCCACTTATGCAAACACATCGAGCGCAGCTGTTGTTTTAAACGGCTTAAGTGAGCAGTTTTCCCAGTTTGACACAATTACATACACAGTTAGACAAAAGTTAAGGTGCAGCGTGATGTTATCAAGACAAAGAAGCACGATGATGAGCAGGGCACCACAGAGCGGCTTTCTAGAGATTTGGACGTAAAGAAAGAAAGCACAGAGAAGAGACGAGAACTATTTAAAAAGGCTGACATTAATAAAGGAGGAATAGGAAGTGGTTGAGAAGTACAGAGGAAAACGGAAGTTTTGTCTACACGGCCTGGGTCTCTTTAGTACCTGAACCAAACGCTGAACTAGCTGTGAGAAGCTGCGACGTAGCGCTGCTGCGAGATGTGGCTCCTAACAAGCTCACTGTTCAAAGGCTTTTCCGTGCTCTGGAGAACATGAAAGACGTGTTTAAAAATTTAAAATCCTGATCTGTTCCAGCGTTATAGAGGGAGAGCAGATTTCCTCGTGGCTGTAATCCCCCTGTTGCTCGCATTGTAAATTAATTAAGATGTTTATGATGGATGCTAGCACCTAATGGAAAGCTGATTAATAATTACTGCACTGTAACGCTACTGTTCTTATGCATTGCATAAGAGAGTGCGAAGAAGACGTGGTCTGTGATCGTGTCCTGCGTATAACCCCTGTGCGTCAGAACATTTAGGGTCCTGTTTGGGTTTCAGCATTGTGCAAATCCTATATATGCCTCCTGCTATGTCCACATCCATCCTGCATGTCCTGGCGTTCCCATTTCCTGCTGAAGACTTAAATATTCTCCATTGTTTTACTGAAAGAACATAAACTTGCAAAATACCATAATACAATGATGACGATGATGACGGAGATAATGGTAATGATGATGATGATAATGATGATGATGATGACGGTGATGACGGTGACGATGATGATGATGGTCATGATGATGATGATGACGGTGATGATGATAACGGAGATGATGGTAATGAGATGACTGACGATGATGATGGTGATGACGGTGGTGATGGTCATGATGACGGAGATGATGGTAATGATGATGACGGTGACGATGATGATGATGATGACGGTGATGATGATGATGGTCATGATGATGATGATGACGGTGATGATGGTCATGATGATGGTAATGATAACGGTGATGATGATGATGGTGATGAAGATGATGACGGTGATGATGATGATGACAGAGATGATGGTAATGATGATGACGGTGACGATGAAGATGATGGTCGTGATGATGGTAATGATAACGGTGATGATGATGATGGTGATGATGATGATGACGGTGATGATGATGATGACAGAGATGATGGTAATGATGACGGTGACGATGAAGATGATGGTCGTGATGATGGTCATGATGATGATGGTGATGATGATGATGACAGTGATGATGGTGAAAGATGATGGTGATGATGATGATGGTCATGATGATGACGGTGGTGCAGCGTCCATGAAGTACTAGAGACAGTAATAAGTGCTTAAGTGAGGGATAAAACATTAAACAGTGTGGAACTAAGAGTCTGCTTTAGCTACTTGTGGGAACCCCTATGTCAGAGAAGCCCATTACATAAATATTTATAAAGGCTTAGCCTGTGTAATTGTCTTGTTCGAGCTGATATATAACATATGAGTCAGGTGACATCAGACTACGTTATAATTCTTTGTGGGCTGATTTTAAAATGCAATAACTGTTAGCTTTGGAGCACAGCCTTCTTCTGATATATCAAAGTCACATAATAATGATCGTGATCAAAACCAAACCAAACTTGTCAGGATTTCCCCCTTGTGCGTTGCTGTTCCCATGGCAACAACCTCATGTGCTTGTCTGGTGGGTTGCTTTTTTAGTCCTTTCTCCACCCTGTCCTGTCATTGCTGTTACCTGAGTGTGTTCACCTGTTGTGTGTTGGTCTTTAATCGGTTTGCCTAGCCAATGTCACTGTTCACAAAGTCTCACCAGGCATGTAGTGTCGATACGTCAAAGCCTTGTTTTTTCGTTTTCTGAAAGCGTTTGCTCCTGGTTACACAATTTCCTAGTTTTTTTGTTTTGTTTTGTTTTAAATCCTGTCTCTTGTTCGAGGTTGCCTGCCTGTGCTTTGTCTGTATTTGCCCCTGTTTGCTTGTACTGGCCCTTAAAGTAAGACTAAGTCTTCACGTGTGTCATAGCAGAAGCATATGCTGACAAAACTCTGTCACTTTATATCACCTACCAGCATTTGGAGCTCATGTAGGTGTTTTGTTATGTAGGTGTTATGTACTCCTGTGAAAACCACAATGTTTTGGTTCATTATTATGCTTTTGCTTGGTTTGTCAGTTTTCAGTGGAAATGATACCCATGAGTTTATGCGTCACTGTACACTAACTTTATACATACCTCTTGTTTGTACATGGACACACATCTAGCCTGTCCTTGCTAGGGCTGGGTTACGTTCCTGGTTGTTTTTGAGTCGGGGCCAAAACAGGAAACAGTGGTGGAAGCTACTGAGTGTGTATTAGGTCTGTAAGTCTCTGTTGCTAAACAGTCAGATTTCCTGTGTTTTGTTTGCAGATTTTCACTTGGAGACAATTTTGTGAACTCTGTCTGACCATGGCGAGTCAAGACAGAAAGACAGCTGTCCCAACTACTACTCCATATGTCTTCACAATAGTTTAGCTTCGCTCATATAACACAGTAGAGGTAGGGGGACAAGCCAAGTATATTTGTAGGTTAGCATGCTAATTTTGTCTTCTACTGTATGTACAGTGGATCCTCTCATCTACGGACACCGCATTAACGGATATCAGATGCAATGGACAAAATCCGCTGGTCTGAACATATAATCCATTAGCCAGAATGTCCGGTATGAGAGTTTAAAAATCCCGGGTGTTGCGATGTGAGTCCTGTAGTTCAGCAATTGGCCGTGGCGTGCGCGCTACTAGTTGTTTACAGGCGTCGGTTGAGCTGTGGTTGTGAAGCTAACTGTTTTTTCGGTGATGATTTGGTGTTTTTCACTGTTTTTCTGCCCAGTGCTCCCCAATTAGTCTGTTAACGAGAGGATCGACTGTTTTAGGAATGACAGGAAGTGCAGTATATGCATGTGTGAATTGAGCGGTTTTGGGTGAAGGGCAGGAATGAGGAAGGTGAGGAGAGGGACAGAGCACATCTCAGAAATACCAGAGAAACAGAGAGAAAGCTGCAAAGCCTTGGGTTAGTTTAGCATCAGTGGGACAAATGAATGAATAAACACCTTCAGCTCTCTATTTATATCACGTGCTATATGTACAGCTCTGACGTCCGTCAAGACGTTTGCTTACAGACAGACCGTGTGAAATGTATTTCGTTTTTCACTGAAAATGAAACGGCACTAAGCACTACACAACGTCTATCCATGAATTATATCATTCGAATTTTATCCCCCTCCTATTTATTTATCTGTTGGTTCCGCATGCTTTCGACTTCTCATCAGCCTCTCTGACTGATCTCTTGTTGGCACGTGAATAATTGCGGGATGTAGCCATGTTAAAAGTGTGCTTGCGCGAGCGGGGACGTAGAGAGAGTGGCTTTTCTGATGAGCCCTGATCTCTAAGAGAGGTAACTTTGATCTTTCCCGAGCATTCAGAAAGCATGCGCGAGCTTCGGCTTTTAATTATGAAAAACATGAAAAATTGATGACGTGCAAAGTGCCAGGCATGATGGCAGTCATGTTGCTACTTTCAGTTCCTGCCTCTGCTGTACTGGCAGATATGTTGAGAGACAGTTTCCACATTCAGGTCCAGAGGCTGCGCAGCAGTTCCGTGTTATTAATCGGATCATCGACGGACCTGTAATTCCACTCACGAAGCACTTATTACCTGAGAGACTTGTTGGGGCAGTTAGCATTATTGGCCGGGGCTTAGCACGGGCCAAGACCATTATCCCAGATGTACTATTATATTAAAATCCATGCTCTGTCCAGTGTGTGGAGCTGAACGCAGCACCTGTGCTCTAGGTCTCGGCAGCTATCTCTGTGGCGAACGCAAGCTCTCTAGACGTTTCTTTACCCACACTCCGGCTTTCGCTAGCCGAGACAGAGTGTCCGACAGGGATTATGAGGGATGTTTAATTCATCTGTGCTCAACCTGCTTGCTTAACATTCTGTCTGCTCTGCCACACCGAGGTGTCTGAGGAAGAGAGAGGAGAGGATAAAAGTAAAAGAGAATTAAATAAACAGTTCAAATGAGGTGCTGAAGGAGGGAGAGATGGTGGTAGACTTGCATTTTAAGATGTGGTTTGCTTTGGAAAGCACCCCGGCCCACTCCTTCTTTCAGGACGTGAGATGATATAGATTTCACATAAACGGCCCAGGAAAGAGGGGAAAAAAAGCAGATATGTGGTGGCTCGGCAGTCATCCATGGGACTGCATTCAGATTTTGCACCGAGACACTCTTTCCTATAAGATCTTTACAGCTGTGACATTTTGACACGAATAAATAAAAAAGAAAAAAGCCAGCGGTGGAATTTCTCACCATTTTCTGTATGAGTCATAAAGGCCAGGCTGAGAATCAACGTCCAGCGTTCAGTAAACACTCAGTAGCCTTGCATCACTGTTTTGAATGTTCTGAGGAAACGCTTAAAACATGTGGTGTATTGCTGTGGTTTTCTGCAGTACAGTTTTGCTGACAAACATCGTTGGCACCCTTGACCACAAATGAGTGAACTCTAGAGGGGGGGAGGGGGGGATTGTGTCTTCTCACAGGTGTTGAACAGTAAATGAGATCGCTGTGGCCTTTGCTGAAATTTCCAAACACTAATACAAGATGGAGGAGTACGTGACATTTACACGAATGTGTAAATAATTTACATGAACCTACGCGACTGAGAAGTAAATATCTGTGTGTTGTTTGTTTTTTTCAACACTCAGTTGCCCTCAGCTTAAGTTATGGGGCGCCGTTTGTAAAAAGACAGTTGAACAGTTTTCTACGTGTCAGATTTTCTAGAATTTAGCACTTTTCACGCAATTTTCACACATTTAGAGATAAATGTGTTCAAAAGACAGTGTTGTAAAATCTACATGATTAAATCTAAATGTTAAATCTTAATGTAAATGTAACATTTAGCTTTAGATTTAATATTTACATTTATATTTAACATTTAGATTTAGATTTAACATTTAGATTTAACATGAAACATTTAGAATTATATTTAACATTTAGATTTAGATTTAACATGTAGATTTAACAACACTGTCTTTCTAACATGTAGATTTAACAACACTGTCTTTTTAACATGTAGATTTAACAACACTGTCTTTTGAACACATTTATCTGTAAATGTGTGAAAATTGCGCGAAAAGTGCTAAATGCTGGAAAATCTGACACGTACAAAACTGTTCAACTGTCTTTTACAAACGGCGCCCCATATTAACTTGGCCAGTAAAAGACGGAAAAAACAAATGCCTGAGTAAATACTATTGTTCGTTACAGAATGCTTTGTTGAAATCTTTGTTGAAATGTCCGCTACATCAAGTTAGCACTTTATTTCAGACTTAAAAATAATCTATTCTATATGTTGGGCTATAGTGTAAGACTTACGCCAAAGGCCAAAGGAGATGAGTTATATTATAAACAAACGAATAAATTTGGTAACACTTCCTGCAGAGTTATACCCATAATTACCTATTAATACATTTATAACATGTTTAATACATCCATAAATCACTATATACAACATTAAATTATTTATGAAAATGCATTCAAGTTCATAGCAATGTCTATTATGGATTATGTGTTGTGTTAAAGACATATTGCGTTGCCAGTGCCAGTGAAACTCAGAGCCGGATGCAAGTACGTGAGGAGGTGCAGTGCTTGAGGCGGGTGAAGAATACACTCGAATACGTTTGACATTACTAATGCTCTAGCTCATCATGCTAGGGCCACATTCTGCATGAGGCACAGATTGTAAAAGGGTGGAAAACAGCCTTCAACAATCTCCACATTGAGCTGTTTTTTCTTACAAAAGTATGTAATTAAACTTGTATAACGTTTAGAAAATGTGAGATGTCCAGAAAAACAAATCCTGTTTGAGCTCTTGACCAGGGTTGAGGGATGTGCTTGACAAAAGCATCCCAACCTACAAACAATGTTAAAGAACACAGATTGGCTACATAGATTTTTCCTCACTCATTCGCTCATCTTCTGCTGCGTAATCCTGTTCAAGGTCACGGGGGGAAACTGGAGCCAATCCTGGCTGATTTCAGGCGAGAGGCGGGGTTACACCCTGGGCAGGTCGCCAGTCCACCTCAGGGCCAACACACAGAGACAGGCAACCATTCACACTCACATGCACATCTACGGGCATTTTAGAGCAGCCAGTTAGTCTAATCCCCTCTGTGCATGGCTTTGGGCTGTGGGAGGAAACCGGAATACGCGGAGGAAGCCCACGCAGACACGGGGAGAACATGAAAACCCCGCACAGAAAGACTCCCAGGTGGACCCCGGAGATCGAACCCAGGAGCGCCTTGCTGTGAGGTGACAGTGGTAACCTTCACACCACTGTGCTGCCCCATAGCTGTTGTGTTTGTTTAATTTATTTAGTCAAGACTGATAAGAAACCAGTATGAAAACAAAACTATATATAAGCGTGAAAGAAAAACCAAATTTGGGCCCTAAGTTACAAATAATGCCTAGATTTATGACCTGGTTAACCCTACCTATAAACTGGCGATAATTCATTAAAAAAAAAAATCCCACAAATCTGGCCACTGCTAATTGGTCAAAGTTGAACTGGAACGTGTAATTAGTTGCACTTCCCAATTCGCTTCATGCTGACTTCCCCGTTTTTGTGCCACCCCACATCGATTACATATGTATGAGGGAGAGATGCACACTTTCCAAAATGAGTATTTAGGCTCAGGGCCAATTCGTCCTGGCTGTCTTTCGAATGCATGTGCAAGACAACGCTTCCATTTTACCAAGGAGCTTCATCCGCACACGCTGTATCGGAGACTCCCAGAAATAAACTGAAGTCACACAATCGCTCTCTCGTCACTGTTAACTTTATTTAAAATCATAATCTACAATGATTGTTCAATCTGTAGTGTTTGTAGGGTATATGGACAACCATAAAAAGGCTATGTATACAGTGGCCTACAGTATCATGTCATGTTGTTTTTCTCGAGCTGTGTTGTAATTACAGCTGGCACTACTTCGCCTGTCCCCGTCCGCTGTGCTTCATTAACACAGATGTCCATTTGGGCATTAGATTTCTTCAAAATGAAGCACAGAATGTGTCTGTTGCGAACTGAATGGATGGTTATGAGTTGCCTCTACGGCAAATATGTTATGCACCTGGTGCGGCCGTGTACGAACATCTTTGTACAGGTGCTGTCAAATGTAATCCCCGGGCAGTAATAAAATCAGCAGTTAAAAAGTAAGCAGTTTGTAAAAGTTTCATGAAGAGGAAGTAGAAGGAATAAAAGTGAACACATTGTATAAGGTAATATTTTCCTAAATGCAGTCACGTTAATGATTCTCGCATAATGATTTAGTAGTATGTCAGCGAAGACTGCTCAGGAATACCAGAGGGTGGGCTGATGTATCTTTATTTGTAGTGAGACCATAGGAGGTTCAGGTTTCATGTGGAGCTCAGCATGGGTCAGGAGCAGATTACCGGGGAATGGGAACATAAAAGTGTGTGAGAACGCGCTTGGTGTCTGAGAGGGGCAGAGAAAGACATCTAATGTGCTGTACACTCAGGGTTGCCAAGTCTCGGCAAAATTTCCATCTCCATCTACAGCTGTAAAACTGAACAGAAAGACCAGAAAGTAATCCGGAATGTTCGGGCATTTAAGGGACATTAGAACAAACTGTGTGTTAGAAGCAAGTTAGTTGTGGCGTGCCCAAGTTTTTCATTTGCAACATCTGCATGACGCATTTTTACCATTGTGTTATTTTTCCATCATCCATATTTCTCCATCCGAATCTTTACAGTGTAACTTAACAGAAATGGTTGTGTATATTGTAAATAGACTATCTGGACTTACACATTCCCTTTGTCTGCAGTAGTCCATGCTTGTGGAAAGTAGATTACATTACATTCTTATTACATTCTTGAAAACAAGATCGGATCACCGTCTGTTTTTTAACCAGACCCTCCAAAAAAAAAAAAAAAAAAAAAAAAAAAGCCCCGCCACCTCCGGGTTTGTTTTTTCCACCCACAACCTGGTTCCAAAACTAGCCCAATTCAGTGTAAAAAAACCCATGCTCTTATAAAGACAGTCTGGTCAGTACACTGACTTACTTTTTCCACTACTTATCACTTTTGTGTGGAAATAACTATGAATTTTCCATAGTTCTGTACGATCTAGTGGCTCTGTTCACACTCTGCTGCACTGGACCACTCCTGAGCCTGGGCGGGCGCTCTCGCCTTGTGTTTAGGGACTGCTTCTCTGTAATCATCGTTTGTTTAAGCGCTCGGCTGAATGGGTTTGTGTTGTGCTGCGTCTTCAGCATAACAATAACGCTTATCGGCTGCGTTCCCTGCAGAACAATTAAAATTCCATCAGAGTCTCCGATCTGCCTGCCAGCCATGCCTGCTGTTCGGGTGCCCTTCCTGGGCCCATGTCAATCCCTACGAGTGCCATGTATTATTCACGAGCCTCAAGACGGTGTTCAGGACTCACCTGGAGCCTCCCAAGCCCAATAAAGGAGCACGACAGTGGGCTATATGGTGCACTGTCCAGGGCCCACGGCTCACACTTAAGGATGCACCTTATGATGCTCTGAATTGCTATGACCTCCACACCGGATTATTACGTCAGAGGCATTTGTTGTCTATCCTTTTATTTCATAGCCCACGCCAAAACCTAGTGACTGGTTTTCTTTTTTTTGGGGGGGGAGGGGGGTTGTGCTCTGTCTTGACACTAAAACCGCATCATTTGCCATGTCCTCTAAAACTAATTTGGATGTAAATCTGCTATTTGCAGAGAACTTTGCAGCGGTGTGGTTAGGGGGAACCTGTGGATCCAGCCGAGTTGGGTTGCTTTTAGTTAAAACCAATTAGAAATGACCAGAAATAACAGCGCCTGGAGATGAAGAAGTCATTTTTCTCTTTAACCTCCCCGGAGAGACAGAGACCTCTCCATGGAGTTACTTAAGTGTTTTAGAATATTAGGGAGTGGCAGATGATGAGAATCATTATGCTTTTTTAATCATTGCATTTTTGCATTTGGAAGTTTATGAAAGTATAATAAGGCTAAGTGTGTCAGGAAGAATGTTGGTATGACTTTGACAGAACTTGAGAAAATATATGCCCTTTGCTCTGATTCCATGTTTATACAATTGAAATCTTTCTACACTTTCATCAGATTGATGCAAATAACAGGTTTACAACATAAATGTACAATGCATGTATTGCTGCTTTCTTCATAAAAGATATAAATATACCGGTATATAATATACAAATAATATCGTACATCATATTACTGTACATTCTCCAATTTCAGGGGCTCACACACTCCAGAAATCTCGTACGACAAGGATAGGTCCACTGTGCCATTTTCATTGCTCGCCAGCATCCTATAACGACCCTAACACAAGTCCATGTAAATGTGACCTTTAATTAGACAGATTTAGATTACCATCACAGGTCGTGTGTATATAGACAAATTTTGCATTCAGATATAATTTTCCATTTCTTTACTATCATTATCCTTCCAAAAAAAAGTAGCTATGATTTTGTTCCACTTGAAGTTCTGTTATTCGTGTCCAAATGTAAGTATCGTTATTTTTTGGTAAACAGAAACATATATATA
>JAQLOM010000012.1:10960169-10968556 GCA_030068315.1 Chrysichthys thysi | reverse complement strand
TGTGTGTGTGGGCGTTCCTGTGTGTGTGTGTGTGTGTGTGTGTGTGTGTGTGTGTGTGTGTGTGTGTGTGTGTGTGTATGTATGTGTGTATATGTATGTATATGTAGCATGACAGATTGACTTTCAGAACATTATAGTTTCTACTGTGTGTGTGTGTGTGTGTGTGTGTCATTCAGTTGTTCTAAAATGATGGCCAATTTTTTGAGAGCATCAGTATTTGTTAATTAACATAGGAACGTCGAACAGAGATCACAGTGTGTATTACAGGCTGACAGTTCGCAACTACCTTAAAACAAGAAGCGATGATTGGTTTTCAGCGGCTGTGTACAGCTTAGAATTAATGAAGTAGTATAAGCGACCAAACAACAAGACAAAACCTGTAACCCTATTTATGTGTTAAAAAGCGTTGTACCAGGACGATGGTGCTGATTGCTAATGTCTTTAACAACCCTGTAGAACACGTGTCAAACTCCAGTACCGCGGGCCACATCCGGCCCGGCATCCGATTATATCCGGCCCACAAGATCATTCTCTCTCTCTCCCTCTCTCTCTCTCTCTCTCTCTTTTTTTTTAAATGGCCCAGCGATATGATGTGCCGATAACACACAAACTACAAATCCCATAATGCAACGCAGCAGCTGCCTTACCGAACGACAGGCTACCTGCAATCATTCCCGCGCCAATCACGTCAGATCAATCAAGCGTCTGTTGATGTATATAACCCTAATTTCAAGTCAAAGCTAGCCCCTAACAAAGGGCAAGAGAAAAGCTGATTCTGAAAACCGAGCCTTTCAGAAAATCGGTGGGAGGCTGAGCATACGCTTACTGACATCACCGGTAAACCATGTGTCTTACCTTACCCCAAATATAATCCAACTCAATGCCAAGAAAAGATGCCAAGCATCCAGCTCTGACACAATGGCCTAGAAAATTTGATTTGTTATTATTTTATCTTTTACCTAAAAGCACAATTTTTATTTATATTTTCAGGTTTTTTTGCAGCATATTCATATTTTGAATTTGTATCCTTTTGACAGGAGATATTTTCATTTAAGTCATTTTAAATTTAAGTGTATTTATTTTGGAATAAAATTGTATCCGGTCTGTTTCGATTCATATTTATCTTCAAAAAACCTTTAGTTTTAGTCTGCTCAATAAATGTTCACCCTGTTCGGCCCGTGACCCAAAGTGTGCTTTGAGTTTTGGCCCCCTGTGCCATTGAGTTTCACACCCCTACTCTAGAATTACTATTATTCATGTTTTGCCATCAAATGCTAATCTAACTGCTTCCTATAAACAGCTCCAACACTTGAATTGATTTCACATTTTCTTTACCTGCTTTCTGAATCTCACAACTCAGCGATCTCAACATGTAGCTGTGCACATGTAAAATAATGATTGCTGGGTAATAGCTAATCTGACACACATACTTGCAGTCAGTCACACTTCTTGCCTATTGAAGACGCCTTGGGTGACTTTCTTCCTTACGTAACGATCCCAACCCTTTCGAAGCACTCCCTAATTATTTCTGTGGTTAATCTGATGCATAAAGCCTTCCGTCCAGCTCTTATAGTCCCAACCAATGGGTAAGCCTGCTTGGCTACATCTACCCTGGTCTCCAAAGCCAGCTTTGCAGGAAGCGGCCATATGACTGATCATGTAAATGAACAACTGTAGGCCATTCCTGTAGCTTGTCAGCAAATAAGTGAGGATAGTTTGGTACTTATCTCAAATTGAACTTCTAACTTATTAAAGATGGGATTCAGTGCTTTTTTGTCTCAATCCACTGACTATATCTTGCTCAGAAAAGCTCGTAGTTTTGAGATGTTCACAAATAAGCTATGTATGATAGGTATATGATAATTATACGATAGGTGTATGATGGGTATAAGATGCTTTGTGGGTTGTGGGTGGAAAGTCTAAAGCTGAGATTACATTTAACCACAAATCATGGGTGAAAATGTTTGTGGGATTGATTTTTTTTTTTCAACTCTTTACTGTTGGGATAGTAGATGTAATTTTGGGATTGTTATTGTCCGTGGAAATGAATCAGCCTTGTTCGCAGAAAAGGACACAAAAGTATCACTACAACTGTTTTTTTCCACTAACTCAGTTGCCCATGTTGTCCATACTGCACGATTTATAGTCTGGTGTGTAGCCGAGATGCGTCATGGCCAGAGCCGGGCCGCACGTGGCCAGCCCGAGGAAACTTAAAGGTGCTGTGAAAGACTAAAAGTGGGCCAGATGCAGAGGCCTCTGTGTGACCTACCTTGCTCAAAGGTTTTTAGGGTGAGAGAATTGTGACAGGCCTTCCTCCTCGGTGGAGAACATTACTAATGTGTGCAGGGTGTGTGAAGTAGCAGGGCTGTGATGAATCGCTCACACACACCCGTGGCATCCTCATAAGTCAACAGTAAAAGAGAGGGTAGCTACTAGGTACCATCAAAAAAAAAAAAAGGAAGGGAAAAAAGCGAACATGGTAACCTAGGGCTCAACAGTAGGGCTGAAGGAGAAAGCAGAATAGCCTGAAGATCTCCCTCAATCTTCAGAGGAAAGCCTGTCCCTCTGGTGGGCTCCTGTCTTAATAGACAGGGTGTTTTAAAAAGAAAGTTATTTTCACTCCAAGACAATGGTGATTTTAATAAATGAGTGTAATATGGGCTATGGGAGGTGGGAGGCCTCTACGGTCCATTCCTCTCCATTAGAAAGAAGAAAAAAAAAGACCTGTGATTTAAAATAAATTAGTCTTAGCAGACAAAGGCAAGTCGTGGCACGTAACAAATTATCATATTTTTTTTTTCAAACGTTTTCGCCGCAAAGCTAAGAGAATTAAGTCCATTGGTTCTTTCCTGATTTCCTTAACATTTCCTTTGCATGCTAGGTTGTTGCGTGTGGTGGGTTGTTTTTTGTTTGTTTTTTTGGTGTGGTTTTTAGATCTTCTTCTATAAAGCCGAAAAATTATACTATTGGAATTTACCTGCTTTTCTCCATCGCGCCTTCGGATCAAACTATTGTTAAACGATCTGGGGGGGGTTAGGGTTAGGGTTAAGTTAACCCTAACCCCTAACCCTAGTTTGACCTTCTGGGGACACTTGTGAGGAAAACATAACCCTCAGTGCTTATTTTGTAATAAAGAAGAGCTAAAAAGTTTTCCTTTTGGTTACTGAGATTAAGGTTAAGGTTAGCTTTAGGGTTAGGTAAATCAGTAATTAGCTGCATTATTAATTATGTCAATGGAAGGTCCTCACGAGGATAGTAAGACAAACGTGTGTGTGTGTGTGTGTTCATGTAGCCATGTGTGTGTTTGTATATATGTGTGTGTGTGTGTGCTATTGACGTGAGGTCATCCATCATATACTCCAGGGGGTCTCCCTAGTATGCTTCTCAATAATGAACTTCATTCGTTAAGTTCTCTCCTCAAAGGCCACGCTCACCCACTGCCCTTTTCAGCCGCCGCAACTCGTTGCAGCTGCAGCCGCGCGGTAGAAGGGAAATAAAACAATAATCATGCTTTTCCTTGCGACAGTCACACTCATGAAGGATAAGCAGCACCATTACCAATCCCTCATGCCTAGTTATGGCCATAATTATCACACCCAAAATCTCCTGCCCTACTTCATGCAGGAGAGGAACAAGCGCAGGCACTTCTCTAATCACCCCTCTCCCTTTGCCAGTTCTCTGCTACACAGAAAGAGGGATGGGTTATCTTTTGGGGGGGAAGAATGACTAGAAGTGAGGGATCATTAGGATAGAAGAGGATGCTGTGCTTCCTTACCTAGGCAGCCTCAGTCGCTACCACATGCTGCGTCGTGTCTGTAGCAGCGCCCGGCTTTTCCTCTCCTCCCTGCATTGCCTCTGTCTCTGTGCGAAAGCCGGTTCTCGTCCTACACTACTGCAAGCAAAATCTTGCCATGCCTTGGAGTGCAGTGAGTTAATATTGAATGACTACTACCACTCTTAAACCTATTTACGTAAAAAGAGAGCGCTATATAGGGTTACTAATGAAGCCGTTTTTTGTGAAACACCTTATAGGTTAGTGGTTGATGAATTAGTTTGCCTTTGGCAATTCCAATGAGAGCAATCTATCTTTCTCTTGTAACAGCTTTGCAAACATATTTGTTTGTCTTTTTATCATAAAAATCGGATTGCACAAATACAGAAGAATTGGCTTCTCCTTTCATACTAATAAAACTAACAGAGCAATGACCGCAGAAACAGTTTCCAAATAGCTGCTCGGGGCAATATGGAGATTTCAATTAGTGCAAGCATAAGAGGGCTTATCAAAATCGTCCCTGCCAAATGTCTGCAAATTATTAATACCTGGAAGGGTCTACGTTTAATTGGCTGTAAATATGCTCTCTTGTGCAGAAGAGGATCTGAGCCTGTTTAAGCAACACATCAAAGCAAGGTCTAAAATGGTCTCCTACACACCAGTGCCTAAACTGGCATTCAGAACACTACGTATAATTATTATTACTTACAGGATTAGCGATTAAACGAACGATTTCATACACTATGTTACACAGGTTTACACATTACGCCAACATTTCTCACTAACACATTATTCACACATTTCTTGTCTTGAACATTAAAGTAGCCATGTTAGGTATGAATCGGCTCCTTACGCTTCCGAATGGCTATTGCCTTCTTAGCTCACTGTATTTCTTAGTCAACCCGAACAACGCAGTGCATCATGGGTATTTCATGGCTGCTAGGTTACATTGTTAGTACTATCTATCTACCTATCATGGGGCATTATAGGACTAAATAAGTGCGCTGGATGTTCTCCACTCGGTTTACGGACACCAGTTGAAAGGTAGGCTCCTATGTAGTGCACTACTTAGTGAATAGGAGATTCTCTTTCAGGTTAGTGTGCTTTCATTGACACTCTGTTGTTCAAATGCTGTGAATCAAACGTTTGTGTTTCGCTACTTAATGAATATGCATGGTGGTACAGTGGTTTGAACCTGCCGGCCAGTTGGGGCCTTTCTGTGTGGAGTTCTCCCTGTACTTCAAATGGCTACTCTAAATTGCCCATAGAAGTAAATGTTAGGGTGATTGATTGTTTGTCTCTGAGTTACCCTGTGATAGATGAGCTACCTGCCCAGGATGTACCCCGCCTCTCTCCTGAAGTCAGCTGGGATTGGCTCCAGCTTCCCCCAACGCAACCCTGACGGATAAGTGGTATAGATAATAGGTGGATGGATGGATGGATGGATGTAAAGATGGATGGATGGGAATGGCACATTTTCATGCTATAAGGCATTCGATCACCCTTTTGTATACAGCCTAAATGAGTCTTATCCTTCATTAGAGATTTCCTGGACATCTTCAGTAACATCGCTTTTAACTATTGAGTCGTTAGTTAAAGACGTCTTTGATGCACACATCTGATGTAGCGATCATTACATCTGTTTATTTAACCTTAAACTGAAAATTAGCTAGTCACATTCAGACCAGACATCAGTAAAGTACGTCCTAGGAATTTATGCGCATCACGGTGCGGCTCGTTTCTCCATCTCCTCCTGCAACCTTTTTTTTCTTTTGTTTGAGCGTTATTGTAATGGTTTGCTTTTCCTCTAAGAAAAGAAACCCAATAGTCTTGTCTATTTATCCTGAAAATAGATATTCCCCGTGTTGTCTGAGTGATTTATTGAAGTCCTCCTCACAGGTGGAAGCTACAGGAAATTGCCTGGAATAGGTTTAAATTGGTTTATAATGTCTCACATGGGTTTGTGATTTTGTGGTTTTTTTATACATGTTGTAGGTTTATATTTATATTAAATACGTCTACGGTTGACTTTTACCGCAGTTACTCGCGTGTTGATTTAAAAACCACACGAAGGCGCTATAGCGTTAAACGGACTGTTGGGTGCCTTTAATCTAAGTCGCGTGAAGCCACAATAAAATGTGTCGTTTCACGTAAAGATTTTGGACATTTTTCATCGGGGGTCTGATCACAGGGGCGTCCTCCGAGCTTTTCCCTCTGAGGCCCTGCTCAGAGAAATACAATATATAGTTTTGCTTTAAGATGGGCGTTGAGTGATTGGTATGGAGTGGTGGGGGAAAATGTCAGATTTGTTTGCGGCATATGTGAAGTGCATCACATTTTTCATATTAAAGTAGGCCATTAAGTGTGTACTCGCAGACGCATTAAAAATACAAGGTTCTTTAAGATGCGTTTTCTCCTCGATTCCTCTTCCGTCTTATTCCTTCCTCCTCTGTCTTGGTTTGTGCACCTTTCTCTCACTCTCTCTCTCTCTCTGGAGCCATGGAACAGTGCTCAGGAGAGGCTGCAAGATCAGCTGCTGTGTGTTGAGGCCGTGTGTAGGATGGCTACTGACAGACTGCTAATGAGACCATTATCGGCTGCGGTCCTCTCCTCTCTCCTCCGGGGCACCGGTGGCTGCTCCTCGTCTCCTCTCAATTGAATTCCATCCCACAGGGCTTGTTTACAATAAATACATTGGCTCAAATTAATCAGAACAGGAACGGCAGACACTTTACTCAGGCCGGCATTTATCCACAGAGACAGAAGAGTCGGGGAGAAGGCAGACCACCTCTTGCTCCCTCTTAGCTGCAGTCAGATGGAGCTGATGAAGCGTCCTTGGGGGAAAAAGAAATGCTAGGTGAAAATGAATACACCACCTCGGAGCATTAATTCATTCGTCGGCATGGATTTTCTTGATCGCGTTATTTTTATTAGATCGCGGGATTATCTTATGCGACACTATATTGTGCGGTTTAGCAGATCAAGGCTGACTTAAACAAAGGGAAATAATCAAGTCAGAAGCTGCGGAGACATAACGGGGAGTTTGCACTCATGCCTAGGAATAATTAATAGTGTGCTAGTTGTTGTGGGGATGCACCCGAAATACGGGAGGTGTTCGTGCTTGTGCATGGATTTCCATTTTATTTAAAGCGGATCAGCACTTTTAAACCACTGACAGAAAACCCAGGCCCTTATAGTCATCTACATAGCACATTTCCATAGGCTTCCTGTTATAGGATTGGCAGCAGCTGCGCTCATTAACACCAGCTCTTTCTGCGGCCTACTGCAGCCGCCGCTTTGCAGTTCCAGTGGAGAGAGCTGAGAAAGAGCGAGAGCGAGAGAGAGAGAGAGAGAGAGAGAGAGAGAGATCTCCAGTGACACAGCACAGCAAAGATGAGATGATGCACTTACAAAGACGAGGATATGTGTATTATTGCAGTTTAGTGCGTGGGTCAAATGTCGTCATACTATAGCTACGCACCTCCCTGAGACATTATTACCAAGAATTACGAATCGCTCAAGTGGGATTGTAGCGTTTCTTGGAATACAAACGTGTTCGCTGACGTGAGTTGCAGATGCACATCTGCACTGGCATATGTGCAAACACACAAACCCATGCGTAATCAGACACACCTTGCTCTCTGCATTTCATCTATCACTTTCTGCATCGCAGTGCCACAGACATGCAGATTGTTTTTCTGCATTATAGATAACTTGCTTTTAGTCTAAACTTCAATTTATCTTACTGTCATCTTTAGAACTGGAGAGATAACGTGTGCGAATGCTTTTGTGTGTCTTCTGTCAGTCTTTTGAACACCCAGTTATGTGCCCAGAGGCTATCGCATGCTGGTTAGTGAGTC
Organism: Chrysichthys thysi; assembly: GCA_030068315.1. Classification (NCBI taxonomy): domain Eukaryota; kingdom Metazoa; phylum Chordata; class Actinopteri; order Siluriformes; family Claroteidae; genus Chrysichthys; species Chrysichthys thysi. Next base: position 10,960,924 of record JAQLOM010000012.1, on the reverse strand, counting down.
TTTTTTTTTTTTTTCCTCCTCTCGGCAGCTCCTGTCTGAATCGTTGCTATTGCTGCACTCCTCTGCAGCTCTGTGCCAACCACAAGAAAGGCAGTGCTGCAGACCTGGCAGTTGAAGCTTACCACTCATCTAAAAAACATGCCTCTGTGGTCAGACACAGAGCCTGACACGACACAATGTAACTTCTTATAACTAGCACTAACGATTAACAGGCTGTGCCGAGCGGTCCCCTCATGCTATAACATTTCCCAGCACGGATCCAGGATTTGCCTCATTTGTTCATCAAGGCAGTGAAATCCCATTTTGTTTATTAGGTAGCGCTGGATGACAGATCATTGTTGACATAGCATGAGTTCATTTATTTTTACTGCCTCTAATTGATTGTGTGTGAGGTTGTGATCAGACGGTAATTTTTGCCATTTGCGGCATCTGCCGTGGAACGAGATCTTGCATGTTTTTCTTGACTGAACTGAAAGTACTGCTGTGCCTGTTTTGGTTTGGGTTTTTTTTTTTTTTAAACAAACACTGTGGATTATGGGTTGTATTTTTTCCAATTTGACTTTAATGAAAGACATCTTTGACAGAACGGATGTCTTTTGATTTATGAGATCCACTGACTGGTATTTGCTGCTCTTTCTCGCTGAGGATTGTCGATGGCTTTTTATTATGCATACATTAGATAATGTTTCAGGAGAAATATATCTGCAGATGTGTGTTTATTTTGCGGACAAATAAAACACATGCTTGTTTATGGA
>JAQLOM010000012.1:10880019-10892362 GCA_030068315.1 Chrysichthys thysi | reverse complement strand
TGTGTGTGTGTGTGTGTGTGTGTGTGTGTGTGTGTGTGTGTGTGTGTGTGTGTGTGTGTGTGTGTGTGTGTAAGGATAAGATCAGTGCTGGGTAAAGGCTGACAGAGAAGTGTATAGAGCTGCATCTGGGTTTTCACCTCAGATCTGTTTTAACGCTTTACAGAATGAGAAGTGTGGCCAAAGCTGAACCTGATCCTAGCTCAACACGCTGTACAACACTGCCAATCCACGTCTCACCTTGTCTAAAACCGGTAGGATGGTATGACTTGTTTGCAGACTTGATTTTCTCCTAGGAGTAATGCCTACTTTCAGCACAAACGTAAAGCACAATAATTAAAAGCATTTCCGTTAAGCTGTATGGAAAGCAGGCGCTGGGGTTTAAAAGAATAAAAAAAAGTGTCCTCATGCAATGCAAGTTAGGAGCAAGTCAGTGGTTCCATCTAGTGGCGGAAATCCCACAACATCTCGGTAGCCTCATGTATGGCTTGAGAATTTGTCTATAACGCAATGCGGCGGGCGCACTTTCCCGCTGAATTCGGCCCCGTCTGCTTTGAGTTTGAGCAAAGCTTTCGTTCTTAAACAGCCTTTACCCAGCTGTACTGCTAGTAAGGGGACAGGTAAAGAATCAGAAAAATATTCAAAGCCTTGTCTGGTAGTAAAACCTCTATTTTTCTAATATGTACAGTGCATAAGCTGATGAAAGAAGGAGAGGGAGAGAAAGAGAGTGAGATTTTAAAGCACTTATTCCTGCAATAATTCGATTTTTGTGTCTTTATGTTTTGTCAGAAACAATAGTAGTAATAGTGCTCCCCCCCACTGAATGCGTAACTGTTGTGTTTAATTGTTGAGTATTAAGCCCTTCACGCGTACCACAGCGGTTTCTCCTAATGTTGAGTCCACAGAACATTCCAGTTAAATTATAATGTGACTATTAGAAAATGCACACGGTACAGAACCCCCTCGCTGATATCCCATGAACAAACATTTCTGCTAGTCGTTAGAAATCCCCCCCCACACACCTTTCCATAATGCTCCTTATACAATACATTATGTATTTTCCTCAGGGAAGAGTTGTACTTCTAACTCTGTTCGACTCAGTTAACATTCATTTTGATGATGTGATGGTTGGTCCTGCCCTCCGTTATTTCCTGCACCTGTATTCTCAATCTATAGCAGTTATGTTAGCAGGGTCAGCACGGCTCATTAAACGCCATCACAGTATATCAGGCTCAAATCAGACCCGACGTTTATTACCATAGAGAACGTGTTTCAATAATCATGAAACTTTCATACGTTTGATGCGATTGTTGCTGGCCAGAGACGTGGAATTTACACAGAAACATTCATCAAATCTGTGAATGACAATCCAGCGGAAGGTTCAAAATTGGCAGCACGTGGACTTAAAAAGCAAAAGCTCAGGGAGAACATTTAAGTAAAAGTACCGGGGCAGACCATTTCTGTAAAGTAGCAGCATGATGTTTCCTGTCCTTGGTGTTTGATTTTTGTTTGGGGTTTTTTTTCTTTCCGTTTTCTTTTTTGTTTGTTTGAAAGAAGTACTTCTCTGGTCAGTGTGTAAGGTCATCATCTCATGTTCACTTTCTTCAAATCCTCAAATGTATCTCGTCACGTCTCGAAAACACACGGCTGAAAACGGCTCAGCGTACTCGCGTCACACTACCAACAGGGTCCAACATCATACAACAAGAAAACAAGCAATGAGCTCTAATGTCACCCCTTTTAGTGTAGGAATCTATGTGCCAAATACCTCTTGTACAATTAGCTCCACTAGCAGACTCTGCCCATGAGCCAGGAGTGCGTAGTGTGTTACTAATACGGGTTTCGACAGGGTAGCCACTGCTGTGGAGTTCCCTCTGAACAAGCTTTGATACGCAGAAGACTGTTGTAATTCTGTTCTTTTCGGTCTACTTGATCCATATCGTGGTGTCCTAGTTAATGCTAATTACAACGATACCCGTTTGCACCATTTAAAAAAAAAAACTGTACTGATTATTATTATTATTATTATTATTATTTTATTTTTTTCTGTCAGTGTAGTTTGTTTTAGGTATTAAAAGCAATACAGGCTGTAAAGTAGAAACTTTGGACAAATGTATTTTTTCAATCAAAAGTACTGAACCATCTCTGGTATTGACATGTCGATGTACAGACAAATGCTCTCACTTGTGGAAGATCCAGTTGCGCATCAGATGTCTCCATGCAGTGTGTTGTATTTTGTGTGCCGAACAGCGTCTTGAGATCTTTCTACCCTCCTTGTTCATTTTGTAAAAAGCAATACGAGTGCGCGTGTGTCCGTATGTGCAAGTGGAACCCCAGACAAGGCTTTAATAAAGTAGATAAGGAGCAGCAGGGTCAGCTGGTGAAGTAAATGGTATATGGATATCTTAGTTTTCCCAGGTTTTACACACTTTTAGTAGCAAGTTTGAACTCATCCATCAGGCTGGACAAGCATGACACAGTGCCCGCCGTTCATATTCACATTCAAACCCTCCACGTCCTACATTATGCAAATCTGCCACCGACGGCCCTATGCAGTCACAAATATTTCAGATCGAGTTTACACTGTACCATCGTAATAACTCCGTCATTCTTTCTTAGTGAGGGCACTTCGACTGCCAGAAGCCATGGTAATAATATTCAACATGTTGTAATACATGGACTCAATGTATGATGTCATGCTTGTGACGCCATTTTGATTTGAAGGTGAAAGTGTTAAGATGTATAGATTACCAATCATTTTCATTGCATTTTTTTTTTTTAAATGTGACCTTTTATCCCGAAAGCACAGCTAATAAAGTGAGATATGTTTTAGAATATAGAGCAAAAGACAAAAAAAAAAAAGATAAACAACAACAAAAAAAATCTTTAGCCATAATCGAATGTCAAGCAATAATATATATGGTATATGATTATTATTATTATTATTATGATTCATCTTTGTGCATAGGCTTTGGACACCTGCATGTAAATACACCTCTTATTTATCATGTTTTCTTTTCTTTTTTTTCCTCCGGCTCTCTCTGATTATTTTTTTTTTGTGTGTGTTTTGTTTTTTGTTTTTGTATATTTGACTAGTTCTGTTCCCAGGTGGAGAACTAAGAACTTCATATGGCCTGTAAACTGTACAGCTTGATTTCCCTCTCTTTCTCTCTCTCCCCCTCAGCTTTCCGCTTTTAATTCACTATATTTAATGTTATTATTGATCACATGTATAAAAGTAACTTTGTAACATCTGTCTGTATAGGTAAACAAAAAAAGGAAGTACTGCTATTAAGACCTACTCAGTGCAAATATTTATCTGTTTATTGGATACATCATGCTGTACAGTATCTCTGTTTTTAGTATACTTCTCTCTTTTAGAGTTAGTTTGATAGCGGTAGGGCGTGCTGACATTTAATTTTGTGTTAAACTGACGTGTGGTGCTAGGTAAGTTACTTTCGTGAACAAAAAACAAAACAAAAAAAAATATATCAAACAAACTCTTGATTCATAGACAAGGCCACTTGATTAGTTCATTCATTTCACTAAGTATTGATGCATTCTTGATATTAGGATTCAATAAATGATAAGGATAATGATAAAGAATAACGATAGTGGTAAATTTACTTTGAATCCCCAAGCGAGCACCTGTATCAGTGTGCTAGTCTCGGGATTGCGCTCTTGTTTCCTTCTCACTTTAAGACTATAAGTAAAAGCGGTATCATCTAATTAAGATGCTATTATTAAACGTTCGCATTTCTGATTTGTCACGATTTAAGGTTAAAAAAAAAGAAAAAAAGTTTAAGCTGAAGAAAAGCAGTATTGTGTCGATCCTTTTGATTGTGAGAACCACTGGCTAGACTCGTAACTGATCAATTTTGCAAATGCAATGCCAGCTGGTACTTTTCTCAGAAATCCTACGCTGGAAAAAGTCTTTAGATGCACAGATACAAGAGAGCACATGCAGGACGTTAGAATTATTGGCAGCCTCATTTTGGTTCTCTAATTTTTTATTTTACTTTTTGGGACTTAGCCTAGACAACAGCTTCATACGTATTTATTTTTCTGCACTAACGTGTACGACATCACTGTCAATAATTAAACTTGGCGCACACACGCACACACACACACTGTGGGTTAGGTGTTACACATGCCAGAGGTTGAAATTGTCACTTGTAGGTTTCATATTTGCTAAAATGGTTCATTTTTCTCTGTAGCAAGTATGACAGCTATCCTCGCAATAATACACAAAAAAAAAAACACAACTGAGTGCCTCTCAGTGGTCCAGGATGCAGAAATGATGTAGTTTTCACTGTTCACTCTCGTCAAACGGTCATGTATTTGCACATGTAGGTGAATTCTATCCAAATTCTTCACGTCCGTTTTATGCAACTGTTCTGTACTTTTGTTTTATGACCATGTGATCATTTCCCACTGCTTGTAGTTTTCTGTACGTTTCATTTCTCAAACTCTTCTTGCCATGCACAGTCAACGTTCCTGTTCTCCTTTACTTTTCTGCTGACGTTAATGTAACCTTGTGGAATAATGGTAAAAACCCACATTTTGAATGTTTAGTTTTGTTTTGTTCCCCCCCCCAGACCCTGGTTTGTGCATTTGTAAAGGACAATAGACAATCCACTCTGTGTTCCCCCTATTTACAATACTTCCAATTTCTTTTCGTTATTGCAGGCAAATGACTAATGCATTGTATTTTAAGTATTCACATGTGTATGTAAGTAATGCAGAATACACATTTGGATTTCTTTCCTGTTGTGTGTTAAATGTGAGCTCGCAGGGGGACTGGGTTTTACTCCACACACAGGCAGCATAAACACGGGGAGGGAAAAAATGCCAAGACAAGTTTGTGGTTGTCACAAATTTTTACATCACAACGTTTGCTACTGATCTAACCGTGGGGAGAGATGATCATGTACCTTTTTATCCAGCTCTTTTGAACTCTATTTAGGAGGTAGTATCTTCACAATAATAGTTTTGCTCCTTCTCTTCGTCTGATTCTTGAATATGGAAATTAAGTATTTTGATTCATTTTGTAAATACAGCTGTAAAGAAAAATAAGAAATTTAATGTTGTCTTTTAAATACTTTTCATTCTAATATGAATGTTGTTATATTGTACTTAGAAACTGTACCTTTAATATTACCTTTATTAAAAGTGCATTGGACACATCGATTTTAGATGTGCTTTATGTGCTGTTATCCCATAATAAAATTTACCGCTTGTAATTGGCTCTTATTTACTGTGTGGCTTTTTTATAGGATTATATTTACAGGAATTGCAAAACAAATGTAGATATATAAAATTCTTTTCGTGTTTGAAACAGAAATTACTTACATTTTATATGAAAACGGTTTAGGTACCAGGAACTAATCACTTCGTTTGTGGACGCCATTTTTATATCGTCTTTACGAATTGTTATTATTTGTGTGAGAGTTATTTTACTGATATTGAAAAGAAGTAAACCCCTATTTGGAAAGTAATTATTTAAGATGATTTGATATTTTAATAAATGTGTATGTATCCGTGATATGTTATTATATGTACTACTATGTATGTGGTAATTAATAAACTTATTTTATAAATACTGCAGTTTATTTTTTTCCCCATGCACTCAATGAGTGATGCCACTGGGTAATCAGCTAGTACAGGGGTCGGCAACCTGCGGCTCCGGAGCCGCATGCGGCTCTTTCATCCTTTTGCTGTGACTCCGTAACCCCCCCGGCCTGTAAACCCCCCCCCCCAAATCCCATAACCACCCCCCACCCGGTCCGCACAACGTGATTGACCCGGTCCGCAACATTTTTATTCCGCAGATGTCACAAAGGAATTTGCGGCTCCGGGTGTTTTCTCTTTTGTGGAAAGCGGGTCCAAATGGCTCTTTGAGTGTTAAAGGTTGCCGACCCCTGGTTTAGGATGTGCCCGTAAACAGAAAGTGACCTTTCTGCTCTCCTCCTGTAGGTGCAAGCTACTCTGAAGAGGCAGTGGATGCAGTACAAGGTGCAGTGGGGTCAGCGACGCCGTGAGCACTGGTCCATGCGCTCCACTTCATACACCACCACGTCAATCACTGAGGTGCCTGCTTTCATGTTCCATTATGACAACAACAGTGAACATTTGAATGGCAGACACGTCGACGACTCAGCTTGAACATGTGGCACTCGAGGTCAAACCCACCTACACCCGAGGCACGAAGCATCAGAAAAATATACAAGCAACTATTATTTTGAAAGAATGCCATAAGAAAGAAGGAAACTAAGGAAACTGGAGACTCTATTACTAGGAGATCACATGTACAGTCCTTGCAGATTCTCCCGTCTCAGGGTGACAACATGGCACCCAGTACATCTGTGTTGGCAGCAGTGTCTCAGAGATGTGTCCTGAAGTGTACACTACCATTCAAAAGTTTGGAATCATCTGTTACATATTCAACATACATTATTTTCGTTACTAAAAACATATGCCATATATTACACACAGAATTATTTTTAGAGATTTTATATACTGTATTATTTAAAATATTTTGGGAAAAACAGTGTTATTAAACGATAAATCATATACAGAAATTATTTATGTTCATACAACAGCATTTGCTGAATTCTCAAAACAAGCCGGTTAAAAGGTGTTGATTAAGTTTTTAATAACAGCAGCCCTGACGTTGCTATCGGCTGATATTCAAATCACAGGATTAGATTAATGCACCCGATCTAATGTGTTGTCACTGCTATCAAAACAACTAAATTAACAAAGAAAAACAGATCAATGATCATATGGTCAAGTTTTTTTATAAGGAACTGTTTATTTAATGTTTATTGAAGGAGTCTCCAGTGTCAGCACAGTGTCTAATAATCAGTAAGCTTTCTGCCATAGGAGATTCTTCAGGACAGAGAACTTTGTGGTTTCCAGTTTGTATGTAGCATGACAAGCTGTGTTTTTCTTTTTTCATATTAATTAAAAAAAGACAAAGTGATGGTGGTCAGGGAAGGAGTGTTTCTAGCTGCTATAACGTAAGTCATAAAAGGAGCTAACTTGTTTCACATTCCACAATATTAAATGTAACCATGCACAGATTAAATAAAAAGCACTACATGCCATTCTTTAATAAATTAACGAATTTGTAGCGATACATGAGGAATAAAACTCTCAGGGACTTGCTGTTATTGGAAAATGATCAACTTCAGGGTGGATACAGTACCTCCACTTAACGTCTGGCCACATCACCCCTCCCCATCATCGATTATGTTCCTAAAACAGCAAGCCCAGTCATCTTTTATTTCTTACATAATTATTTCTCCTTGGGTATTGCTCACTGATTTCCAAATACAGGGGGTCCTCAGGTTACGACACAGTTCCGTTCCTGCAGCGTTGATGTAACCCGAATTTTGGTGCAAGTCGAAACACACCCTAGCCCAAGTCATTTACCTATCCTATCACAGTTGTAAAATCATAATCTAGAACATAAAAACACAACAAAGCCACAGAAAAAGAAAAGGACATAAATATACTGTGCTTGCAGGCTTGTGGGGTTTAGGTGGACACATTTTTCAGGCAGGAGACAGCTCTAATGTCCCAAAACAGGTTTATTATAATCCAAGGCTAAGGTACATGAACAGCAGGCAAAATCAGGGTCAAAAATAAACAGGTCAGGCGAGCAGCAAACAGACAAACAAAGGAGGTCCAGAAATCGGAGACAAAAAACAAGGCACAAAGGTCAGAACCGGTAAACACAAACACGAGAATCAACGCTTAGCAAGAGTCACAAAAGTAAGCTAATGCTTCGCAAGGAGCATATGAATGGGTGAGTCTATTTATAGTCTTGGAAATTACTCTCACTGCGGAACACCTGTTTCTGCCCACGTGAGCGCCGAGGGTGGCGCGAATCCTCAACCATGCACCAGCAATAAATAAAGCCAGAGAGGAAAACCCGGAAGAGCGCATCTTCCTTGTGTTGTGCGAAGTGGATCCATGACAGTACTGTACACTGCACTGTAGTATCAGAAGAACTGACATCCGATATCCGTCACTGTTTCTCCCTTTTCTGATCTCTTTACAATGTCTAATTTCACTTCCATCATGATGGCTTTCCTCTTCATCGAAGCATTACCATCTGAAGACTTTGACGTTTGTTTATGAGCCATGATAAGAGCCAAAAAGTCACCAAACAAAGCAACACAAACGGAACACTTGCACTTTTTTTTTTTTTATAGTCAACTTCGCCTGTAACTTCCTCAGTCATACGCCGCGTTACTGCGTATTCTTCTGCCGAGCGCAAACCAGTTCGACCACGTAGTCCATAAATATGACGCTAACGGCATAAACCGAAACACTCATGTCTCAATTTAATTCTAGTTTTTATGGGAGCGAGCGTTGTAAACTTAAAACATCGTATGTCAAGACTGTTGTAACCCGAGGCCCTCCTGTACTAAGCTATTCTAAATCTCAAACATTCTCGAAATTTACATAATTCTTGATATTCTATTATCTAGATATGTATTCTGCCGAATTTTGTTAGAACATTCTCAATGCCATACAGGTTTCTCAGATATTTTGGAGCAATCTACAATGCTGTACATAATGACAGACATATCTACATTTTTATTTTTGGTTTTCTACAAATAAATTGAACCTGTAGTGTGGTAGAATGACAGTAAAATGATTTTTATATTCCTGAGAGTATTAATTCCAAATTTTTGAATAGTATTGTACAGTATATATGTATGTTTGTGTATGTATATTTTCCCTGCAGTTATGCTGCATAAAACAGGCAAAACACTGAGGTGGCATTCCTGAAGAATGTGATAGATTTTAGCTGCTAATCCCTCCTAAAACTTTTTGGACCTACTCTTAGAAACACAAACGTTGCTTCACCAAAACCAAAGGGTGTGTCGTTTGCTGGCGGTCAAGAGGCTGATAAGTTTTGGGAATTGAAGGACTATGATGATCCTCCGGAGGATATCGGGGCACTTGGTGAATGTCTTAAACATGTGGAAAAGTCCCTTATGTGCCTACATTCTGGATTCCTGTATATACACTCATCAGGTTGAATTTTAAAGTGTCAAAGTATGTGGCGAGAATTTTATTTTTTTCTTATGTTTTCCCCCCCAGCTCAAAATCACATTATGTCTGTGTGGTGAGACTTCTGACTTTCCTGTTTGTAGCAGCTGCGCTTTTTGCTGTCTGTGTCATAAGAAAGAAAATAGAGGAAAATTAATTTTAGTATAGTGTTTTAAAGCTTATTTCTAAGCACAAAGTGCAAATGCATTCTAAAATCACACACACACAAAAAAGGCTACATGAGTATGGGGTAAAAAGCTTTTTAAAGGATGTACTCCATTCAATCAAGACCAATTTTGTCCAAAAAGCTTCTCCATTTGCATTAAAAATAACGCATAGTTTTTCAGGAGGGTATGTCATTTGTATGTTCCTCAAAGATACATACAGAACTCCAGTGTGTAACATGAGTGCTGTGGGGAAATTACTCTGTCCAGCTATATATCATGACATATTTGCTACAATATGATGCACCTTTTTCCCACCACAATTTAGTGTTGTTCATTTCTTACTTTCAACTGTACTTCTTTATATTTAAGAGTGAAGTTTAGCTTGTATATGTGCATCGTGTTTTTGTGTTCGGAGAGTTTGAAACACTCTTGACGGGTCAAATTTCTTTGTGAATTCTGTCAGTATACTGGACCAGATATTTACCATGTAAATGTTTATATAGCTTATCATGGTGTTGGTTTATCATGGTGTACATACTGGCAGCAAACCATGATGTTGTATAAAGAACATATTGTATTATAATGCTTAATTTTTCATCATCTAATGCCTATTGCTTTTGCCATTTCTGTTGACTAACTGGGCCAGCTATCCGACGAGCAGACTTTCAGACTAACAGATCTTGGACTTGCTATTGTGATCTTGAAGTAGTATTATTAACGTCTTAATGTTTTTTTCTTTAAATTTAAATTTAAGGAGAGTTATACTTCTCTATCTCTGTTTCCCCCCAAAGAGTTCACTTACATGCACATTACATTTTAATAGCTCTGGATCATTAATACTTAATGCAATGATTTGTTCTTTTAATAACTATAGCAAAATGAATACAATTAGGGATTATAAAAAGTTTTTTTTTTTTAGGTTTAATATAATACTATATGCCCTGACTCTTGTGAATGACACTGTTTAGATGCCTCATGAGCAAGTAACTGAAATATAATTTGTACCTTTGTCAGGGGCCCTCATTTGCTAAATATTCCAGGCAGCCACAGTGAATTCAGATCTGAAAGAGAAACTGAAACTCAAGAATAGTGTGGACTAAAGCCAATGAAGCTGGCCAAAAACTATTTGAAAAATGATATAAATAAATGAATAAAGTTCCATGGGAAATCGGTTAAATTTGCACCCACAATGTAATTTACTGCAACCTGAAATTTCACTTTTTGATCCGAGATTGCAGGACAGCTGAAGACCATGTATTACATTTGCAGAAGCCCATTTCCATTAGATGACAACAAAATTATACCATTTATAAGTCTTAATGAGAATTTTACTCATTTAAACAGAATTATGCATTTAAGCAGAGCCATTGAAAAGGTTTTCATTCATATGGACCACTCAGGTCCCATACCATTCGTGTTTAACTTGTGAACACAATGCACATGTAACATGTAACTGTACTTACATTTAGAAAGGCCTCACAATGCATATCGCTTGAGCCAATTATATTAAACAAATTATTTTGCTCATGTGAAGGACCCAATCCTCTGTAGAGCCTGACAGTAAATCAGTTTTTTTTTTTTTTTTTTAATCTCTGCAATTGCTTCCTGTTTCAGAACATCGCTACAGCAACCTCCTTCCAGTATTAAATAAACAGGGCAGTTGTAATCAACCGCAGAACTATTGAAATTCCTGACTATAGGTTTAATGCATGGTGCTGGGACGTATTCTCAAATCCTTTGATATATACATATATATGTAATGCAATTGTTGATGCCAGCATGTTACAACGCTATACAATGGAACATATAAAGTCTGCAGAAAACATCACCAATCAAGCAATTTTGCAGATGTCAGTTGCAAATTAGAGAATATTTTTAGTTATCTACAGCTGACAAATCTTTAATGCAGACAAAATTACACAATATTTTATGCTCAGTATTAGTCTTGAGATTTTAGTGTAAGAAAATAAATTATTAAATCGTTTTTAACTCAGCATTAAGATGAAAAATGTGTGTTAAATTAAATTTGAATGTTTATGCAGAGTGTCAAATATACAGTGTGTGTGTGTATATGTGTGTATATATATACACACACACACACACACACACACACACACACACACACACACACACTTTTTTGTGTACTGTACTCTAAATAAAGAGTTTAATATATTAATTAGCATACTACTTTTTAGAGAGAGTAGAAAAGAGATCTACCAGCTGATTTCTTGAAATAAAAATAAAATGCACTACAGTGTACCTGAGAGAAATATCCGTGTGCCTAAGGCACTAAGCCAATTATTGTGCATTTGGAAAAATCAGTCATCGGATGTCTCTTATCCTGACGCATCTTTGTAACTTAAAGATCTAACATCTTGACTAATTGCATTTAGCTACTGATCTGTTCCATGGATGTCAAACTCCAGACAGCAGCGGCAGATATTTTTGGTAGGAATGTCACTAAGCATCTCCATGCACAGGTGCTGAATTCCATCTGTTCACATCTAATCTAAGTTAAAAACAAGTTCAATTTAAACTCAGAATAACAAACACTTTGTTTGATGTCTATCAGTAGTTGCTTGGGGGTAATTAAGCCTTTACTTCAAAGATTAAAATACAAGGAGTGCTTTGAAAGTCTTTTGCCGTAGCCCTACTGCTTCAGATCATTTAAGAACACACACACTTCAAACGCTCTGAAGGAAAATCTGCAGAGAATACTGAGGATTTCTTTATGCTAAAGTTGGAATGACTGTGGTGCTACCATCACTTAAAAATCCAGGAAAAAATGTCATAGGAATATATTGTTGATTTGTCATTCTTAAAAACTCAACAGAAATATGTATATCTGTGTTCAGAAGTATATGATAACATAACATAAGGTAGCATAGAGGTCTGGATATATTAAGGAGCAACAACAGATGCTTGTCTCATTTATAACACTGTAATATATAAGCAGAATACTCACCATAGCCAGCATCATAAACTGCATGCAAAGTTTACAAACAAAAAATGTCAATTTTATTCCTACTTTTTATATATTCACACACACACACACACACACACACACACACACACACACACACACACACACACACACACACACACACACA
>JAQLOM010000012.1:10855237-10867156 GCA_030068315.1 Chrysichthys thysi | reverse complement strand
AATAAAATAGATTCATGTTTGTGGCTGTAATGTGACAAAATGTGGAAAAGTTCAAGGGGGCCGAATACTTTTGCAAGACCTGAAATCACCTGCATGTGTATCTTTGCAAAATCTAAAATGATACATGCCTCCTCTAAGTGTTGTGTACAAGAAATGACGTTTGTGTTGAGAGAAGCCAGAACTGATTCATACAAGCCCAATTAATAGGTATATTTAAAAAAAAAAACAAAAAACAAAAAAAAAAACGAACATGCATTGAAATCTGATTGTCCCATTATGGTTGCATGAAATGTGTATACACTTTAGAACCACATATGAAAGCGGTTCAGATCTTGTAACGTGAACACAATGTCAGCTATTATGTCCACTCTAGGTTTAATTCCTGTGACTTCCCATATTCTTCTGCCTGTTTTGTGGCCCTCCTGGCTTTCTGGTTTCCAAAGTTCGTCATTTCTTGTTTACAGTTGTGCCCTTGTTGTAATTAGTTCCACATGTTCTTCATTTCAGCCTTCCATGTTTATGGTCTTTTGAAAGGTTTTCCTGGTGTTCCTTGTGAATTATTTAATGTTTGTTGCTAATGTTCTAAGCTGCATTTCCCACTGATTTTCCTAGTTCATAATGCTCATAGTGATGTGAATTCTAAATTATGTAAGGTCTTTAAATAATTAAACAAAATGATTAATAACTGTAAAATAATTAATTAATACATTTATAAAATAAAATCGAAATAAAAATTGTCTTTGCCAGTGACTGGACGATATATGCTCGTATGCGGTACGAACTGATAATTGTGACTCTTGGACAATACATACCGTATAGTTTCTGTCTACAGAGGCTCTTCATGTGTTCAGTTCCATTATGCTTTGATTCATTTACACCTGCTGCTGATATTTCCGCCCAAACTATTAAACCATATTGGACCTGATTATATAGATTGTACTGTATTCGGTTTTCACTTTGTCCAGTTGTCACTTTGATTCACTGCATACTGAATCCCACACATGATAATACATGAGAACTCTGCTGCAAATAAATTACAGTTCTAGTTATTATGAGGTCATTGACTTAATAAAACTGTAAATGGATCCAGACAACTCTTTGCAGTTACTTACCAGGTATACCTACTGATTTAGTTTACTTATTTTTGAGTTTATTTGAAATGTTCTTATTTGTTGCTGCATTTTAATTTTGCAACAGAGTTTCCTCAAACTTTGTTTCGTCAAGTAACAGCCAGTCTACCATGTCTTGCAAGTTGTGTTAAGGAATGTATGAATAGGTTGTCATTCATCAGCTAAAACCTGCATTCAAACCGGGTTTGTGCTGTTTCACATTTGGCTGGTGGCACTTTTTCTTTCTTTCTTTCCCCTGCAATGACTCTGAGACTCGTTTCATGAGCCAGCACCCTGCAGCATACCTTTCTGTCTTCATGGAAAACTCACACTATAACCACAACCTTCTCTCTGTGTTTGTTTCTTGTCTTTTCCAGCTTACAAGAGGGGAGATATCTGTTGGGTCACAAGTCTGGAGAGGCTTTTTTGACCATATTCAAAGCTATTGATGGAGAGAAGCCCACTCGCAGTGTATATGACCTCCAAGCAGTCCACTGTGGACCTCCTATAATCCCAGAGGCCATGGTTCCCTGGGTTCCTGTGGATCCCTTCCATGCCATGCCGTTTCACAAGAAATACTACAGACCTCCATGCACCTTCCCTCCACGTCTACCCCCACAGCCTAAGGTATAACCAGCATGGTTTTTATTTCTGGTTTGAAAGGAGAGGAAGTTCTTGCTGACCCATGATCCTTTGATTATCTAGTTAGGAAAGTGCTATGCGAGTATCTACTTCGTTATGGACAGTATACCAATAAAAACAAAGTGTTTGTTTTTTTTATTTTAAAAGGAAACCTGAGTAAAGTTTTCTGAGCTGTGGCTATTCTCTCCCAACCCCTGCCAACTGGGAGCACATTAGCACATGCCCATTTCTCTTATCAGATGGGCTAAAATGCCTCACATTCCATTCACATGCTCACTAATGAAGCTAATACTGTGAAGCTCATGTGGTATACATGTTGCTATATGCCTGGAGATTATCCCAGCACTATTAGTTTAGAAATCTGGAGAGGGTGGTCTTAGGCGCCCATGTTTTCTTTCTTACTTTAACATAGTAAAGATCTATGAAAATTACTACAGATTCATACAATTCCCCTCCAAGAGCATTGGAACAGCTAGTCCAATTCTTTTGCTCTTGCTATACTCTGAAGGAATTTGGGTTTGAGGTGAAAAGATGAACATGAGATGGTGGATCAGGATTTCAGCTTTACATGTACCGCTTAGCACATGCCAAATATTGGAACACGCCTGACAGGTGTTTCTTCTTTCCCAGGTGTTGCCCTGATTGACTGACTGTGTAAACAATTAATAGACGTGAATGTTTTTTACTCTTTGTTTGAGCCCTGGGTGTGTCTTGTGAGGACTGTATTTGTTGTTATAAAGGATAAACCAACAAGAAGCAGTCAGTTGGGTTAAATGCATGCCATTTTTGAAGCTGTGAAAAGAGGGAAATTGCAGAAGCATTGTGCATAGGCAAGCCAACTTTGGATGTCCTGAAAAAAGAAAGAAAACACTGATGTACCAACAACCAGACATGTAACACGTTGGCCAAAGAACACAACAGCAGATGAGGACAGAAACTTTGTGAAAGCTATGAATAAAAGCCCAAAAACAACAGTCATTTATCTCGCAAACAACATTCACAGGACAGGGAGGAAGGTATCGCAATCCACTGTTGAAAGAAGCCTTGGAGAGCAGAAATTTAGAGACCATGTCACAAAATGCAGACCCCATGCATCAGCGGTAAGAATCTGAAGGACAGACTGAAATTTGCAAAAAATACAGAAATGAACCATAAAAGATCTGGAATCAAGATTAACCTCTACTGAGGTGCTGGAAAGGACAACATATGGCGAAAGAAAGGATCTGTTCATGATCTAAAACGTACAAGCTAGCTATCATGCAAAGTATGATATAAAACAAGGTAGTGTCATGGCTTGGGCTTGCATGGCTTCTTCAGAATGGGCTCACTCATCTTTATTGGTGATGTAACTAGTGATGGTAGCAACAGAACACGTTCAGGATGTCTGCAGAAACATTGTCTGCCAATTTACAGAGAAATGCATCCAGTGTAATTGGGAGGAACTTCGTCATGCAGCAGGACAATGAACAAAAACACACTGCCAACACAACTACGTACTTTAGACTGGCCAATTCAGTCATCACACCTTAACCAAAGTGATCATGCATTTCATGTGAGAATCCCCCTCAACAAACAACTGACAGAAGCTGCAATATAAGCCTAGAAAGCATCACAAAAAAAGAATGCAGCAGTTTGGTGGGGTCAGTGAGCCACCACCTTGATGCCATTGCGAGCAAAGAATATGTGATGAAATATTACGTGTTATTTACTTTTGTTTTCTTTAAGACACTCTAATCCAGTACTTTTGCTCACCTAAAAATTTGGCGGTTGTCTACCAAAGGTGCCATGTTCTAACTTGCCCTTAGGACACAAATTTAAATGTATGTGGAAATGAAGGCTGAAATTCTGATCTAGTGTTTCATATCCAGCCATTGATCTCAAACCCAAATGTCTTCAGTGTATAGGGGGGAAAAAAACAAAACAACTGTCCTTGCCATTCCAGTACCTTCAGATGGGACAGTATAATAAAAGACTCAGTTAGGCTGGGTCAAGACGTGTGCTTTTAAAAACCCCTACAGAGCATTCATGGTGTTTTAATTTGCATAAAACATGGTCTCCGAGAACATCATCCATAGGCTGAGCTGCAAGCAATCCTCGTGATTAACAGTAGGTGTGTCTCAGTTGAGCAAAGCACTCATGATGTGCTATACTTTAAATGTAATTAACAGGGAAACTTTGAGTGTAGAAGTGAATGGGCAGCTAGTGTATCTTGAATAAGATGGGGTAATGTTGATCTGTCATATCTTGAGATTGTGAAAGCATGTTTTTTTTTATAATAGAAATGTTCTTTCAAATTATATGCTGTTTTATAGATGTTACCTAAATGGGAATCAGATGATAACCCAGCGTTAAGGTTTACACTGTAGCTCTTGGGTACATGCAGTAACCTGAAACCTTAAGCAGAATTGAGATTTATTTTCTATCAGAATTTTGTAGAGTCTCCAAGCTTCTTTTATATGTCTTTTATAGCCTTCAATTTTTCATGGCTGTGCTGCTAAATCCTGTTCTAGCCAAACTGATGAGTATAACTGTGTATCATCATTGTAGAAGCGAGTGTCCATGAATTACATGAATGGTCCATGGGAGAAAACGGAGGAAAAATAAGAAACCTAAAGCAGGACCTTGAGAGACACAATATTGCACTTTTCTGGCTCTGATGAATCTCCATTAATGCTATTAAATTAATGCTGCACTCATGTCTTACAGCATCAAAACAGAAACATATCCACAAGCAGAGATGAGCAGGAGATCAAAAAGTTACCACCTTAAGTAGCATCAATCCCATGATGCCACAGCCATCTGTGGGCAGGAGCCAAGGGAGCAAAAATTGCTCACGCTCTCAGGGTGGGGGGATGTTTGTGTTAGATGGAGCTCATGTTTGTGGAAAAGGGTGGATAACACTTTCCTAAGGGCACGTTACGCTGCCCTGGGTCACTGCATGTCCAGCAGTTCAGTAAGTTGCAGGACGCTTGTGTTCACCTTTTTATATTTACCAATTTGTAGTGATACGGGAGCCCTGGCTTGTGGGTGGGAATTGGCAGGTAACCAAATTGGAGAGAACATAGGGGAAAATCCTCTTCATAAATGTGGCATTTTAAGAATAGGCTTTTACAACACCTAACTTGAATAAGTTTGATGTCATGGCCCAAGATGAGTGAGGAAGTTATGATGTTTAGTAAGAACTCCTCGATCACCGCTAATAATTCTGTGCATCGATTTTCAGACGAACGTGTTAGAAGCAGCAGTTTGACTTTAGATCAAGCCAGATAAAGCAGTGCTTTAGCTAACTGAAAATAAAAGCCAACCGGTTAGACCTGAAATAGCTGAACAGAGGTGCACATAGGGGAAAAAAAAAACCTTTTACATACAAGCACAAAAATGCATCAAAGTTTTTAGTTTCATAAGAAACACAAAAAATAAAAACATGTATTCCCCTGCTAAGGAACATACATAGCTAAGATTTAAGCTAACTCTTGCAGTTAGCTAACATGAAATCTAAGCACACATTACTCTGACCGACTGAATCAGGCAACTGAATGCGCTGCTATGAGTGAGAACTGTGTGTTATGATTTTTTTTTTTTGAGTAGTTATCAGCTGACTATTTGTTTTTCCTCCTTAACCTTTTAACACTTTCTTACACATACAATCCTTCAGGTTGGAGTGTGTAAAGGAGCAAGGCCGGCTAACACCATGACTGCATCTGCACAAGGAAGGGGAGGCACAGCGGGGACACCCAGTCAAACCAAGAAAAAGAAAAAGAATAAAAAAAAGAATAAAAATAAAGGACATATAAAAACACAAGTAGAGAATGAAGAAGTAAACTTAATAAATAAGCAATGAGGACAAAGATCTGTTGCAGGCAAAGTTACTTTTCTCATGTTGGTTTAAGAGGAGCAGCTGCCAATTGGATTTGAGTAAAGGTAACTATATGATAACTAAACATAACGTCTGCAAAGTAAATGTAATCTACCAGTGGATATTTTGCATTCCTGTAGTGCCATTTTGTTCTTTTCAATTTGTAATTTTTGCTGCGTCATATTTAAATTTGGGTGTGTCCAAGTGGTTTCTGTATATTTCACAAAAGCCCAAGACTTATGTCACTTTGATTGTGAAACTTCTTTAACTACTCATAATTGTTTTTGGGTTGTGGTTTTTTTTTTTTAACTAGTAAAGTGACAAATTATTAACATTCACAATAAAAAGTTCCTTATTTATTTTTGCATGTTGACATGTACATTTTCCCTCCATATTTAAAGTTATATGCAGGAGCATCCAGTTCATATCACAAAAGCTCCTGAGTTTGTGCAAATTTGCTTATAATGAGACTCTCAAATATGAACCATAACTGACATGCTCCAAAATTGTGTAACTGGTATGAATTACTGCAAATGTCTATACACGGACAAGAACAAATAGATTATTTATTTCAATTGTACACAAATGTAGTGCTAATTTTGTGAAATTCAGTTGTCAAATCAGACTAGTCATAATATCAGATCAAAAGAAATGGCACACTAAGAGAAAGGTGACGGTGTAGCTGCAGTGGCTGAGCTGCATTATTGGAAGAATTGGTGCTTACTGCTAAAGAGGCATACATTCGCTGTTTACTCATCACCTTGTCATTTTCAGCTGTGTGAGCTTTAGCATTTATGGAGTTTTGTTGTCACAAAATACAAATCAGCTGTGTCATGAATGCACTTTTACAGGTGCTGGCATTTTTTCAACATAAGCACTTGAGTATGATAAATCAGTGTTATCAAAACGACAGTAAATCCGGAAGGGTGTTTTGTTTGTTTGTTTTTTTTTTGTTTATTTTGGCCTAAGAAAATATTTATTTTACTAAAATATTCATAAACACTGCCAATTTAAAGTACCTCAGTTAATGTAGGAAGGAAACCTAATATCCATATTATGCATACATACATCAGACTTAATGTTGGGCATTTTTTGAGCTCAGATTGTCCTGTGTTATGTGAGAAGTATATAAATATGTGAGAAAATGCTACAGCTTGCTTGCAGACTGTTACGAACCTGATGTTCTCGCATCTAGAAGCTAATGCTTAGTTTGAAAGCTGTTATTACAAGACTTTTATTCTCATGAGCTGTAATCAAACACAAAAGGTGGATTTTGGTCTCCGGGTGGGACGCACCAACTTTAATCTATAAGGGTGTGTACAGATACCTCCACTTACCTACAGTGAGAGTAGATTATGAATAAACTTCTCTCCATATTATTAGTATTAATCTCACACTTCTAAATATTTCCTTTCTTACTCATAAAACACGATAGAAGATCTTAAATTTCTAAGGCTATAAAAGCCAAACACCAGAAAAGAGCCTGCCCAGAAGCCTTGTGTTTCAGCAGGGCTGGACTGGTCAGGGTGGAGTTTCTCCTGCTGAGCACTAGAGGAGGAGACACTACTGCACTACAGGGAGGGAACAACTCCTGGCAGAAGCACTGGTATTTAACCACCACACCCTGTTCACTTCTCATAGCTGCATCTCTTCTGTGCATCATCTGCTCACTCAGGTAAGTTCAAACCCCAAAATTCTTGAAGAGCTGTGAGATCCTGAAGGTGCTGGTAGCAGTTAGCTAGGGTTTGGAGGCAAAAAATGTTGCATTGGCAACCTTGTTGATGCCATTCCTTCCTGCTGACGTGTTTCTCTTAAAGCTGCAGTGGCATTTTCTCCAGCAATACATAGAAGGCATGTCTTTAAGAAGTAGGACTTGGTTTAAATGGTTTAAATGTTTGCCAGATTTGTTTTGAGTTGAATCACAGTGAGTGTTTTAGGGAGCAGAAGTGAAATGGTGTGATTCTGTCTTACATGCTTGGAGCATTTTCCTAGTTTTCTCTCTCTCTCTCCCTCCCTCTCTCTCTCTCTCTCTCTCTCTCTCTCTCTCTCTCTGTGTGTGTGTGAGACTGTCTTTTAAGGGTGTGTCCTTTCTAAGTCCTAATTATGACCGTATACATTTTATCTAAAGTCAAAAGACCAAAGGACAGCAGTAAATGAACATCGCCTTAAAACCCTTATCATAAAGGGAATCCCCACCATAGTTGTAAGGGTGTAGGTTCACTGTTTGTTTGGTTTCTATGTAACTAAGGCTGTTGGTATGGCTGATTTTGGTCTTCTGAACAATAGCCAGGAAGTGGGGGGGAAAATCTGTTTTCTCCAGAGCTTTGCTTTGGACCACAAAGAAATCACAGCTGCCATTTAATCTACCTGCAGGTCAACATTTGGGTTGATATTATTTTATTCAGATCCGCTCTACTGACTCATGGAAGCACCTACTCCTGAGTCAACACAGCCCTCTTTGTGCTAGACCTCAGGAGCACTGGAGCTCAGTGATATTTAACACTGATGTCTGTTTCACACTGGGCTAACATAACCTTTGCTTTTCTTCAGCCTGATTGCATAAGACTCATTCAGTGACTCAGGGAGCATGAGGTTCTTCAACGCCTCTGTTCTCACTTCCCTTCTAGCTTTCTCCAAAAATTGGATTGCAACCCTTTAACTCAGTCACAAGTTACTACTGTTGTTAACATGGACACATTGTCTCCTACAGGACCTCTTAAGATGGCTATGATATCCGAATTCCTGGGTCAGCTGACACTTAATCTGGGGGTAGGTTTTCCTAAGATCCTAATAATAATAATAATAATGCTTTCTGTCTGACACCAAGCTGAAGCCCCAACTGCATTCTTTTTAATGGCAGTCGAGTGAGCCCACCTACCCCACTGTGGTGGATGCCCCTGATTTTGATCCAGACAAAGATGCTGCCAGAATAGAGACAGCTATCAAAACTAAAGGTGAGCAAAGTTTTATGCCTCCTCTCCCTGTCGTTCTTGTTCCTGTGAAACAAAATCTTTGGAGTTGACTACAGTGTTCGGCTGACGTGAGTTTACCAAAGACCAAGTGCTGGCTGAAATCTGGAGCCTTTTATGAGTCATCATCCTGTGTGGAAGCTCTTAGCCACATGTGGAAAGTTCTGGGTGAGGCCTTTTTGGCTGTAACCTGCAATCAACTGAGCACATGCTCCCTCGAAGCTTTTTTTTTTTCTCTCTACCATTGGAAAACTCAAATATAGAACAGGCTCTTGTGTAACGTGAACAAAATGGATCAATCATACAACCACAACCATGTTCCCCTAATAATCCTGGAAGGCTGAAATGGCTTAGATTTGTATCTGTACAAATAATATTTAAAAAAAAAAACCCACTGAATTTGTATCTTAGGTGTGGATGAGCAGACCATTATTCAGATCCTCACTAAACGGACCTATGGCCAAAGACGAGAAATTGCCTTTGCATATGAGAGGAGAGCCAAGAAGGTAGGGGTGGGTGTAATTTCTTTTAACAGGGACAAAATGTTCAAAAATTCATCATTCAAAACACTTTTTTTCCATGCTTCTCCTGTACAGGATATGATTTCTGCCCTGAAGGCGGCACTGTCTGGCTCACTGGAGACCGTTATCCTGGGCCTGATGAAGAGCACTGCTCAGTATGATGCCTCTGAGATCAAAGCCTCCATAAAAGTAAGATCAGCCTTAACAACAGAACCATCTACATTCTCTTCCTCTAGTGTGTGTGTGTGTGTGTGTGTGTGTGTGAGTGATGTATATGCAAAGAAAGGCGGTGAAGTAAAAATGACTTCAAAAATAATAATTAAATCTTTCTACATAAAAGGAAAAAATGCTACAACATGCAGTAAACATTAATAAACTAATAGTCAATATATGGTGTAACAATTTTTTTTTTTTTTTAAATAGTAGTCCCAGGTACACTTTGTTCAGTTTTATAAGGTAATGAGCTGCTAAGTTTTTTTTGTTTTTTTTTTCTGAGCGTCTTGGAGAATCTGCCACAGTTCTTCTGGAGACTTTGACTGTTGCACTTGCTTATTTTATTTTTACTTTTGCGTGTAAAACCCAGAAGCCTTCATTTATGTTGTTTGTCTGAAAAATGCACTCTGTTGTGTAATATGTTGTGTTCTTTACTGACATACAAATGTATACATACACACACACAGTAGCTGATTACCCAGTGGCTTTGCTCACTGAGTGCAAGGGGGGAAAAATGCAGTATTTATAAAATAAGTTTGTTAATTGCCAATTTTATTTGTAAAACAAATAGTGGTCGTACATTATTTCCGTTTCAAACGTGAAAATAATTTATATATATATATATATATATATATATATATATAGAGAGAGAGAGAGAGAGAGAGATATAGATATATAGATATGATATGAGATTTACTTATTTTATTTTATGGAAAAGTAATGTTTGGACATCTGAAATGTTTCTTTGTAGTGATTCAGTAAGGCAGAGTTCATGAAAATCTAATCTAATAAATATCTATAATAAAATTGGTACTAATAAATTAGGGTGCTTAAGACTTTTGCACTGTAAATATATATATAAAATCTAAAACTGCAGTAATGTGTCTGTGCAGGGTTTAGGAACAGACGAGGAGAGCCTGATCGAGATCGTCTGTTCCCGAAGCAATGCAGAGCTGATGGAGATTAAGAAAGTCTATAAAGAATGTAAGTCTGACAACGTGCACAAGTCAAAATCTTTAGCGTGCACAGATGAGCAGGAACAGCAGCAAGTAAATGTGTGTATGTGTATGCGCAGTGTTCAAAAAGGACCTGGAGAAGGATGTGGCTGGAGACACCTCAGGAGACTTCGCCAAGCTGCTGCTCGCCCTAGTGGCGGTGAGGAACTGTCTCATTCAGTCCATGATGCAACACTAGTAACATGCACAGCTTATTGAAAATAAGCAGCGAAGACTGCATGAAAGTTTTTCTTTCATTTTACCGTGTACCTATTCTAATATTCCATCGTATTTCCTTGCATTTAAAGTGCCGTTTATCTGAGGATCGTTCACGTGCTTATCTCTTTTGCATGTGTGTTTGATATGTTATACGTGCGCTTACCAAAGACAAATTCCTTGATTATTGGGATAAGTTGTACTGATCTTAACTTGCCAACAGGCCAAGAGGGATGAGCCAAGCAGTGTAGTTGACTATGAGAAAATTGATGAAGATGCCAGAGTAAGTAATAAATCTTGATTAAATAAATGAACACCGCTTACTACTCCACGTCACCACTGCTCCTAAATGTCATCCTGGCAAGTGTAAGAATTCCATATCTTTGCATTATTTTGCTTCCCAGGCACTCTATGAAGCTGGAGTGAAACGGAAAGGCACTGATGTCAAAACCTGGATTAGCATCATGACCGAGAGGAGCGGCCCTCATCTGCAGAAAGGTTCTAAAGCGCCTCACGTTCACTTGTGTAAAAATAACAACTGATTAGAAAGAAGTTATATGCAAAAGGCGTGTTTTAACCATGCGGATGTATTTCTAGTATTTGACAGATACAAGAGCTACAGTCCCTACGACATGCAGGAGAGCATCAGGAAGGAGGTGAAAGGAGATCTGGAAAAGTCCTTCCTTACACTCGGTTAGACTCGTTCCCTGATCTCTGTACATGTATTCGTAGAGGTGTCGCACTCTCTCAGAGGTACAGACATACCCGGGGTTTAATGTATGCCAACTAAAATGTCTCCTCACACTTTCTATGCAGTCCAGTGCTTTGAAAACAAACAGCTCTACTTTGCCAACAGACTCCAGGACGCCATGAAGGTAAAACTGCATTTTGTCCTGTTTTTCTTTAAAAAAACAAAACAAAAAAAAAAAAACACTTTTACTCACAACCTTAAAAGGGATGAAGTTTATTTTTGTTATAACAGGAAGCTTATTTCATGGAGGTTACATCAGGCAGCACAGATCTGTGTGTGTGCACGTGTAGGTCTACGCGTGTGTGTTTATATCTTGGTGGGGACCAGGTGTCCCCACAAGAACAGAATTATCTTTCAGCTTAAACTGTGACCCTGGCTGGTCCCCACAAGGACAACTGTCCTTTTTTTTTATTGTTTATATTTATTTAAAATTAAATTTATTTGCAGCTTCAGTTTCAAAAAGGCAAAAGGTTTCCTTTTGTTACTGGTTCATTAAGGTTAGGATTAGGTTTTGTATGTGCCTAACAATTAGCTGCAGTAATAATTATACCAATGTAAGGTTCTCAGGAGGGTAAGACGTGTGTGTGTGTGTGTGTGTGTGTGTGTGTGTGTGTGTGTGTGTGTGTGTGTGTGTGTGTGTGTGTGTG
>JAQLOM010000012.1:10738866-10759255 GCA_030068315.1 Chrysichthys thysi | reverse complement strand
GTCGACTAATCGACTAATCGCAAAAAATAATCGGTGACTAGTCGACTATCAAAATAATCGTTTGTGGCAGCCCTAGTTTTAATAGATGTTTCACTATATTTGCGGTTTCAGATTCTTTTATTTGGATACTAACTAGCATAGTAGTGTATGTGTTCTCTCTGTGGAGCCCTTTAAATGAATTGTATAAATATTTTGTATCCCAACTGAAAGTTTACAATTTTCACTTTTCTCATAAAATTTGCAGGCCACTACCTGAAGAAGGGGATGAACATCTCTTCACTCAGGAAGATTCTGGTATGGGCCATAGATATACTGCCACAATTTCTTTTTTTGGTTATCTTTTAAATGATGTGTAGAAGTGTTTTATTTTATTTTTTTGGGGGGGTGCTTGGCTTTGAAGATGGTGCGGAAATGACCTACCAAAGACAAATTTCAAGAGTACAAAATTTAAGAAACTATGATGTGCCATTCCTGGAGCAGCTGAAACAAAACCAACTGACCCAGTAAATCACAGGCCACTTGCACAGCATGTAATGTAACTTGGATTATGGTGTTGCTTCAGGTTGAATGTCGGGGCTCATGTATTCCATTTCCCGTTGAACTTGGATACAGTCTGCACTTCTTTGCTAGGAATGAATAACGGTCCATTTTAGTAAGCAGTCTTCTGATTAGCTTTATTTAAACGACAGGAAACACCTAGAAACCTTTTTTTTTTTTTTTTTTTTTTTTTTTTTTTTTAATTTCCCAAAGCTGTAGTGGAGAATGCAAGTCCAGAACACCAGACAGCCATTAAAGACATAAGCAGGTAAATATTTTTTTGTAATGCTACAAAATGAGAGTTTTCTAGCTAAATGTTCATAAACGGATACAGTGGAACCTCTCGTCATGAATGCCTCCGAAGAGACACAAATCGGTTCCCGACTACAAAATCCACCAAAATTTTGCATCTGGTCACGACCACATAATCGGGTGCCGAACAAACACAGCTCCGGCCATTTTC
Organism: Chrysichthys thysi; assembly: GCA_030068315.1. Taxonomy (NCBI): domain Eukaryota; kingdom Metazoa; phylum Chordata; class Actinopteri; order Siluriformes; family Claroteidae; genus Chrysichthys; species Chrysichthys thysi. Next base: position 10,758,255 of record JAQLOM010000012.1, on the reverse strand, counting down.
CCCTTTCGCTTTGTACGGGCCAATTTTTCCCATTTTCTGTTCGCGTATTGTGCAACTAACAAAGACTTGCACGTGTCCTTTTAATCGGTCAGACTTGCGTTCATTGGCTGTACAGTAACCTCCTCCCTGCCCATCTTCCTCCTCACTTCCTTAACGCCAGAAGTCAACTCATGCAAGGTTAGTTTTCTTGGTTGTTTACAGTAAGTTTTTGTATAAGTAAGGATTGTTCAAACTTTAATTTTTTTCCCTGTGCTTAAAACTTAAATGTTCAGCATTTTCCCCTTGTGTTTCTATGCATTTTTGCTCTATAAGCCTTCATTATGGGTCCCAAGAAAGTGGAAATGGTAGTGAGAGTTAAGAAGCCTAAGCATATAACAGTTGAAATAAATAAAGAAATAATCGCAAACCATGAGAATCACCACCATATTCCTCCGCTATCACTTCACACATGCTTCACAGCACAAACCTGAAGTTTCGGTCAAGCACTCGTGATGTGAACGTGTTCAACACATTTTTTCGTTGTGTTTCTCTGCATTTTTGCACTATAAACCTTCATTATGTGTCCCAAGAAAGTGAAAAGTGGAAATGGTAGTGAGAGTAAGAAGCTTAAGTGTATAACAGTTGAATAAAGAAAGAAATAATCGCAAAAACTTGAGAACCGCCACCATATCCCTCCACCACCGTCCACCTATGCCAGCAACTACCTTATCCACCGCAAAGGTAACATGCATTAAGATCACCTTTTTATTTTATTTGGTTTTATTTTTCTATAATTAAGGTTATTTTAATTTTATTCTATGTTTTATTGCCACACATAAACCCATAATACACTTTTAAAACATGTTTTTGAGGGCTGAAACACATTAATTGTATGTACATTCATTTCAATGGGAAAAATGATTCGGGTCACGAACAAAATCTCGGAACGGATCAAGTTCATGACCAGAGGTTTCACTGTATAGATAGATTGATCGATAGATAGATACTTTATTAATTGCCAGAGGGAAATTAAGTTATCCAGTAGCTTGTACGACAACGAACAAGGAAGATGGTGTACAGTGCAAAATAAACTTCACGGATTTAAAAAAAAAAAAATAATAATAAATGCACACACAATGCACATGTCTGCTGCATATTGTCACAGAAAGTGATACTTTTAAATTGATACTAAGGGCTTAAACAGCCTCAACAAATTGTTAGAATAATAGTCAGGCTATTAAGGTAATAAGGTAATGTATACTAGTGTTCATCACACGTGAAACACAGCACAGCATAACACGACACGGTGAAATTACGTCTCTGCATTTGACCCATTCACCAAGTGAAGCTGGGGGCAGCTGAACAGCACAGCGCCCGGGGAGCAGTGCTTGGGTACGGTACCTTGCTCAGGGTACCTCAGTGTACCTTGTTGATCTTGGGCCTTGAACCCACAACCTTCCGACTGAAGGGCAAATACCCTGACCGCTAAGCTACCACTGCCAATATTGTGCATTATGAACATTTCAATTCTTAAACTAGAACATGCTCTGAAGTATCTATGGGAGGTCATTATTCACCATCCTAAACCAAACATTTGATGAAAGCCTAAAACCAATATCCTTTTAAGATCTAATATTAAGTATCCTTATTGCTCATCCATGTTATAAACTATTCTGTAGATCAACAATATGAATCAAGCGATGGCAAGAACAGAAAGAGGAGACTTTTGGCCCCAGATATCAGTCTGAACCTCGATCGCAGTGAAGGCTCAGTGCTTTCCGATGAGCTGGATGAAAGCACAGAGTTAGACCTGGATGGCCTGGACACCCCATCAGACAACAGCAATGAATTTGAGTGGGAAGGTAAGTGTGGAGGGAGAAACATTGTGTTTTGAAAGCTTCTTGGATCTGCTGTACCTAAAAATTCCTTTTTTAGTCCTAACCCCAGAACTCCTAACCCCAGAATTCCTAACACACTCGATTGACTGAAGCTAGCTATAGGTATTGCTCTAAGCTGTTTGGCATTCCTGCAGTACTCCTTAAGGCCTTTCCTAAGGTCCTGTTCATCACTAAAGTCCAAGAAGCCCCTGCATATTATCTCATGGTTAAATAGTGTTCTTGTTTTGTGTTTCCACTCTGCTGCCGTCTTCTCACTGTCCTGGATGGATTGTTTCCTCCTAGTGGTTGGGAGTGGGCCTCTGGCCTGCCCTCTGTGGTAAGGTTAACTGGGTGACTGATCATGCCAAATCCATACCAAGTTGATTTTTGCACATTCCTCTTAATGTTTTGTTCATTCATCTGATTTTTTTTTACACATAACTGTTGAATGATTGAGCACTATCAGTGATTCCTAGCCCAGTCAATGGTCCATTGTTGACCCCCCCCCCTTTTTTTTTTAATTATCTGAATGTGTCACTGTTGCATGGCTCTAAATCAGTATTCGTGAATCATCCAGTAAATTTCAGTGAATATCAAGAGTGCAAGTTGATGGTCACAGTTGGCTTTCATCTGTTGATCTGTCTGGGATTTTTTTTTTTTTTTTTTTTTTTAATAAAGAGAAAACATGAAAAAATTCAATATTCTTGAATATTCTTTCAGTTATGTTCGCACTATTTTTTTTTTGTTCCTTGAAGCAGAGGTTTGCATTAGGAATTGTAGCATTTCTTCAGAAAACCTGAAATGATCATCAAGTGTTTTGAATGATTTAGGTGTTAAAAATTGTCTAGTGGTTTCTTTGAAGCTAATACGATCATCAAGTAACTGATGTTTGAAGAATTTAAATTTTTGTCAGATAAATGTTCTTAGCAAAATATGAGGCTTAAAGCAAAGTTCTCCCACTTAGTACATTTAATGTATAAAATGTATATTATGTATATTTATAACACATGATGTAATGGATGACATTTTCATCTGCTTGGCTTCCCAGTGCAGTGAATTCCGCATTAGGGTGATTTTTTTTATTTTTTTATTTTTAATTATTTAATTTGACGAGTATAGTAGCAGGAGTGGCTTATGAAAATGTAGTACTGTAACTCCAAGAGAAACACAGATGTTTGTCTCTGACTCTTTTTTCCTGCCTTTCAGATGATCTCCCAAAACCCAAGAGCACTGACATGCTGCATAAAGGTGTGGAGGCTGTGGCCGAATATTCAGCCTCTGATGAGCGCAACGATGGCCGACGCTGGAGGGTCTTCCGTATTGGGGAGCAGGACCACCGGGTCGACATGAGGGCCATTGAACCCTACAAGAGAGTTATCAGCCATGGAGGTCAGTAATAAAACCTGGCTGCAAAAAAATCACTCTTGGGGATGATTTGAATTCCATTATTAATTTTCTATAGTGCTTCTGCCCTCACAAAGACACTTACTGAGCACAGTAGTAAAAATGCTATACTCTACTAGGTCCTCACTTTGCTTGCAAAGCAGCCTCAGTTTGTTGTGGCATAGATTCCACAAGATGTTGGAAACTTTCCTTTGAGGTTCTGGTCCCTGTTGGCATGATTGCTTCACACAATTCCTGCAGGTGAACTTTCAGGTGAACTTTCATACTGCAAATCATAAGTTCTACCACATCCCAAAGGTGTCCTTCTGGATTCAGATCTGGTGACGGCACTGAAGAACACTGAATTCATTGGCATTTTCTTGAATCCAGTTAGAGACGACTAAAAACACTGGATGTTTTTTCTTTATTCCACCATTCCTTGTAAACCAGTCTAAGACTGGTGTGTGAAACTCCCAGGAGATCTGCAGTTATAGAGATACTCAAACCAGCCCGTCTGGCACCAACAATCATGCCATGGTCAAAATCACAGAGGTCACATTTTTTCCCCATTCTGGTTGGTGAACATTACCTGAAGCAATGCATTATTTCATATCATTGGCTGATTAGATAATTGCATGAATGAGTAGGTGTACAGGTGTTCCTAATAAAGTGCTTGGTCAGTGCATATTGTGCAATTAAATCTGTGCAGCTGTTAGTCATGAACGAAGGGCACATTACTGAATTGGTGAATGAAATTGCATTAGTTGGCTTTGTTTCCTTAACATGCTATTGCTAATTTCTTCTGTGGAAAGGATTGTTTGCAGCTGTGTTCAGACATGCCTCCCACTTTTATAGGTTACTATGGAGATGGACTGAATGCTATTATTGTCTTTGCGGTTTGCTTCATGCCTGAGAGCAATCAACCAAACTATAGATACATCATGGACAATCTTTTTAAGTGAGTTCAATCTTGTTTTTGATGAATTGTTTGATAATCTTATGTTCTTTGGTTTATCAGCATATCTGAATGATTCAGGCTGCAAAGATTCTTTTTAAGACCAAATATGTGAAATGGCAAGGAACTGACAAGCACTTAAAAATATCGATACTTTTGGAACCAGGTATGTAATAGGCACGCTGGAGCTGCTGGTGGCTGAGAACTACATGATTGTTTACCTGAATGGTGCCACTTCACGCCGTAAGATGCCCAGTGTGGGCTGGCTGAGGAAGTGCTATCAACAGATAGACCGGCGGTAAGTTCTGCTAATTCATTCTGTCTGGGTCTTGATGTATTTTTACAGTTTTAAACAAGTAAACTTTTTAGCAGTTCATTTAGCATGAATGAAAGTCCTGATGTGTTGCAAATACTGTATATAGATTTAATTTGTCCAGAGGATATGCTAATAATGATTTACATTGTTTTTTGTACTTTTAATGGTTGTCCTCACAATTTCTTCAGTATTTTAAACGTGTATTTTTTGTACCATGTGTGTTCTGTCTTGTTGACATTTGCCACATTCGTGCTTATAGATTAAGGAAGAATCTGAAGTCTTTGATTATTGTCCATCCCTCTTGGTTCATTCGCACCCTACTCACAATAACAAAACCTTTTATAAGGTCAGTTCTAGTTTCTTCTATGTCACTGTATCAGATTACTTAATACAAAACATGATTTATCTAATCAGTCTTTTTCAATATTGTCTGCTACTTTTTCAGCTCCAAATTTAGCCAAAAAATAAAGTATGTGTATAGTCTGGCAGACCTCGCTGAGCTTGTGCCAATGGAATATGTGTCAATACCAGAGTGCATCAAGCAGTAAGTGAATTTCATAAGTATTTCATTTCCTTTATTTTCTTTCTTTCTTTTTTTTTCTTTTTTCGATTAATTTAGTGTTTCTTGTATTTGGAGAGATATTTATAATGGAAATTCTTGTCCATATGTGCACACATGCCAAGATGTCACTACAAAGTCAAAAAGTTCAGGTGGTCAGATGGGTTTTTGTCATTGTTCTATGTAGCTTGTATATGTTGGAACAATATTGTTTCTTCATGATCATGGTACAATTACACAACAGTTTGCAAGACAACATAAATTACACAAGCATGCATAAATGTGCTACCAGAATTTGCTATAAATCCCCTTGCCATATCTTTCCGAGGTCCAACAAGATTGGTGCTGGTTCTGAAGGACCATGACCATGTAATGAGGAATCCACTCGCCCACTTACACCTGACTGGAAAGTTGTTTAGAAGATGACCTCCACAATTACTTTGAGAGGTGATGTTAACCTTGTGGAATATGGAGAGAGTGCAATAGTAGAAGTAGCTCAGACTCCCTCTACTGGCATCCCTCTCAGTAATAAACATGATCATCCATTTTGTATTGGTTGGCATGTCCAGCCTCTAGCCTACCCTTATTTCTAGCTTTTAGATATGTTCTACTCGCACTCAGCTGGGTTTGCCTTCATCATTCACGTCCATCACAACCAACTCTTAGCTAGCAGGCTTGTGACTAAGCATGGCTAACATGGTCATGTGGGTCTCACGTACTGTACTGCTGCTCAGTGTGACCTTCTGAATTAGTCAGACTGTTAATGCAAAGCAGTGGGTCTGGAACAGGGTCTCCCTGTGCTTGCCCTCATTCTTCCCACTGGGGTGCAGTTGTCACTGAGCATTTATCCATTCATTATCTATACCACTAATCCATTAAGGGTAGTGGGGAAGCTGGAGCCAATCCCACCTGACATTGGGTGAGAGGTGGGGTCCTTGCGCAGCATCTCTGCTCAAAATTTTCTACATGCCTCCCTGCTAAGTGCAGCTAGCAAGTTGATGTGCCACTCATAGCTAGCCTACCACTTTAGCCTTGTTTATAGTAGAAGACTGGAGACAGGTTCCCTCCAACAAACCTGCATTATCTTCATTAGGCCACCCCCCCCCCTCCCACTTTTAACCATTGTTAAGGAAGCAACCTTAACAGCTAGTTATACCATTTCAAGGATATGCAGTCCAATTCCATGTTTTCCTTTTGTCATCTCTATAGCATCACAGGTGATCTTAAGACATATGCAAATGGCCCTGCATACAGTGCAGTGCTTAGCCTCCAACCTCAGTAAAACTACTGTCATTGAGATTGCTAGCCTCCCTGGCATTCCAACATGTAGCAGACACTGTCAGACTTGCAGAATAAATCCAGGAAGGCTGCTATGCATCATACCGGCTCTTGGCATCTACACTAATATCATGGACTTCCTTTAATCCCAGAAATCATTTTGCTGTGTCTGCTGGGAAAAGGGATCTTTCAAAGTTGGTTATCAGCATGTGACTAAATTCCAAACATATCAGGCAGAGACCCATCCTTATCTCAGCAAGAGGGGCATAAGCTGTACCTTACTAGAGACTCTTGGCTTCTCTCATAAAATAGTGCTTCGTGGGAACAGGGCCTCATTGGAAAGGGATCCTTTACCAACTGGGGACAATGTGGTGCCATATTCAAGTACAACATATTTGTTACGCCAGTTTTCTGAGGAATGAAAGAATTTTATGGCATATGGTCATATAATTGTTAACAACATAACTACAAGTCATGTAACATGCAAGTGACGGTAAGAATAGAGTGAAACCCCTTTAATATACATTTACCGTAGGCATGAACACAGTGGGCAGAATTCTTCCTTTTGTGGTGTGGTAAATGCTGTAACAATTTGTTTATGGCTGTTTCATGTAGGAAAATATAAGCAGAAATTTATAGGTGTTTTACTCATTAAATGTCATCACTATTGAATTTCTTCATCGTTTTTTACTACTCTGTAATAACTCAACAAGAATTCTGTCTGCATCGAAGAGCTTGAAGCACGTCTCTTTTTGACAGTAGAGTGTATGATTGTCTGCTGTTGGCTGTTTAAACCTTCAAAAGCTCTCTTGTACCATAACCCTTCTCCCTGCCCTTCTTCTAAGGTTTGATGAAGAAAAAAATAGGAAAACACGTAAAAGGTATCTGTATAATTCACCCTAGGGCTTTTGCCAGGTCTTTGTTGCAATTATCTGCATTGCACAAACTAACCCTTTGAGTTTACAGGAACATTATTAAAAATAACCACGCATGTGACATTTGTTGCTGGATGTAAAAATTGCTGAATGTCATGTCCAGTCACTGCATGTTCGTTCCTGATGGATGATTCACATATTTTAAGGAATGCTGCTTTTAATGTTACTAGTACTTGTTTTTTGTGCGCTTTTTTTTTTTTTTTGTTTGTTCGTTTGTTTAAAGCTGAACTACAGCTTAAATTCACTGAATTTAAGGAAATCACTGTCACAGAATTCCTTATGGGGGCCTCTAATGCTTACAGTGCATTCTCTTTAGAAAAAAGTGATGACAATATATGTGCCCCGCGCTGGCAAAATGAGTCGGAATGCGCACAGGCTAATTATGAGCTAAGAGGCAAAACATGGTTTCGGTTGAAATGAAATTTTCTCAAAAATGAGTCCATGAAGCCCTCATTTATTGATCCCCATGATAAAACAGCAAGAAAACATCCCAAACTACTTTTATTTTAAGGTTTTGTTCTTATGTTCATTCGTATGTCTGCATTAATTAGTTCTTTGTCATAATATTCCATGATAAATCCGTGTTTTTCACTGCGTGCTCACAGCAAAATGGGGGAATCCCCCTACCCATGTTTGGTATCATTGTGAAGCGTAGTTCCCCTACTTTCTGATAATGGACATGGAAATTCTGATGACGCTTTTATGAACCAATGGAAAAAGAGTTTCCAAACCCTATTAGAAGTAAATGAAAGTGGCTAGTTGGTAGGAGGGTTTTTTTTTTGTTTGTTTGTTTTTTTGTTTTTTGGCCGATTTCAACAAACCAGGCCTCATTTTGAAGGTCTTTAGATGGACAATGTGGAAGCAACAATAACTCACTTTTGAAAATTTCCTCATTCCGACTCATTTTGCCAGCATGGGTCACATATGGGTCTTGATCTCATTTCCCCTGCAAATATATACATCACCTTGGCTATCTTCTCTCCAAACAAAAGATATAGATTTGGATGCTGACTTCATTTCCACAATGTAAACTGTAAACTGAATGGTATGTACAGCTCCAAAAATTCTATCTTGAAATGGATTGGAGGACTTTAGTCACAAAGTGGTGCCTGTTGGTTTTCTGTCACATGAGGTATTTTTCTGAATTGCATGCTTCACAGCTGGTTTGTATGTCTCACCTCTTGTCAGCTCTACCCAGTCCTAGACGGGCAGCTATAGACGTGTAGTTTGTGCAGACCTTCCATTTCAATTTGTATTGCAATAGGTTGTTCTCTTGGATAACCTGAATACTTCTTTAGCTATGTTCAAGAGCAGTAGGGATAACTACATTCATGCATAGGGCACTGAAATTGTCTGTTGTTCTAAGCTCAGGATGATTCAAAATCTTTTGTCTGAACAAGTCCAGTTAATTAAATAAAATAGACCCTTTTCATGTGCTTTGATGGTCAGCAGATTGATTTTGCTTTATGCATTGTAACTTCAAATTACAAAACCCACTCTTAAAACTTTATCATAAATGCTGATGTCAATCCAAATCTGAATTTTATTTAAATCAGTCAAGTGAGTTCTTTATTACGCAATGCTGTCCACGTTAAAAGGGTTAACGTAACCAATCAGTGTGTAAATATCCTTAATTTCCACCTGATTTTTTTTTTTCCTTCTCTGCTTGTTTTGTACCAAGGCACTTAACTTAAATCCAAAACACCCCCAAAACTAACAATCACTGTTATATGGCTTTGTCTGTCTTATGGCATTTAAAAAATATAAGTGCTGTCATGTTATAAACATAATACTTTGCCTGCTGTGACTGTTGATGTATGTATGACCATTCTGAAGTACGATCCTCATTCATGTGGTGCCCCTCCCTCGCCTGGAAGGTAAAATAGCATTTGATTGGATGGTTAATCTTCTCTATTCAGATTGTATCTTTACCTTTTTCTCCTCTAGGATTGACCAGGAAATGCATGGCAAAGGAGAGATGGGAGGCACAGAGTGAAGTTGAAGAGGAAATGAGAGGTGGAGGAAAAGAGTGTTGTTTTTTTTTTGTTTTTTTTTGTGTGTGTGTACGCGTTTCTCAGCTGGGGAAAAAAAAATTTGTGCCTTCCAAATCTCTATTGCCTGTTACATGGTGGGACTTTTATTCTTTATTGTATTAGTGTGCCAAACATGAGAAATCTCAATGCTGTGCTTTAAGTATTTTTTTTTATAATCTTACGTGTATAAATTTGGAGTCAGTTGTCATTCATGCCAATAATTCCAGTTGCTTCTCTCTAATGGTCAAGACACTTGGTTTCAAGTTAGGTGATGCATGTTCTATTATGTTACATTAAAAGATATTTATATTCAAATGGTGATAAAGGAGAAAAGATTAATATATATATAATTTTTTTTGCTTTTGGACAGTCCTTGATGGTGTTACTTTTACTTGCTGAGTCTCACATCATACCTGTTACTGTTTATTGGTGGAAAGCGTTTGGAGGTTGAATGAGGAAAGTGTTCTCTCACTGTTTGCCTCTTAGGAATGATCCTACAGAAACTGATCATTTTATACGTTTACTATAATCGTCACAAATTGTGTTGATCTTTTGTAGCATATGCTTGGGATGGGTGTTTCCTGTCTGTTATGATCTTGTAAGTAAATCTTTCACAATACCAAAAAAAAAAAAAGTCTTCCTGTTTGCCAACATGACGAAGTAAAAGTAGCTGCTTTACACAGCTGTTACTTTAGCACAGAATATATTTACATTATATTACATCAAGACTTCCAATGATCACTAGTTTTCACCAAGTTATGATGCACTCAGTTTGAGTCCTTATTTATAAGAGAATGTACACATGATGTCACAGTTTGGGCAGTTTTCTCTAATGTGATCTGTTTAACTGCTAGTGATGGGTGATAGTTCTTTTACTTCTGACATGTCTTGTCTGTCTCCTGTTGATTCAGTTTATTGATTTTAAAGAGCCAGTAAACAGGATAATTAAATAAAAGGTGCATTTTTAGGTGGACTGATGATCAATTTATTATTCATAAGCATTTTGCAGAAAACATTAAGCGCCCATGTCCATTAAATGCATCTTTTTTGCACCGTTTTCTCTACAAGTCCAGTGAAGTTCAGTTGAAACTGATCCAGACAGCCCAGTTGTATAGGATTTAACACTGAAGGGTTTACATGATTTCAATATTTGAAATCAATGATTTCCTTGCCTTATTTCAGATAGCATTTGTAAAGTAAATAGAGACTTAATGTTCGCAGTGAAGGTATGCATACGTACTAGAGAATGGTTTTTGTAACCTAACAAGAATAACCCTTTTGAGAAAAGTGCTCTAAATATGAGGTCTCACTGGGTGGACACAGGCCTTAAACATACATTAAGTCATCTTAACGCTGATATAATTTAACAATTTTGACACTAAATAATTAAGTAGCACTTTGTTCAATTGCCCATTGTGTTTCAGGTCAGGCTCATGTGTTTGAAATCACCCAGGCTATTTCTTTTCTAAGTTCATGAAATTTGTAATGAATATAATATTAAACATTCTCTCACTGCAAGGAAGTATGTTGGGGTTTTTTTGTTTTTGTTTTCTTTTTTGGAGGGGGGGGGGACTATGATCTTTGCTCTGCATGCTTCTGTAGTATTACCTTTCTTTGTGTAATTTCCCTCCCTCTGCAGAACATTAACTGGAGCTAATTGTCTTTAACAGTCATGAAAGCTTTATTTCCTCCATGATTTTATTGAACTGTTCTGTACTATGTTGCTGCATCATTGCGCTATTGAAACAACATATGATAAACACACATAGGATCACTGTCTCTTGAAACAGATCAGACCACTGAATGTACCACCTGTTTGCTGATATCCTAATACTTTGTTGTATGTTTGAAAGCGCAATAAGGCCAATAAACAAGTACCATTGCATTATGTTAGTTTTGGCTGAAAACACTCGAATAATTGGTATCGTCCACACTCGCCCATCTCAGAAATGAACTATTTTCTTTGAACCTGGGCCAATAGGAAAAATTTTTATTTTTTCTGGCCTAGCTCATGTAGTTTAGGGGTTACATGGGCTTGAAATTTAATATGATTATATATACGTTAATAAAAATCAATGTAACTTCTAAAGCAGCTGGCAAAATGAACACACAATTTGGCTGACAGAGATACCTATTTATTTGTCACTTGATCAATGTGGCTCTGAGCATACAGGCATGAAACTAAATATTCACACTGCTTCTGCTTTTATCTGACTTCTCACCTGTGAACATCCTGAAGTGCCAATTACTTAATCTTCCTTTACTGTCACTGCGACTACTTGCCTCTCCTATACCAGAAGAACAGAGCATGTTATGGAATTTAGCTCATAACAGCTAGATCCTCAAAATACTCAAGAACATAATCAAGAGTTTATCTAGCTTTGTGTAGAAATGCAGTCAGGATTGAACTTTACCTGCTTATTTATTAGATAGACATACCAGTTGGCCATCTGCCTGGTTTTTATTGTATTTATATGTAATCCCTCATTTTTCCTTCTCCTCTCCCCTTATCTTCTTATGTATATATTTTGTAATGCACAGCTTTAGAGTACCTGATCCTCATAGTAAGCGTTTCAGTGTAAAACCTTTCCTGAAATTTTGTGCATGTGACAAACTTGAAACTTTGTACCCAAGAGGGGGAGATGACCACTTAGTCATGACTGAATAGCATGCAAAACTATACAACTGTTCTGTTCGGGACAAAATGACTTGTGTTAAAAATGACCCATTGCTAAAAATGTTTTTCCTTCATATGCAGTTACGCTCATTTAACACTTGCAATGGACCTTTAACAAGGATACCAATAAATATGAACTTTTCAAGCATGACTAGTTTTCATGAATATATTTTATATACACTACAATATTACACATTGGCCAGTAGATGGTGTGCAAGTATTCGATTAGCAGTACACTCACCATCCACTTTAGCAGGAGCACGTGTACACCTGCACATTCTCATAGTTAACTGATCAACTAATCATGCAAGGTCAAGAGCTTCAGGTTCATATTAAACATCAGAATAAAAAAAGTGTTATATCTGTCTCTTTGAACCAGGGCATGGTTGGTGGTGTCAGATGGGCTGGTGTCACAGCATGGGGCACTGTCGCACCACCCCGATTCACCGGAAGCCCATCCCAAGCCTCAGTTAACCTCCGGGTCACAGGATATAAGACTCACGTAAACAAACACTCCGGCGCTGGTTCATGAGTTCGCTACTCGTGTTTTCATGCTATCGGCTTGTGGACTTCCTTCCCGGACGTCTGTCTGCTGCTCCACCGCTACCCACGGATCCTCTCCCAGCAAACGGAACGGACTCTTCACCTCCTACCCAGGTACTGCTCTACCTTCCTCGCTCAGCAGTGGTTTCGCTCATCGCGGCTTCGCACTAGACTCGCTACCTCTAACGTGACAACATGAACCAGCCATTAGAAGCCGCGGCGGCCATTGCCGAGATGCAGAAGGCCATGACGCAAATGATGTCCACGATGCAACAACAACACAGCATGCTTAAGGACCTCCAAAGGCAACATGTCCTACTCGTTAAAGAGATTCAACAGCTTAAAGACCCCACCAGCCGCACAATATCTCAGAGCTCCCCGGGCCCGCGCATTCTCCTACCGGCAGCGCTCCCCAGACATGCGTAACCGTGCTCGCTCCTCCGCCGGTATTTTCCGGAGAATCAGACCAGACGCAGGGATTTGTGACACAATGCACCCTGATTCTACGTCTTCAGGCAGCCCAATTCCCTGATGAGGAAGCTAGGGTGGCATACATAATCACCCGCTTAGGTGGACGAGCACTAGACTGGGCCACTGCACTCCTAGACCAGAATGACCCCGAACTTGACTCCGCAAAAGAATTTCTAAACACCATCAAACGCGTGTTTGGAGGAGGATCCTCAACGAACAGGGCTGCGCGACGCCTGTTGACAATGAAGCAGGGGAATCGCACGGTTCTGGAATATTCCATTGAATTCCGCATGGTGGCTACACAGAGTAAGTGGACAGACCTTTCTCTTGCTCCCACATTTTACCATGGTCTTAGGGAAACCATTAAGGATGAACTAGTTCGACACTCTTGGGGCTCTAACTTAGACAAGTTGATCTCCCTAGCCTGCGATATAGAGAACCGACAGAAGGAACGTGAAAGGGAACGCGGCACGCGCCGGGAGAACCCCCCAAGTGTCTGTCGTCGTACTTACCCCATCTATGACAACCCCCCACCGGCGGAGGAAGATCCTGAACCCTTGCAGGTCGGTCGCTCTCGCCTCACCCAAGAGGAATGGGCCCGAAGATTTCGTGAAGGCCAGTGCCTCTATTGTGATCAGCCCGGACACCTAATCAGAGACTGCCCCGTACAACCCCCACGCACCGATTCCATCGCACCCCGCGGGCCCTCAAACTCAGTGAACTCCTGACTAGGACGGGCGCGAGTCGAGGGGCCCCCCGACCGGTGCGAAGTACCAGTCACGCTGTGGTTGCCGGAGCCCCAGAAGGTAACCACCCTGATAGATTCGGGGTCCTCGGTCAACCTCTATTGATCGTACCCTAGTTCAAACGCTTTGCATTAACCATCATCCCTGCGTGGCCCCTCATACCGTCATGGCTCTAGATGGTAGACCCCTGGGTCGCAGCATCCTCAACAGTGTCACGGAGCCCCTACAGTTCTCCGTCCAGGACACCCACCGAGAGACCAACTCATTCTTCTTAATCGACACCCCCGCTGAGCCGGTGGTTCTAGGTTACCCTTGGCTGGTCATGCACCAACTATGTATCGACTGGAACAGAGGGGTAATCACTGGTTGGGGCCGACAGTGCCAAGACCACCTGCAGGACACGCGGGAGGACCCTCTAATCGCGGTGGGCACCATCAAGTGCTGAGCCGAAGACACCGCACCTGATCTGTCCCGTGTACCTTGGGAATATCACCATTTGGCGGAGGTGTTCAGCAAGTCACGTGCCGCGTTCTTACCACCCCACCACCCATACGACCTTGCGAACGAACCAGCCCTGGCCGATACCCCCCCTCGAGTCACTTACTTCCCCAAAGCTCTTCGCTCCCAGGTACTGAGATGGGGTCATGACCAACGACTGGCAGGTCATCCCGGCCAGCATCACACATTGGAGTTGATCCAGAGGAAGTTCTGGTGGCCACAAATTCAGGAAGACGTAACTTCCTATGTCCACGCCTGTCCCATCTACACCATCCAGAAGGCTAAGAATCGATGCCCTCAGGGACTTCTACAGCTCCTTCCTGTCCCAGAACGCCCTTGGTCTCACGTCTCCCTGGACTTTGTCTCTGGTCTCCCCAAGTCCAATGACAAGACCATTGTAATGGTCGTGCTCGACAGCTTCTCTAAGACCGCCCACTTTATTGGACTAGCCGCCTATCCCACGGCTCCTCAAACCGCCGACATCATTGTCCGCGAGATCGCCAGGTATCACGGACCACCCACAGACCTACTCACTGACCGAGGCCCCCAGTTCATTGCACGCTTCTGGAGAGAATTTTGGAAGCAACTAGGGGTTAGCGTAAGCCTCACCTCGGGCTACCACCCGCAAACCAACGGACAGACAGAGCGAGTCAACCAAGAACTTTTGAAATATTTATGGTGCTTCTGTTCCCGCCGCCCTACGACGTGGCCAACCATCTGTTCCTTGTGGAGCGGTCTTATAACCAGCTCCAGAGCTCCGCTACTGGGTTGTCCCCGTTCGAGATTACAGCCGGTCGGGCTCCCTCTTGGTTCCCCGACGATTCACCCCCAGGCCTGACACTCACCGCCAGTGCTGCCATCTGCCGCCTATAACAAATCTGGGCCCAGGCTTGTTCGACCCTCCTCCAATCGAACGAGGCGTCTAAACGACGGGCACACCGCCATCGTTGCCGGCCCATTGTTTTTCATCCCGGAGATCTCGTCTACGTATCCCGAAGAGGACTTCTGGGTACTTCAGAACACCCCAAGCTGGGCAAGAGGTTCGTCGGTCCCTTCAAGCTGGTTTAGTTTGAATATTTCAGAAACTGCTGATTCCTTGGGATTTTCATGCACAACAGTCTTGGCCAATCAGATGTCGCTGTGGAGCAGTGCTCAACATGGTGAATAATTCAGTGTAACAAGCAGGCTTAATATATTTTTTCTTCAGGATCGTAGCTAACATTGTTGTGTGTTTATTACAATGATGACGCTTTCCGATACATTCCACATATCATTCTGTACCTGTTGTGTAAAGGTCAGCACTTCTCCTAGCATAGGGCCAGCCTATCAGATGAGCAGCTGGAAACACTGTGCATGCTACAGTGTCAGCGTCGCTACACAGCTAGCCATTTTTAGTCATCATCGCAATTATGTTAACCACTACTAATAACAAGATAATATAATGAATCAACGTCAACAATTTAATAGAAGTTAAACCAAGTAAATTAAAGATCGTTGTGCATTTTTCTTTTCAAGCAGTGAAGGTCACCTTTGAGTCAATTTTGTATAGCCTTATGTAGCTTTTACATTCATATGAAGTCAATATCACGGCAATAAATTAAGTTTGTAAATGCACATATTTTTGTTTAAACCGTTTAACCTGAACCTGCCATAATTTACCTATTCAGTTTTTACTTGACTGGAAATTCAAGTAGGATTGAAATCTAAAAAGGAAAATCTAAGAAAGCAGTTGGTCTGCTGAGCAGGGATGCAGACAAGGAGGAGGACAAAAACAAGATCCCTGATTTGGATTTGTGCCCCCTGCCCCAACCATTTATTTTTTCAGGGACAGCAGTACAGTGCTGTTATTGCTGCTGCTTCAGAAGGACCTGCATTGCCAACTCCTGCTTTAATGACCCCAATTCTGCTGCATCCATATTAAAGCCAAGCATTTGTTCACAAAGTTTGGGAGTTGAATGCAAGTGCAGAAGTGTTTAATGAGTAAACAGCCAAAAACTAACAAAAGACATGAAAACTAAAACAAAGGACAAGATGAAAGCTAGATAAAGCAAAGTAAGACAAATACAGCAATGCATTCTGGATGGGAACTAAGCAAGAAACACCCTCAACGTAAATAGGGTGAATAATTAGAGGAAAATGAAACAGGTGTGCACAAACAGAGCAAGTGAGGCAGACAACAAAGGTAGAAATGAAAGGGTTCCCTTTGGCAGTCTGGTGTTAAACTTAACTCATCAAATTTTAAAACCCGATTTTAACCTCTGATTTTTAAAAATGAGTCCCTATGGAGGTGCCATGCCTATACTGATACAAAGCTGAAGTTGGTTTCTTATTTGCAGCTTCTTATTTAAGCAGGCTACATGCATTCAATGTAATGACACATGTACATCTTTTAATATTGTAGCTTTTGCATTTCCAACATTACATTTGTCAGTACAGCGAGACATCAGCTTGTCCTACAGGTTTATCTAAATATTATTCCCATATTTACATAAGGTATTTATATGAGATATGTATAAGCTAGTGTGTTGCTAATATATAATCGTGCAAGAAACCTGTGTGGTGTATAACAGCATCTCTGGCTTCATCGTTAGTTTTTTATTTGTTTGTTTTTAATAATATGGTAAAGACATGGTAAACAGAAAGCTCCAGTTTCCCATACAATTAAGAACTGCTATGTAGTATACCGACAAGGTTTAATTATAAAAATGCTTTGTTGACTGTTGGCATGTGACAAGACAGAACATTATTGATCTTAATTCCTGGTTTTGTTCTCTCTCCTTGAAGGCAACGTAAAGCACAAATGGTATTAACCACAATTATGATGAAAACCAAAGTGGTTAATGGTCACTGTCAGGCCGGCGGGTGACCGGCCTTTCACTCACCGTTCCACCTCCCCGGAGTACTAGCTGGGTTTTCCAACTTGCAACCTTACTTTCACTACACGCTTATACACCTAACTACACACAGCTGATGCTCATCACCTGCACTCTACTTATACGCCAGTCGCCCTTAGCTACTCATCTGGTCACCCTCCTATTTCTATATCGGTGCAGTGTGTTTATCCTCGTGTGTTCATTCCACTCTGTGCAGACCTCCCAGCAGTAGCACGGCTCTACGTCCAGCCTCGTTGGCCTCCTGTCGCTTACGAGCGGACTCCGAACTCTCAACCCACCTCCTCTGAGTGTCTTCCCTCCACAGCTCCAGGAGCTGCTCGGCCTCTCGCCACCGCAGGTCGCTCTCAGCAGACGAGAGCTTGGATTGTACGCTCGTTATGCTACTGCTGTATTTCTTTATGCCTGTGTATTAAAACTCTGGTGATCACTTCTAACCAGTGTGTGAGAGCCTCGTTATGACAGTCACCCTCGACTGAGCATGACTGACTTGTGTATTTAGGGCAAAGCGTGTACGAGCACCTATCTACATTTCAGATCTACACGTATTCATATCAGGAGGAAGTGATGCCTCCCAGTGCCAAGCAAATTTAGCAGACAATGTTTACTTGACAGTTAATGCCTGTCTACTAATTTGATTGGACATGCAAGAGTATTGCTATTAGCATTATTTCTCAGTTTTGTATCACTACCACAAAAAACTCCAATTTATATACAGCATACATATATATATATATATATATATATATATATATACCGTATAAATATTTCTCTCTCTCTCTCTCTCTCTGTGTCTATATATATGAATATATGTAAATGTATGTATGTATATGTGTATATGTATGTATGTACGTATATATACAATACAGTGATTCATCTCTTATTGCAGGAGTTACGTTCCAGAACCCACCTTGAAAAGTGAAAATCCACGAAGTAGCAACCATGTAATAATATGGTTATTTATTTATTTGTTTGTTTGTTTGTTTGTTTATATATATTTGTAGTAATCCCCGGTACCAGGTGGACGAGACTTGACACTGGGAGAGCGTTTAGACTGAATTTTTATTTTCTCTTCTTGCATTTTGCTTTTCAGCAGTTACTCAAAACACACACATTCACATCCACGTCAGGCTTTTCTGCTTGCTGGTCACTCGAACATACACACATCAGGCTTTTCAGTTTGCTTCTCACTCGAACATACACACATCAGGCTTTTCAGTTTGCTTCTCACTCGAACATACATACATCAGCATAGCGTGACACACAGTGCTTCTCGTCTGGGAAGTCTCTCTCGTTCACTCACTCTGAGGATTATGAACACACACAGGTTAATCATCAGCAGGTGTGTTTACTCATTACTGCCCGCCCGCAGCGGAGCTCGGCCACTCCCCCGACTGCCACAATATTTTAAGCCTTTATAAACCCTCCCACACGCTTATAACCATTACCTGCACAGTTATACAGCATAAACCCTTTATATTCTCCTAGATATTACAAAACAATACACAAATCAGTTTTAAAAACATTTATTTTTTCCTGGTGAGGAACATCAAGATAGGCAGTTGCTGGCGCTGTCTTTTCATTTGATTCAGGAGGTTTTATACACTTCCCTGGTGCCGTCAAGAGCATTTCTGAACTACAAAGAGCGAATTATTTGTGGGTCCCAACGATGAATTAAGCTCTTTAGCTAACCGTAAAATGGTGGCGAGGCACTTGAGAGTTAGGCCTTGTTCTTCTTCTTCTTCTTCTTCTTCTTCTTCGTGTGCTCAATCCTCCTCTTGTTCTTTCTCTTCCTCGCTCACTGACTTACCCATTTCGGCCAGATCTTCATTTATTCAGTGGTTTTGAGTAGACCTCGAGCAGCTCAATGACGTCGTCGGAAGTCATGTCATCAAAGACTTCTCCTCCTAGCAGTTTTGCCAGCCTAACTGCCTTATCAACGACAGAGTGATGAATTTCTTAAGCAGAAAAGCCCTCGTATCCATTCCCCACTTCTGGCCACAATTTCTTCCAGCAGGCATTGACAGTCTCCTTCTTCATTTCCTTCAGTGCTCTCTGTACAGTCACCAGGCACGATGCAATGGTGTAATTCTTCCAGTAGTCCTTCAGGGAAAAGTCTTTGTCCATTTCCATGGCATCAACCATGTGTTGCAGGGCATTCTAAGTGTACATGTGATGGGATAGTTGTTGATTGCCTGCCACGAGACAGTGGTAGTCACGTGGTGGGCTGGGGAGCATTTAAGGGCAT
>JAQLOM010000012.1:10716345-10734070 GCA_030068315.1 Chrysichthys thysi | reverse complement strand
TCCCATCACAGGTCAAACAGATGTCATCACAAGCCTCACACGTCCCCTCTTCTGTCTCAAAGTAGCCACTGGCAGCAGCACACACACATACACACACACACACACACACACACACACACACACACACACACACACACACACAGAAAAAGCATTTGAATGGCATAAATCATCATTTTAAAGTTATCTTAAATGTAGTAACTAACTCAGTAAATGTAGTAATTAATCAGATTTTGTGTCCGGTCTATTTGTATTTTTTTATTCATAGTTGCCCAATAGACAAGTGGGTTTAACAGGAAAAGAAAAAAAGCTGCTACTTGTTTATTTTCCTTAGTCTGTATTATGGCATTTAAATAGCCAACTACTCCACCATGCATTATTATATTACTATTATGTTACATTATTATATTACATTAGCTACAACCAAAACAAGGGACTGGGCAGCACACTAGAGCTTCCAGCTGCCTGATGGGGTAGCTACTGTATGTAATATTTATTCACCCCTGCTGCCCGGCTCAATCCAGGTTAAGAATGCCTTTTGGTATTTGTGTGTTAGAGGCAATAAAGCATTATAAGCATGAGAAATTGTATTTATCCTGTTTGCAGTGACGACACCTGATTGCTTATAGACCTCTTTTATTAATATCCAAAAATGATGGCATTGTAAATACTAGGTTCTGATTAACAGAAACCAAAACAGAAATGAGACCACATAAGCTTCCACTCATCATGGATCACAATATACAGCTGGGTTGAGGGGCTGTTAATTACTCACTCTGGACACTCTGACCAGCAACTGCCCTGGAACAGAAAGAGTTGGTAAGAGCCGCTCTGACAGCTCAAACACTGATCTTCACTTTCGCATGCCTCACAGTTAGCCGAGCACCTTTCACACTGCTGACTGGAGCTATTCCCATAGAACCCTAATGGACAGCGCTGCACACACACTGCCTCCTGCTGCTCCAACATGTACCCTACACAGAAAGATGGCAAGAGAGAGAGAGAGAGAGAGAGAGAGAGAGAGAGAGAGAGAGAGAGAGAGAGAGAGTAATTGTAAGAGCCTGCCCATCAATACAGTGTACATAACTTTTGCAAAATCACATATTGAGAGATATTTCAAGAATGTCTCTCGTCAGTAGAATACACAGGAGCTGTCTGCTTACTAAGTCATAAAGGGGCAAACGGTGAACCTGTCTATACATTACCAGTAGCACAGGTGTTGCATTTTTGCGCTGTTGGACCATAACATGTCCTGCAGGACACATCACAATAACGGCAGTCATGAGTTCCACCTTCGAACATAAAAATAAGACATCACTGACTTGTCACTCTTTAGTCTGATGTTTATGTACAATGTTGATTCACGTCAGTTTTTGAAATGGCTGCTTTCACGTAATAACCTAGAGTTGATTCAAAACATTTTGTTCTCATGCATGTCCATGAACTCGAAGGTGGACTGGTGGAAAAGTGCTCTAAATATTAACCCCTTGTAGCAGTACTCTATGGGAGTACTGCTACTGAAAAACAGTAATGCAAATTGTATTTATGTATTAAATTATATGACATACAGCATTAAAAGGTGTCCAGAAGAGGTCAGGCTTGCATTGCATTCAAAATGCTTCAGTAATCTATTACAGAATATATACAAATCTAGCAAAAATTAAGAGACCATTTCAACTTTTTCTTAAATCAGCAACTTTATGTATGGCATCCATTTCATTCCAGTGTCTGTGGTGGAATTCCGACACAAACACACCTCATTTTACTTTTACTAATGAGGTATTGATTAAGTGATCATCTGAACCAAATCATATTTAACAAGGAAAAAGTATAAAAACCACTGCTGTGGTCATCACTATCCTCTTTCAGTAAGACCTGTTTGAATGGCAAAAACAGTGCTAGTAGCACCCTAAATTTAACTGGAATACAAAAATATGTGTTCATCATGCCAAAAGAGTAAAAAAGAAAACTTCTGAGTGAGAAAAAGAAGGGTTCAATGCTGCCTTTACTGGAAGAGGGATACAGCGAGTGTCAGGCTGCTTCCATCCTCAAAATTTCAACAACAGGAGTTCATAAGAACAAGGTCAAGCACCAAACACTGGGGACAACAACGTTACAGACTGGCAAAATTGACTCTCCACTAATTCAGATGATCATTAACCCCTTCGAATATCACTCATCAACTGTAGGATGACATCAAGTGACCTACAAAAAGATGGCAGCTTGAGTTAAGTGCATAGCAAAGACGTTTTGAAACAGACTTCTCTGGGTGGGGCTGAAGTTGTGCAAAACTAGAGAAAACCCTTCAGCAGTGAGAAGAAAAGAAGAGTCAGGATGAGGTTTGCTAAGGACAATAAGGATTGGACTGTAGAGGACTGGAGTAAGGTCATCTTCTGTGAGGAGTCCAGTTTTCAACTTTTCCCATCACCTGGTCATCTAATAATTAGACGAAGTCCTGGAGAGGCCACTAGGTACAGTGTCTCGCACCCATTGTGAAATTTTGGTGGAGGATTGGTGATCTCTGGGGGTGCTTCAGCAAGGCTGGAATGGGGCATATTTTTGTTTATAAACACACGACACCTGTATCAAGCCATGTACAATGTTATCCTGAAAGAAAATTTGATTTCTTCTGCTTGGATAATGTACCCTAACTCTGAGATTTTGGGAGGGTTTTCCAACAGGGAAATGCTCCATGCCACACAGCCAGGTCAATCAAGATGTGGATAGAGGACCTCAAGATCAAGACTCTGTCTTGGCCAGCCCAATCTCCAGACCTGACCCCCACTGAAAACGTATGGAATGTGATCAAGAGAAAGATGGACGGTCACAAGCCATGAAACAAAGCTAAGCTGATTGAATTTTTGCACCAGGAGTCACCCAAGAGCAACATGAAAGACTGGTGGAGGGCATGGCAAAGTGCATGAAAGCTGTGATTAAATGTCATGAGTTAAATGCGTTATTCCACCAAATACTGATTTCTGTTCTGCCATTTAAAAGTGAATATGATCATGATTTCTATGCATTATTCAAGGTCTGAGAACACTGCAATTAAATGATCTATGTGACAACACTGAATTTGTATATGGAATTTGGGCGAAATGTTGTCAGTAGTTGAATGTAATAGTTGTGTTATGATTCACAAACACTTATACCAATCACACAGCACTATGGATTTTAAAAATGTTGGAAAGTCTTTTCACAATAACTAAAAAAACTAAACCGTAATATCTGATACTTTAGTATGTGTCCATTTCACCTGATAATGTACAATATAGGATTTAATTTCACTTTGTCCTTTGATAAAATATAATGTCTGATTGTGTTGCATAAATTGGGCCAATAAAGAAGATGTTACATTTAAGGTCTCATGTTATTACTCTGTCACATTTTTCATTGGTATGCCAGTGATGTCATTCATGCCCAAGAAGCACTTAGAGTAAAGCCTAGTGTTGTCATAGTTTAAGTGTTTTTATGCTTACTATCAAAGTACTGGCCCTCAGGGCATCTGAGGACAGGGCACCTTCCGTAAATGGGGCGGTTCCAGTCACTGCATCTGTCACAATCTCTAGCTCCTGCACCGTGGCAGGTTAGACAAGAGGCATGACAAGGCTGGCAGCGCCACCCTCTGGCATCTCCGAATGTGTCCTGGGGACACTTGTTTACACAGGCACCATCTAAAAGCAAAGAAAAGGAAACACTTCAAAGGAAACACTACATAGAAATCACACATTCAAAACTTTCATATATCTTTTCTCTCCTGTGTGTCTTTATTGTTCTCATTCATGAAACTAATTCCCATGAATTAATATGTTTAATCATTGTCTATCACCATCACTTCAATCTGTGTGTGCATAATTGTACAATCAACATGCACTACATGATATAGGGAGCCACTGCATTGCTACACTTTCACAGCACTGACCTACGATGCCACAATTTGCATTTTGCTAGTTTGCATTCAGTGGTAGGTGTGGATTTCCAAGTCAAATGAATATCATGACCCCAATGCACTTGTGCTCAATTTATGATCATCACCACACACTCACGCACGCACAGACACAAACATACACACAGCATATTTATAAACATGCCATCTAATTAGTCAAATCATATAAAAGATGGGGCATTAAATTTCAGAAATCATAACGCTTTGAAAAAGGTTACAGATTATGTAGGAAAAGCACAGAGAGCTATAACTGATGAAAGAATAATGGATGGATAAAAGAACTCTATACTATAATATACAGATGCTATACGCACCGTGAAGAAAGAGGCTCGGCTGACAGGCCAGACAGAGTGTCTCACTCCTGCAGTCTATGCAGGACTCTAGGCAGCTGAGACACACACCCCTAGTAGGTTCCTCGTAGGTCCTCTGGGGGCAGTGCTGGCGACACTGGTGCCTGTACCTACACTCAGAGAATGGACAACAAATTTTTGTGTCTCAAACTTCACAATGATCTAGTTTAAATCTTCACTAAGAGGAACCATATTATACACATGTCTTGTTTACTTTCATTAGTCAATAATGCACAGAAATTCCTCAATGCTTGGAGAGTAAAAACAAGAAGAAGTCATGACTATAGGGAGTTAATCAGTCTTTATACATATTACAGCATGAATAGGATGAGCAGGTGAAACGTTCTCTTTAAACAGTAAACAGAGAGAATAATGTTATTTTAAAGGTCAAACAGCCAGAATTTCACTCCAACGCTTGCGTTCTCTCCCAGGCTAAGGAGCACAAAGAGACGTCTAAGGCAGCCTGTTGAACTGGGTGAACGGTAACCAGAGAACACAGTCCACCCACATACTGGAGAGGACACTAACACCTACAAAGCTACACAGCTCACCTGTTGCACTACACTTACCCAAACTTCATACTCACTGGTCACCACTTACATAGTCTGAAAATCATAGATTTGCTAAGCAGAGGAATAAAAGCATGTGGACTGCTGAAAGAATGAATCTCTTCAATCACTGAAATGGTTCAATCGTTCATCTGGCTATTGTATTGCAAAACAGGTCAGAGGTCACGTGAAAGCTGACAATGTGTGCGGATCACAATACACTGATGTCACGTACAAGACAATGTGAAAGATGGTTTCATATTTAGGTTGGACTAGAAAGAAGGGAGAGCCTCAAGCATGAAGTCATCTCTGCTCTTTTCACTTCACCATGGGTTAAGACCCCAGTACTGCTTGGCACCTCCTGCCGTGTTGCTGTGGTGCTGGAATTAGTAAAGTAAGAGCAGCCAGCACATTCATCGTTGCTGTTCGTGATCACAGCTCTCCGATGGACACACACAGGCACACAGAGAGAACACCAGAGGGAGGAATTGCTCAAGGCAAACACTTATCTGAACATTTTTTCCCCTTGGCAATACGTGTTTGTGGCTAATGTTTCTTAAATAGAGTAATGATTATACACTATTCTCAGAAAGGGCAATAAAATGCAGTGTTTCTAGTAAAAATAATAATAATAAAATAAATAAATATATACAAATTCTTTGACCTCTCATCTGGTTGCTTCACATTTAAGAAAACCCTATGAGTGGACAAAGCCTCCACAGCAACAGAGCAAGCACAAGGAAAGCACGTGGAATGTCGGTTCTTCATTAGTGAAGACTCCGGAGACTCCAAACCACACAGAAAGAAAGAATAGAAAAAAGACAGATAGGCAGGCAGATCGAGAAAGAAAAAGAAAGCTGTAATGAGAGGACCGGAGATAATGGAAAACTCCTAAAAGGCAGGCAAAAGCTTAGCAAAGAGGCATGCTGATCTCAGGTAACCAGGCTCAACTATGTGCCATTGGAAACCTGATGCACACAGTAAAAGGCCAGAACTTGAGGTAGAAGCTCCTAGTCTGTGATTTGTGTGCATGTTTATGCTGCATGGTCTGTGCAATTCATACAGCAGACAACAGTCTATTACAAAAACACCCAGCCAAAAACACACTTTGTATGTACACATGGTTTGTCAGCAAGTTACAAACTGTCAAGCAAAAGTAATAATAGATCAACTCACAGAAAGTAGCCATCTGTGCAGGTATTACAGTACTCTGGGTCATCTGGCATAAGAAACAGATTAATCACTGACAAGCAAACATTTAAAACTGGCCATGATTATGTCACATCTCAGCTACCTGCAGAGGAAGAACTAAATCACTATTAGTACTTAATTTAAATAGTGCTGCTTTAATAAGTGAAACTGTCAGATTTACCAGCAGAGCAGGTCTTACAGCCAGTCTCACAGTCAATGCATTCTCCTGAGTCTGGATCCTGGACCTGACCTGTAATAAAATAGTGGAGCTGGTAAAATAAGGAATGCAATGCCTGTATAAAAAGCATTAATACAAACCGATTTAATCTGTGCAATAATGATTCTTACACTTATGAGTTAATAGAAAATTGATAGAAATGTATAGTTACCAGATAATAGAAAATTCAACGGAAATTAGTGAATACCTTCACTGGTAACATTGGGTTCATTTAAGTAATCTGGCCTGCTTAGATCCTCTACAACCCCATAATGCATGGTTTTCAAAATGAGCCCAGTCTTCCTTATTACTCTATGCTGAAAATGTACATTTAATAAAAAAAAAGTACAGTCTTAAGACTTATAGCTATTAAATTGTTAAATGAACCCTTCCAAGAAAACACTACTGTAAAATCATGTAAAATGGGCCACCCAATCACCTAATGAGGAACATTTTCCATTGTATATACAACATTAAAATGTCCCATGAGCTACATATATTTCATTTATAATTATATTGTACTATATAGACCATACAGTATTGACTGTGAAACACTGATGATCTAAGGGATTTAAATTAGTTTTTTTTTTTTTTTAGCATTCCTTATTTTTAGACCCTGATGTGAAGCCTGGACCACTTGTCAGAGGTGTACTGTTAAGAAAATTAATCAGCATTCTCAGACCAATCAGAAACAAGATTTTAACAACACCAAGGTATAAAAATAAGTACAGTATAATAAGCTCCAATCTTAGTTGACCCATTTTATCTGACAAACCAATTTACCTGACTTCTCCCAACTCTCAGCTCAGCAATTCTTGTACCGTGTTCATGACAAAAACATAAAACTGATGCAGCATAGATGCAAACAAATCTCTTACCTACACCACAGGGCACTGGCAGACAGAGCCCACTCTCGACTTTATATGCTTCCTTGCACTTGGCACAGATGTTGGAATCTACACAGATCTCACAGTTAGCAATGCAGGGCAGGCAGATGTACTGCTCTCGGTCTGGGTAAAACTCCCGCGGGCAGTGAGCTCTGCAGTGGCCCTGGTACAGGAAGCGTTCCCTCCCATCCTCATCTGGAAATGTCATTAACATCCAGTTAATGTTTAATATCGAACTACTCTGTGATGCAAGGCTTTTGTCATAAAATGACCTATACCAGTGTGAGAAAAATAGATTCTTATTGGGATAAAAAATAGGTCAGGGATAAAAAGGTAATCATAAGTTGTTTATAAAGGGCAGCATCTTCCCACATCCTAAGCTTTCTTTTGGAATGCCTTCATGGGCCCGGCAGTCTATGTGAAGTATGGGCTTTATAAATTGCAACCTGCCATAACATAGGTTAAGCACTGTAAAATCAACCATAGCCAAGTGACAAGGACTGCAAATGGGCACCAGCATTAACACACAAACACCTATGATATATTATACAGCCTGGGAACTGTCATTAGTCACCACTGAATACTAATCATGCAGTGAAAAGGGAATCATAAAACAGGCAATAATAAATAAGAAGCTTGATTTTTTTTAAAAACCATAATCTTGTCATCTGCCAGTGTCACTCATGATGTTTTCTCTAAATAGCAACAGTGGGGGTGCTCAGACTGGCATGCTTTGTCAGGACTGGCAGATACTGTAAGTAAACAAGTGCAATCAAGAATGAATTTTGTTGGCAGTGTGGTCTTGTTTAGCAGCCTTTATGTATGGCCACCTGGAGTGAATGTATCCTGGGGAATCTGAGAAAGCCTTGAAGCTATGCAGACATTTGGAAGAGTCATTCTCATTCATTCAACTCTATATGGTGCTTTCCATTTATACATTAACACGGGAATGCACAATTTTGGAGAAACCTATTTTGAAGCCTATTATACGTGCTTCTGATTAACGTTTAACAAAGAGTTGTTTAAACATTATATGAAAAAGCAGGAAATAGAATTTAAATTCCAAACCAGCTCCATTGTGTATGTACATTATTAAATTTTTAAATTAGTTACACTTGAATGACCAGTGAATGGTGGTCTGTAGTAGGTTGTTTTGGTTAAAATCTTATTTCATTATACACTAAAGAAGACTGCAATATAAATCAATAAAGAAAGTGCTGGTCTTTCAATACCAGGGTCATACCCAATATTAAATTTTGTAAAAGTCTACATTTTTTAATGCTTTCAATTTATGTGGGCAAGTTGCTAGGTGTGGAGTCTGTTATTCCTTGGTAATCTTAAGCAAATATGACTCAAGAGTTAAGAGCACTGAAGCAATGATTGTGTGTTAAATAGCTAATCTACAGTTTGCTATTCATAACTGGACTCTGCAGGAAAGAAAAGGTGAAAGCAGGTGGTCTGTGCAGCAGTACATACTAAAGTATCAGATACCCTAAAGGCTCTGACTCTTACAATGGCTCTCTGTTTCATATTAACTGAACCGTAAAAGGAATACTTCAAAGTTGCTCAACCTAAAATCGATGTACTGCATCTGTTGTGTATTCAGAAATTAGATTATTTTCCATTCATAGTTGGGAGTATAGTACTTTTTCAATGACACAAATTCATTTTTGCAATTGTGACTGTCCGATGATGCAAAATCCTGTAAAACCCATTAGACGAAGTCTAAAAAAAAAAACCTACATTCAGACATGTCTGTTCCATACTAACACCTACACTCATCACCTATTTTATTAAACATGTCTGCACAGCTACACATTCATGCAGTTATCCAATCAGCCAATTATGTGGCAGCAGTGCCATGCAAAAAACCAAAAGAACACTAATCTCAGGTTATCATGGGCAATAATTCACTGATACTGTTGAAGACTATAAAAACAGGTGATTTCTTTCTTCTTCTTCATCTTCACCTGTCACAGTTTGGGTGCCAAGTCCTGTTCTTGGCTCCTCCTCATGGCTGAGTGGAACCTGATGTGGTCCCATCCACCTCCCGGGTCGATGTATTGTGCATGTGCATGTGTTGTGCACACTGAGATGCTTTTCTGTTCACCACACTTATAAAGAGTGATTATTTGAGTTGCTGTATCCTTCCTGGCAGCTCGAACCTTCAACAAGGCGTTTCCACTCACAGAACTGTCGCTCACGCAACATTTTTTATTTTTCGCACCATTCTATGTAAACTCCAGAGACTGCTGTACGGCTCTTGACCTATCTCTGCATGATTTTTGCTCTAATCATTGCCACTGCTGATTACATAACTGCATATTCCTTAGGTGTTCCTAATAAAGTGTACGATGAGTGTATACACTTCTGAATTTGCGTTAGTTGCATAGTTTATTCAGAATTACCTGACTGTCCCAACACCTGCCCTAACACCACCATTGTGGGCAAACTCTTGATCATCAGCTTTTTCCCAGTTGAAGGAAACCTGTTGAAATTCTTCCTTATGGTAATCGCATATGCAATGGCAATGGGTCGAGACTAGGAGAGCAATTAAGTTACTGGGTACTTTTTGTAACACCAGGAAGGAAAGAACATGGACATTTCCACTGCTTTAACACCTGTTTTCCACTTTATACCTCTACATAAGGACAATGAATCCCAGGCAGAATGAGAAATCACGTTAATAGCTAGTAGCATTACTAAAGAGCGGAACAAAAGACAAGGGGGACGGGCTACCTCTCATTGTTTCTCCTGTGAACACACACACACACACACACACACACAATAGTGTTTTCCCTCCAACTCAGAGGCAACAACCCCCACACATCCCCCTCTAACACCTAAAAATACATGTGAAGGAATGTCGGAAGTGTCTCGAGATCTTAATGTTGATCTGTGGAATGAGAAATTAAAATAATAAAAAAAGGCCTTCCGGAAAAGTCTGTAAAGTGTGTGATGTTGAGTATGAGAAGTGGCGCAGAGCCCCAGTCAGCCTCCTGCTCCTGAGGGGACTCCACACACCAACCACCCTGGGAAGCCTAAGGGCTTAAAACCAGAGTTTCTAACATAATTTCACGTCCGTTTAAAGGAAAAACAGTTGTTCTGGGACGGTTAGGAAAAAGATAGAGTAATAAATCCGTTCCCTTGGAACTGTAATGTAAATAAATAAACATATCAACAGATGAGATAAATAAAGCCGAAGCCTCGCGCGCATGCGCAGAAGAGTTCCTGTTGCCTATGCATTGCGGCCGAGTTCTGAAAGTTTATTTGTTGGCATAACGCCTACTTTTGGACATTATGCGTGTTGTGCATGGCTTGTGTCTTACCTGACCCACAGGCGGTACACTGGAAGAGTTCATGGCCCTCACACTCGGCGCAGGTGGGATGGCACAAGGCGCAGCGGTTTTTAAAAGCGAACTGTCCGCTGGGACACGACACGGACGACACCTTTGCTTGTGTAGAAATAATAAGGCAGCCCAGGGACAATAATAAAAGCTGCGTGAAAACTGCCTTCATGTTTCGCGGAGTCCTAAAAGGCATTTTCAGTGCGCAGAAATCCCGGTTTTACAAAAGCGGCTCGGTGCGGCGCAGTGTGTGCTAACGCCTGCCTGAGCGCGAGCGCGCGCGCGCTCCGGGTCCAGAACAAACCCTGCTTCTGTCAGCCAGCTGAAGCGGATTGGTCAGAATGACTGCGGGTCCACCTAGAGTCCAGCTTCACTCACCTGCACTCACACTGCATCTTCACACTAAACCACTCAGGGCCAGGAGATCAGAAAGTGTGGCATTTATCTAAAACTCTCTGCCCCACTCGCATAACAAAGATTATGATCTTGAGATATTGTAAAAAAAACAAAAAACTAGTAGTTAATGAGCCACTAAACAACACCAGTAGAAGTGTACATGTACAGGTAATTCAGTTGTCAGGGTTAGGTTTGGGATTTAGGTCTGTCAGCGTCTCTTAGATTAGATAAAAAATCCAAATGTGATGTTTGTTAATAAAGCAATCGCTACTTAATGAATATTAACTCCCATTTCAGCCATTTTAACAAGGTTGCACGTGCCAAAGCCTTTAAAACAAAGTTCCCTAGTAATATAGGATGTGTAAATGCCAAATTTCATCTTCTTGCCTGTTCCCACATGCAGTACACAATAGGTGTCAATTCACTTGGTATAGGGTCAACAATCCAGAGCAATGGAGAGTGTGGAAAAGAAGTCAAGAAGCGTGTGCAAGCAGGTAGGAAGGGGTGGAGAAAAGTGTCAGGGGTTTTGTGTGATAAAGGAGTATCAGCAAGAATGAAAGGAAAGGTGTACAAGACGGTGGTGAGACCAGCAATGTTGTATGGCCTAGAGACAGTGGGGCTGAGGAAAAGTCAAGAGAAAGACCAGGAGATGGCAGAGATGAAAATGCTGAGGTTCTTTTTGGGAGTGATGAGAATGGATAGGATCAGAAATGAGTACATCAGAGGTACAGATGTTACTCATACATGATACATGGCAGATGTTTTGGGGATAAAGTTAGAGAGGACAGACTGAGACGGTTTGGACATGTACAGAGGAGGGAAAGGAAATATATCAGTAGATGGATGGAACCACCAGACCTAGAGGAAGACCAAATAGGAGATTTATGGATGTAGTGAAAGAGGACATGAAGTTAGTTGGTGTGAGAAAAGAGGATGCAGAGAAGAGAGTTAGATGGAGACAGATGATTCGCTGTGGTGACCCCTGAAGGGAAAAGCCAAAAGGTGGAGGAGTAGTGGTAGTAGTAGATGGACATTCAGTGTCAGAGCTACAAGTGTCCTGTACTCAAAGGCTGGGGATAGACTCCACTCACATCTTTTCTCCCTAGGTAAGTGTGTTTTTGTGTATTATGAGGATTTATTTTTCCATAGAACACTAGAGGGCGTCTGGGAGTTCAGGCATGGAGACTTTCAGCGTTTAGTATGTGCCTTACTGTGGAAACTGAAACCTCATTGTATGCTGCCAGCAAGTCCTGCTGCAGTCACTCAAGGGTTTTTGGCCACCTGCCCCCTCAGAAATCTAGTGTGATCTGTTCATAGCTTCCTCTTTCTGCCACATCCAAGTAGTGTAACCAGTGTACCTTTAACTTTAAACTTGTGAACTTAGAAGTATACCTCAAGTCCACCAAAGCATGGTTTCAGAAAAAGTCCTGGAAGATTCTTAAGTGGAAAAAGTCCTGGAAGATTCACAGTTGCCTGACTTCAACTCAACAGAACATCTCTGGTGGGATTTGAAGGCAGTTGCAACACACAAACCCAAGAATATTAAGGAGCTGGAGTCCATTGTCCATGAGGAATGGGCTAAGATTCCTCAGGAACGCTGCCAGAATCTGGTGTCTGGCTATGCATCATGTTTGCAGGAGGTCATAACAGCAAAGGGTGCTCTACTAAGTACTAAAGATGCTTGTCATGAAGGGGTTGAATAACATCGAGACTGCAGTAGTCATTAAAAATGTTGTTTTGTGGTGAATATGGAGAAACCACTTGTAATATTAGTTGTGTTGAGCTATATAAATCATTCTAGTTTGATTTGTTTGTTACACACAGCTGCAAGTTTGTAAATTTTGCCAATAAACCTAATTTGCAGTGGCGGTCAAATAATTTTGGCTGTAACTGTAACCCTAGATAGGACAACACAGGTTTCAAAATCAAGGTCCATTATGGTGGCCCAAACAGATCTTCCACATGATACCTTTAGGTCATCTAAGTCTGGCTCTATGTTACAACATGAAGCAGAGTTCCATCTGCCTCAGACAGCGGGGAAATC
The DNA here is from genome assembly GCA_030068315.1 of Chrysichthys thysi. Classification (NCBI taxonomy): domain Eukaryota; kingdom Metazoa; phylum Chordata; class Actinopteri; order Siluriformes; family Claroteidae; genus Chrysichthys; species Chrysichthys thysi. Next base: position 10,721,147 of record JAQLOM010000012.1, on the reverse strand, counting down.
AGGCCCTCAGACTCCTTCTTGGCCAGGGCCAAGGCTGGTGACGGGACACTTGAACCCAAGCGAAATCAGACCACACTTGCAATAGGTTACATTCAGCTTACGTCCTTGTCCAGATGAAGAAAGGCGTTTTTTGTTAAATTTCAGAATCTAGAAAAACAAAATACTAAAGGGTTAGCCAAAATACTAAATACTCTGATTTTTTTTTTTCAAATGCTATAGTGATCAGATGTAGTTTAGGTAGTCCAAACACATGGCTGTTTCATGTCAGGGGACCTATACAGCACTTATGGAAGCACTCAATACATTGTCCTGAAGCTATATTGGAGAATTATATTATAAGAATTCTACCTACCTCATAACATCAACATGTGGCAGATGTTCTTTCGTGTATGTATATGTGGTATCTGCATGCATTGAGGATGCTAGGACTAATAGTGGCACTAATGGCGTTTCAGAAGTGGTTTATCATTCTATGGCTGGACTTCAAACACCACAAAGAGAAAAGTGTCATAATAAGAGGAGCTCAAAAACTGTTTGTCAGTAGCAAGTCCCCATCTTTACTAAAGGTGTATGTGGTAACTATAACAGTGTAACACAGCACCATGGATGGCATCTCTCATTGCTTATTCATCCTAAGAGCCCATGAGTCTCCCATTTGTGCTGGAGTCCCTAAAGCCCCCACCCCACCCCTTTTCCAAGCCTCTGTAAGATGCTGAGCTGTAATGGGTATTATCTTTAAAAACTGCCTGTTTGCTAACAATCACTTTAGTTAAATATTGGGGAATTGCTTGCTCGGCCACTAAGATTTCCTTGCATGCAGTTGTGGCAGGTGACTCTTGGCTGACCTTGTGGTAAAATCCAGAATTCCTGCCCAAAGTCATATCACCCAGTTTTATGTGTCAGACTTTGCAGCTTACAATGAATGTGAGCCTGACAGAGTGTTATTATTTTAAAGAGATGTCATTCTTCAGACCAACTGTTTATCTGAGATGGAAGAAAGACACAGAGGTTTTGTCTGTACAGTGAGCTGAAAGCCTGTCCCCACTGTTAATTGGCACTTTAATAGAATTGTCTCCTACTCATGGGTATTGTTTAGAGTTGTGACCTTCCAAGAGGTGTTTGCTTCTGGTGCCTGGATGTCACTATGCACCTTGTCCAGATTCCTAGGATAACATTGTCCCTCCCAGTAGTGTGCGAGAGGCAATCATCTCTAAGCATTTTTAGAGTGATCGGCAAATGTTACATAAGTGAATCTCACCAACCCTGGCAGGGGAAATAGAACTCGACTTACATGAACCTTGGATAATCTCAGGATTAATCTTTTGAAATTACCTTTTAGAACTTGTGCCAGGTTGGAAATAAGGGGGAAATGACTTTTTAAAAGCAGCATTAATTGCAAAAACTGTATCATATGGCATGGTCTTGGCATGTTTGTGCACTCTCACAAGCAGGTAGCCGGGTGAAATAGTGAACCATCCATTATGGTTATCTGGGGTTCATAGAAACACAGTTGCATATAGCCAGTGTATTTTGTTTGTAAGTGTAGTTTCTGATGTTAGTGTGGTTGTTTTGAATATTTAAATAGGTCTAAGAAACATCCTTTTTATTACAGTGTATAAAAAGACAGAAAAAAATTAAACCTGCAGTCAAGGGCAGGGCTGGTGCTAGTCAGGGGGAGGGAAGGGGTGCAGCATACACCCACATCAAAAGCATTTTCCTGATAATTTTCCTATAATATTCAGGGTTTGGGGGGTAAGGTTGGTTGGGACATGACTCAATAATATGATTGTATTACGTTGGGAACAGATATAGGTTCTAAGTAGAACTGTAGCATAAAGGAAAGTAGCATAGTGTTTTATATCAGAAAAGGTTAAGAAACTGTATCTATCCAAAGAACACTGGAAGAACCATTTTTGTTCAGAGCGTAGTATCATATCTGGAAACAGAGGCAACCTGGGCATTTGTAGTACAAGATGCTGCCATTTATAGCTGTAGATTATTACTCTAAATGCCCAATTCCATCCCAACAATAAAGATTAAATCAACAGACCATGTAGACTACTGAAGCAATGAAAAGTTGTTCCTGGAAAATATGTGATATGTGCCTTGTGGTGTGGTGTGGTGCGTCAACATGTTGGAAATGTCCTTCTGAATATTTCATTGTTATTCAGATGTTCTTCACTAAGTAATGGTGGCATCAATCTGTGCCAAGAAAGCATTCCCCACAGCATCACAGTGCCAACACTGGTGTGCACTGATTAAAAAGGTGAATACAGTGGATTAATGTTGTTTGAGCCAAATTTGAATCCATACAGTAGCAAGATGCAAAGCAAACCTGGATTGGACTGGATTGGACAACCACACACATGGATCTGATATCCTCATATTGATGTGCCCATTGGTGTTGCACTTTATTGTTCATCACTGACAAAGGCAGATGAGTGGTTTGTCCTGAAATAACCTGCATGTCAGTGTTGAATTCAAATATGATATGACTGTGTTTTGCCCATCATTTTGCTTTTATGATTATTGCCTTTATTCTTTGATCCCTCTGATCCACAAGCTGTTTTCATATGCAGGATTGGACATCATATCCAGTTACATTATTAATGCGATCATTATAACTCCATTTGTGTTCATTCATTTTTAAAATTCCCCTTTTGTTCCTGTAACAAAATTCAGTATGCCAAAGAAGTTAGGTCTGGTCCACAGCAACCTGTTGTGACATATGTGAACAGCAGAGGGGATGAGAGTGTTAATCTCTCTGAAGTCCCACATCTACATGGAAAAGGGAAGCTTTTCTAAAGGGAAGCCTTTCCAGTGAAACTTTGTGTCAACAGTTTACCAGTTTACTTATCTCCTTGGTTGTACAGCACACAACAGACTCTTATAAAATGCATAATAAATTCATCAACATAGTATGAACTTGTATAGGTTATCAACAGCTATGAAAGTTCTTTTTCATTTGTGTTGGCATTATTTTATTTCAGAAATGAAGCAAGGACAATTATTAAAAAAAAAAGTAATATAAGAAATCAAGCAATGACAATTTTTCAATTAAATCTACAATTTACAGACATGGTGTACACAATCAGTTGTCAAATGATTTGGCAAACCATAATAGGGGCTTTAAAAAAGGATTTTTTTTGTTTGTTTTGTTTGTTTTTGGTCATTTAGAAGCTGTTTGGATAGGGATTGCTGTTTCAGGGTACTTCTTATAGGAGGGACATACTGTATAGTGTTACTATACAACATGGTGTAATAGGTCATTTTTGTTGCTATTCGAATTTTATTTTATCAAAACAGCATGAGGGGGTGGCATGGTGGTGTAGTGGTTAGCACTGTCACACAAGAAGATCCTGGGTTCGATCCCCTGGTCGACCTGGGCACCTTTATGTGTGGCTTTTGCATGTTCTCCCGGTGTCTGTGTGGATTTCCTCTGGGTACTCTGGTTTCCTCCCACAGTCCAAAGACATGCACAGAGGGGATTAGGCTAATTGGCTACTCTAAATTGCACGTAGGTGTGAATGTGAAGGTGAATGGTTGTCTGTCTCTGTGTGTTGGCCCTGCGGTGGATTCGTGACCTGTCCTGCTCCAGCTTCCCCCCGCGACCCTGAACAGGGTGAAGTGGCAGAAGATGAGTGAGTGAGTGAGTGAGGAAGTGAGTGAGAACAGAATGAGTTGGTCTTTTGTAATGGGATGTCTAAAGGAGAAAAGAAGTGCTTTTGTTATTTGGCTGGGCATCTTCCTAAAATTATGTGGGTTTATTACCAAACATAAATTCTTATTACTAAGCACAAACATCTTAGTAAAGTGCATTGAAAATCTTGTTTTCTGTTTGAACATGTGTTCTTCTCTTCAGGCTTGAAAATATTTTGCATATAATAGTGATAATATGCTCAGAGTAATTTCTTGATTGTTAAATGTACACCTTAGGTACAGGTTCATAGGCCCCCTGTCCTGCACATTGTAGTGTTTCCCTTACATGGGAAACACACAAGACTCAACTAATCAGCTAATTGACAGCCCTTTCTGAGTGGAAGTTGATGTGTTACAGTAAGGAAAACTGTATAATATGCAGGCTGTGCCTTGCCGTATGCTTGAATATGCTTTAATCAAATTTTAGCACTTTTAAATTCTTTTATCGCAAAATGAGACTTTAATGCTAAAGTATTCTAAGGACAAAAATAGTGTTATATCCCTATGTAGACAACATTAAAGGATACAGGCAGCACAGACGGAGTGAACAGAAATGGTACAGGGTGATAAGAGTGAACAGGAATGGTACCAGTGGTAAATGTGAACAGGAATGGTACAGGGTGGTAACAGTGAACAGAAATGGTACTTGTGGTTAAAGTGAACAGGAATGGTACAGGGTGGTAACAGTGAACAGAAATGGTACCAGTGGAAAGAGTGAACAAAAATTGTACAGGGTGCTGAGAGTGAATAGAAACAGTACAGGTGGTAGCTCGGGGCAGGGGGGTAGCTCAGGGGGTTAAGACTTTGGGAATTCAAATCCAAGCACCGGCAAGCTGCCACTGTTGGGCCTTTGAGCAAGGCCCTTAACCTCAAAAATGCTCGAATGTATTCACAATGCAATCAGACAAATATGTAAGTCGCTCTGGATAAGGGTGTCTGTCAAATGACTGTAATGTAATGCGAGAGTGAACAGAAACGGTACAGGTGGTGAGAGTGAACAGAAACGGTTCAGGCAGGTGAGAGTGAACAGAAATGGTTCAGGCAGGTGAGAGTGAACAGAAACGGTTCAGGCAGGTGAGAGTGAACAGAAACGGTTCAGGCAG